>VXBC01012251.1:93851-104552 GCA_013399945.1 Ploceus nigricollis | reverse complement strand
CCTTTTCCCGTTTGGGTTTTGTTTTTTTTTTTTTTTTTTTTTCCTCGCCCCTCTGGAAAAAAAAAAAGATTTATTAAACTTTATAGTTTATCCGGGTATGTTGGATGCTTTGACAATAAATGACTTTATTTTCTTCAAAGCACCTGGACGTTAATCGATGTGGGGGAGTGGGCGGTGACGAAGGGGTGGCCCCTCGGCTGCGCGGTGGCAACGGGGCCCCCGGCCGCAGGGCCGCAGGGAAGGGCAGAAAAGCCCGACCACGCCGCCTGTTCTCTGCGCTCTCCTTCCCTGCTTCCTTCGCCTGCCTTCCTTCGGCCCCTCCGACATCTGTCCGTCCTTCCTCTGTGCGCCTTTGCTTTCGTCCGGCATTTTATTCGGCCTTTATCTCTCTCCTTCATCCTGTCCTTCCCTTGCTTTCCTCCCCCTTCGTCTTTTGGGTTGTCTTTAATTTCTTTCATTTTGCCTTTCTTTTTCTTTTTGCCCGTCTTTCTTTTTCTTTTTGCCCCTCTTTCTGTTTCTTTCTGTCTTTCTGTGCTTTGGTATTTTCCCACCTCACCTCTTCCAGGAGCCCGTATTGCCCCCCACCCTCGCCACGGCTATGGGTGGTCCCCGGCTTGCAGGGGGGGCACAACCACGGAGGTTGCCCGGAGGTTGTCTGCGGTGACAGGACGCGGGGAAGCCCCCCAGTCCGCAGTGTCTTGGGGTAGGGAGTGCTTGAAGGGGCCGGGGATGGGTCCCCTCCGTCCTGGTGTATTACCGGGGTGTTGGCATCGCAGCCAGGGGCACCCGGGAGGACCGAGACAAGGGGGACACTCCCAAGTACGGGTGCACAGCCTGGTCCGAAGGGCACCGGGTGCATTCGGGGCCAGCCCCGCGTGCTTCGGGGGACACGGGAGGGCACCGGGGGACGCAGCAGCCCGGCGATGTGCAGGAAACCCATTTCCACACACAGGCTGCCATCGCCCTGGCACCGAGACTGTGCGGGGCTCAGCAGGGAAAATAACCCAAAACTGGAGCTGTGCAAGGCCGGAGCCCACGGCAGAGCGTGAGAGCCCCACCGTGCCACGTAAATGGGGTCCAGGAGCCACCGGCGTCGGCTGACATGAGGTTTGGCGTTTGCACGGAGTACCCGGACCTGCTGCAAAAGCCTTTACGGGTCTTGGGGAAGTGCCTGGGGCTTCACGTAGGACAGCCTAGGAAAGTCCCCGCCGCGGACAGTCCAGCTTCCCGCTGATGTTGCTCGCTCTCTCAGCGCGCTGACCCCGGCACGGTACCAATGACCCCCAAGCTACGCCGGGAGCAGAGGCGGCCCCCCTGCTCTCATTCCCTGCCTCTGGAATTCACCTGCTGCCGTTAATTGCGGAGGCGAGACACTGATTATCCCGTGGATTTTCATTAAAAGCGGTGCCACCCCTGCCCGTCCCTTTTTTGAGGGTTCCCCGGGAGGCTGCCACGGGGCTCCGGGGGATGCGGGCGGGCTGCGGGGATGCCGGGGTCGGCAGAGGCGGGCGGGCACCGCCACCTAGCGGGGCCGCCGCGGGGCTAGCGGGTCTGCTCGGGGCCCCGGCGGGCTCCTTCCCCGGGGATGACGCTCCGGACTCCTCTACCGCGGCAGCTTCGCTTCTCCGGCAGCCCCGGGCCGGCTTTGGGTCTGGCTCCCTCCGGCAGCCGGGGAGGTTCATAGCGGCGGTGTTAATTATGCTCTCCCTGGCTCCCTGCCCTTGTCCTGGTGCTGCTGGAGGTTTGGCGCTTCCCCTGCACGAAGGTGCACTCGGGAACCCGGCACACACCTGCAGGTTTCAGAATCTCCTCCATCTATCCCAAATATTTTATGGCCTTTCGCAGCCGTGTGGTGCGCTGTGCCCCTGCCCTGCCCTGGCAGCATCCTGCAGCACCGTGCTTTCCGTGTGCTCCTTGTGACCCTCTCAGAAGGCACAAAGTCCCAGGACTTCTCCCATCGGGCTTGGATCAGCCTGCAGTCACCCCCCTAAAAGCACTGTTAGACCGGGCACGTGTGGTGCAGCAGGTGCCTGCGTTGTTACTGCCACACAAAGCTCACACTGTTTCTGTCTAAAGGTACAAAAAATCTACAGACTAGGAAATTTAATCCAAGACTTTGTTTTGGTGAAATCGGATATCGAACTCCGAAGCAATAAATCAAACTCCAACTAAAGCTTCCTGCACAAGCAGAACATGCTGTAATAAGGGCAGGCGGTGCCCATGCTGGCTCTCCTCAGGTCAGCACGGGTACCATTGCCACGTACTGCTCCTTTGTCAGCATTTCTGCTGCTTGGGAAACGGGAAGAGAATGGATTTTTTCCTTTCATTTTTTCTTTTTTCCCTTTTTTTTTCTTTAAATCTCTTTCCCTGTCCGTGGTTGGTGCTGTGCTGTGTCTCTGCACAGCACAGAAGCTGGCTGGGCTGTGGCACAAGCTGGCTTTCCCCCGTGCAGGGTCTGCACCCGACATCACAGACCAGGAAATTCTCTGCTGGGGCATCGCCTGGGCATTTCTCTAGGACAGAGCTGCCCCTGTAAGCCTGTGCCAGAGCCCACAGATGCATCTGCCTCTGAAACCCCCCCACAAAGAGCATCTTTGATGTGCTGCAGAGGAACAGCAAGTAGGAGCTGGGAAGAAGGATGAGCAGCCTTCATATTTGGAGAGCCCCTTCCCTGTGCCCTGGAGCACTTAGACTGCTCCATCCTCCCTGTAGCTGGGCCACATTGCAATTCATAACAATGATAATAATTCCACCAAATCCTGACATTAGTGCTGTTCCTGGGGAGCAGAAGGCACTTTGCACCCACAGAGGTTTCTGTTTGAAGGTGCAGTAGCTGGGCAGCCACGGGCAGCAGACCCAGAGGCCGTGCACCTTTGGGCTGGAGCTGGGGTAGATGCCTGCCTCGGGGCCTGATCCCCTCCTGCCAAAGCCAGCAGGAGCTGTGCCTGTGGCTCCACACGGCAGCAGGTTTGGGAATGGATTAGCACCGGGCAGCTGGACACAGGCACCTGAACTGCTCGTCAGTGTGGGCACGGGCTGCACAGAATTCCACATGGATTCTTTCCCTTAGGTCTGGACAGAGGTGTACAAGCGAGGCTTTCACAACCTCCGAGCATCCTCACAGCGAGCCTGCGGAGGCCGTCCCAAAATCTGTGTGTTGGGATTTCTGCTGCTCGTGGAGGTGCCGAGCAGTGTGCTGGACAGATGGAGAGCTGCTGCCCGGCCGCTGGCACCGCCTGCTGCCATCGCTGCGAGGAGGCCGAGCTCCTCTGTGTGCTGTGTCCATCTCCAGTTCACCTCTAACTGGTTACCTTTGGAAAATCAGCTACTAGGAATTCATTGCAACACCCAGCTCTTGAAAATACCTAGTTCAGCTGTCTAGGAAAGGCTGAGGTAGTTCCCTTGTTTTGAAAGTCTCATGAGCTGTACGGTATTTCTTCTCTACTTTCTCTGCTGCTAAGGACTGATTTGGAGTGGGGAAAGACCTGGCCCAGTACAGAACATGTTGATGGTGTGTTTAGAACAAAGACAAACAGAAACCAAAACGCAGGGGGGGTGTTTCTGTGAGATACACTGCTGTCCTGCAGCATGCTGAAATGCCTGGCGTGCTCTGAGCTTTATTTAAAGAGATCATGCTTTTCACTTGTTAGAATTTGTTTTCTTTCCTTATTCGGGCTTGTGAGGTGGCTTCTGAGTGATCTTGGTGACATTCATGCCCATGGGCCATGTTAACCACTTTCACCTGTGCTTCCCCCAGCACCTGAGGGTAATAATCATCTTAATTAAATAAGGGGAGGGCAATCATCTTAATTAAATTCACCTGTTTTAATGCACGCCCTCTTGGTAACAGGTTTGCACAATCATCCTAATTAAATTAACCTGTTTTAATGCACGTCCTCGTGGTAGCTGGTTTGGTTCTGCAAAGCTCCTCGAGCAGCTGCAGTTCTCAGTGCTTCGGGAGCGGGGACGCTTCCGGAGGGACGTGCAGGCTGACCTGGGGGCCAGTAGTCTCAGTTTGACTGTGGTGAGTCTCCTTCAGGTACGTTCTCATTGTAAAGGTTTTATTTCCAGGCTCCTCTGGCTGGTCTCATGTCTCCTCGTGCTTTGCATCGAGTATTTTTAAGTGGCAATTAAGTAGCACCAGGCTGACATTGGGAGGGGGGAGCGCTCCTGTGGTGCAACTTGCAGGCCCGGTGCTCTGCAGCAGCTCAAACAGGCTCAGAAGAGTCCTTCTCATCCTCACTCAGGGAGTTTTACACTTGAAACGCAGCTTATCCTCTCCATTTGCTGAGTTTTCTCTGTAGCCGAGCCCTGAATAATTTAAATAACATAACATCAGCATCGGGCTTCTGAAGCTGCTGGTGTGTGTGTGAGGATTGCTACTGCCAAAGGCAATTACACACAATTGCTCCAGGAAGTTCACTATTATGTCTGCTTATTTATTTAGGTTTAAACCTCGCGTTTGTTTTGTTTTCTATGTTGGTGTTCTTTGAGGCTTTTTTTTTTTGAGTTGTGCAACAGGAGCGCCTGGAGCATTTGAAATGGATGTGTTAGGCAGGTGAACAAATGGAAAGCACCCAGAACCACGCAGGCCATGCCCACAGCACTGCTTGTGAGCTCTCGGAGTGCCACGGTGAGGATGAAAGCATGCTGTGTGCCACGGGGACTTGTGGGAGTCATTGCTCCACAGTGGGGGTGGTTGGGTATTGCTCTGAGGGGGACAAGGGAATCCACAGACAAGGGGGGCGCTATCCTGTAACTGCTATCCTGCAGTTGTCACATTCCACCACAAAAAAAAAANAGGTATTGTAGTTGCCAAAAAATACCCCCAAAAAAAAAAAAAAAAAAAGAGGGGTACGGGCAATGAGTGAGCCCCCAATGGCTCTGCTGTCTCACTGGGCCCCCCAGAAAGGGTCAGGATCGTTCATGGCAGTGAGGTTCCTTCCAAAAGTGGGTTTTGGGGACCAGCCTGGGCAAGCCCACCTGGCTGGTGTTGCCTTCTTGGTGGCCACCCCCCTTGGAAGTTTGAGTTGTGTGGGATTTCTTCCCAGGAGGGGACTAACAGCAGTGTGAGTGAGCAGAGGATGTCTGGCAGCCAGGGTGGCACCAGAAGTGCTGTTGAAAAATGTGAGGGTGGACAATAGGATTGAAGCTGGCAAGGCTGGACTTGCTGGTGAACCTCTGGGCACAGAAGCTTTTCTAAGGGTGGGTATCTCTGGCCTGGGCATGCAGGTGCCTCCTCTCTGCTCCTGGGCTGCTGCTGTGCCCGGTCACCCCCAGGATGGTAACTCTGAACACTTTTGCATTCACCCTTAACTCTCAGTGGCAGGAGTGGTTTCTGGTCTGCTGCCCCAGATGGAGAACAGGGGTTTTGCTGCCGTGATCCCGTACCAGCTGCACCCTTTACACCAAGGTGCCCAAGAGGAAAGCCTCCTGGAGCAAGGTGGCCGTGCCTCCCTCAGCTGTGCTGATACAGGAAGCCTTGCACAAACACCACTCGAGAGGTTAGGAAGTCCTGCAGGTCCTCATCCTCCTTGCGGATCCGGATTCGGAATCAGCGTGTGTGTGTAATTCAAGAGGAGGTGGGTAAGTGGAAGTCATGGCTTTTGCCAGGCTAACCACCACAGCTGGGAGAAGTAAACACGGTTTGAGTGCCCTGACCTTCCTCCAGGTATGTGCAGCTATATATAGGGCTGTCTATGTGTACGTGTCTATATATAACGCGTGTGCATATAGCTCTGGGGATACAGATATGTGCCGAGAAATGGTTTGAAATGGCAGCAATGCTGTGAGATCATCTGCTCGCACCAGCCTGTGCCAGGTGTCAACCAGGCTGGATACAGCTCCTCAAGTGCGTGTCCCTCTCTGTGCCCCCGACCTTCAGCTTCCTTGGAAGGCGAAGGTCATTCTCCGGCGTGCCACCGGCTCTGCCTCCTTCCTGCCGAACCTGATCCCTAGGCGCGTGGCCTGGATGAGCCCGCCAGCCAGGAGCACCCCTGGGATGGCTGAGGGGCAGTTCCTAGCTGGGGTTTAGGGGACAACCCCGGCTGGCAGGCGTGCTGAGGGCACAGGGGGGGCGGAGCTGGGGCTGCAGGCTGGGCAGGGCGTTTGGCCCGTGTTGGCTTTGGTAGAGGCGAGGTTTCCCCAGTGGCTGTGAGGATGTGGAGCTGAGGAAAGCATAATCCACGTGGAGTTGTGCCAGGAGGATGGATGGGCTGTTGCTGCGGGGTCTCCTCCTGCGCGGCGGTGCCGTGGGGTCGTTGTCTATATGTTCGGGGAGGAGCACGGCCGCTGGTGCTGGGGAGCACCTGGCACGCGTGCGGGTAGCCCTGACGGTGGCGGGAGGCTGGGAGCCTTGTACCCCTGCCCGAGAAGCGACGAGGATGTTGTGGACCGACAATGGCCGCCACCACTTCCCTGCAGGCCGTCCGTGAGATGCCGTTGGGGGGTCGTGATGGGGACCCCCCGTTATCCCCAAGGGCCGAGCGGGGCCCCGTGAGTGAGGGAGAGCGGCTTTGCGGTTCGGGGGCTGCCCCGAGCCCCCTGCCCGAGGCTGGGCTGGGCGTGCAGCTGCCGCGTNCGGCGGCGGGGCCGGCTGTACTGCCGAGTGGGCATCGGCTTCCACCTCCAGCTGCACCCCGACGGCCGCGTGGACGGCGCCCACGACGCGAGTCCGCTCAGTGAGTGGGGAGCGGGAGGTCTGGGGGGCTGCCGCGCCCGGGCTGGGTGAGCGGGGCTGAGCATCGCTGTCCTTGCGGTCTTCCCAGCGCCGCCGGGGCTGGCAGAGCCCCTCGCTCCTGTCGCCCTCGCCTGCGGCGGGCTGCAGCCCCGGCGGGCCCGGGAAGGGGCGTTCGGGGTGCCGGGGGGCTGCGTTCTGCGGGCTCCGTGGGAGCTGCCCGTCTTCCTCTGGGAAGTGCCACCTGGGGGTTCGCCCGGCCCGAGGAAGCGAGCCCGTGGGGATGGTGTGAGAGCGTGAGGTCTGCACTCCCACCACAGCCCCTTGCCTGCACCGGGGGTAGGAGATGCTGCCCCTTTTTGGTCCTTTCCCTGTGGGACTTTTCCATCCCTCTCTCTGCCTTCTCATTCTCCCAGCACAGCGATAGGATATATTCAGTTTAAAAATAGGACTGAGGCTGACGTTCCCCTGAGAGAAAGCTGTGCTAACTCATGGCTTATCCTCTGGTCGGAGTTGCCATGATATCCTGCTGGAGGGAATGAAATGGCAGGTGGGGATGAAAAATCCCTTCAGGAGCACAGGGGCTCGGGCCCGAGGTGCCCCTGGCAGCGTGCGTGGCTCAGCTGTTGGGAGCGCTCACGCCGCAGCCGCCACATCTGCCCGGGACCAAAGGCTTTGGGGCCCGGACTGTGCCGTGGCCCCACGAGGGAGAGCAGCCCCTGGGCAGGAATGCCAGAGCCTGGGAGCTCTGCTCGGGGCTTCATGGGCACAGCAGGCACGTGGCCTGGAGGGGTTTAGAGGATGGAGAGGAAAAGGGGCGCCCCACGCCATGGCTGTTTGGGGAGACACGGGCTTGGAAGAAGGGCTGGCAGAAGTTTGGTGCTACAGCTGTCCTGCAGGGACCTGAATTATGTGCAGTTCCTTCCTCCTTAACCTGAGATACGCCCCCCGGAAAGGCCACAGCGACACCAGCTCCGCACGTCGGAGCAGAGCCAGCCCTGGCTGGGGACACGCGCTGGTGACAGGGGGCAATGCCGGGCTGTGGCACTGAGGAGGCCCTCAGGAGGCAGAAGTTGGCTTTTGGCGGGGAAACCCGAGCTTTGGCCTCTGGGAAATAGGGCTTCACCCCGGGCAACCCCAATAAACAGGAGGAGTGTGTCTGCCACGGCAGAAGGGCCACCCCACAAAGGGCAGGAGGTTTTGAGGTGCCCTTGAGGACAGGCAGGTGTTTGACAAAGTCCTTGCCCTGCTCCTGTGGGGCTGCCGAGCCTCAGAGCTTGGGGCCAGTGCCCCCAGGCCCTTGGTGCTGGGACTGGGGTGCCTGAGGGGGATGTGCTTCCTCCTTAAAATAAACGTGGGAAGCGGTGATCCGATACCCAGCCCTGGGGGATTTAACGTGGCTTCGTGTTGGCTCCCGGCACGTTAATCCCACGGCCCCGTGAGGCCCGGGCGAGATGCTCTGCAGGCTCCTTCCTTGGGGCCGGGGCCACAGAGCCCCTGGGGCTGCAGCTGGGCAGCAGTGCCAGCTCCCCCGGGTGCAAGGGGCACACTGGGGACGTGGCGCTGCCCCACAGCTGGCAGGGCTTGGGGGGATGCCCATCCCTCTGCCTGAGTTACCCTGCGCCACCTGAGGAGGTGACGTGTCGGTGCTGTTGCTGAGGGATGCTCGCAGGCTGCAGCTCTTCTGTCAGATGAGTTGCGGGTCCTGCTTGCCCCGTCAGGGGCCAGATCCCCCGTCACGCTCAGAAAAGTCACATTATTTCCACGGCTGGGCCGTGCAGTGCCCTGTCCCCCAAGCCCTGCTGAGAGGACGGGGTGTGAGGGAGCATCAGCGGTGCCTCCGGTCCCAGCTGGCTTCTTATGGGACACTGACTTCCCGAGTTCAGCGTCTGTGGGATGAACATGGGCAACTCCAATCCCAGCAGGCTGGTGTAGGTGGCTTCCCCAGGGGTTAACTTGTTCTACCTCAGCCCCGCCAGGAATTGTGCCCCAAAATGGAACTTTAAAGAAAAAAAAAAACAAAAACCACGAGTCCCAGCCACCAGCCTGTATCCATCCCAGAGGGGATGGAGGCTGCTCTGTGAGGCAGAGGGATGGAGCAGGAGCTGGGTGGAGCCAGGCAGCTGAGGAGCAGGGACGTGGGAGAGGAAATGCAAACCTGTCAGACTAAGTTGTATTTATTTTTTCTCTGTCACACCGATGTGAAAAGAACTGTGATTTATTTTGGGATTTCTGTCATCCTAGGTATTTTGGAAATATTTGCTGTGTCTCAGGGGATTGTAGGAATACGAGGAGTTTTCAGCAACAAATTTTTAGCGATGTCAAAAAAAGGAAAACTCCATGCAAGTGTAAGTAAACCCCCCCCTTACCAGTATGTGTTGTGTGTGTATTAAAGGCTCTGTGACAGCTCGGCACGGCGGCAGTCCCAGGCAGGGCCCTGGCACGCCGGCCCCTCGGGCTGCCCGCCCGGCGCCACGCAGACAGAGAGGGGACAGGTGGAGCTGCAGCCCCCCGAGCCCACCTTCCTACTCAGAGCTTTTACCCGTGCGAAGTGCGCCTTGTGGTGTGCAGCGGGGTGTTTGCATCAGCAGAGCCTGCTCTCTGAGCGCGGCCGGGTTATTTTTAGCCGCCTCTGCCGCAGATCGCGCAGAAGGGTTTAGCCAAATGTCTCCCGGCGAGCAGCACGCGTGGCGCCGGCAGCCCCGCGGCTCGGGCTGGCTTTGCCCTTGGGGACTGAGAGGCTCGGGCAGGTGAGGTCCAGGCTGCGCAGGTACGTTGCGGCTAGGGTGGAAAAATCCCGGTAACTTTGCTCTGCAGGATGTTTTCCTGGAGGCTGAGGTTTCCTGCAGGTCTCATTATGCTTTTTCCAGCTTTCTGTGTCGAATGAGTCCATGAGCTGATTTTCGCTGCTTGTTTCAGCCTCAGGGTGTTGCTTCCCCGTTTCTTGTTGTCAGCTGCAGGGACCATTTAAGCAAGCACGGTGGGCTCCTGTGCTTACACCGGAGTCGGTGCCTTTGGAAGGTGTGTGTACGTGTGCCACCCCAGGAAGGGCATTTGTGAGGCAGCATCTCGTCCCTGAGGGTGGTTCCCAGAGAGCCCCGGCCAGGGCTGATGGCTGGGGAAAGGGAGAAGGCGGCTGCCCACCCCCCAGTTCCGAGACCAACCTCCCGGTCCCAGGGAGGATGTTGCGGATGTGCTTGTGCTGCCCGAGGCCGCAGATCACTTCCCGGGGGATTTACCGGCTCACCTCTCTCTCCCTTAAGGCTTTTTGGTGTGTTGCTCCTGCAGCCTACCGGTGCTTAAAGGGTGAGCACGTGATTGCTTCTTTTAAGGAATCAAGTAGGAGCATGAATGGGATCTAGGGGAAAAGGGGATTGGTTCCATGGAGGAAAAAACATGAGGCGAGCGCAGAGGGGCAGAGCAGGAGGAGAGGGAAAGGATGGAGAGGAAAGGGAAGCAGGCAGAGCGCGACTGCCGGACCCTCCAGAGCCTTCCCCTCTGGCGTACAATGGGCCTCTTATCTGAGCTGAAGCCTTGATTTATGCCCTGGCACAGGCAGAAATTAAATCAAGCCTCGTTGGTGCACGGTTAATTGTTGACACACAAAGGGCAGGGCCCGGGAGGGACCTCAGTCAGGAGGGTCAGGGCAGGGGTGAGGACACACGATGCCCCGCTCGGGTGAAAGCTGCAAATTTGTAGAAACTTGACCCAAATGTCTAAAGATTGCAGGACTAAACAATGCCAATAATGCAAACCCGGCATCTGTTGTTCTTTCCTGCGCTGGCAGGATCGAGGTTATTTCATGGCCTAATGAGTTCCGAGCAGTACAAAGCACGTCCTGTGCCCGTCACTCAGGGCAGCGCTTTGATATGGGAGTCAGGCCGGGGGCTTCGCCCTGAACCACAGACAAAAGTCATTCCTGCAGGAATTCGGGCTCCTTCAAAACTCCCTCTTGGGCTCTGCTCCATCCCAGCTTGGTGTTTTACAGACGCTCTCCTCCTCCTCCTCCTCTTACTTTTCTTTTT
>VXBC01012251.1:78770-93668 GCA_013399945.1 Ploceus nigricollis | reverse complement strand
TCTCCTCCTCCTCCTCCTCTTTCTTTTCTTTTTCCTTTTTTTTTTTTTTATGCTAGCTTAATTAAATTACTGAGTGGTTCATTTTTAGAGGCACCAGCTTCAGAAAATGACAGTTATCCCGGCAATTATCAGTTGCGTGCACAGATGGCTTTTTCCTCGTTGGTAAATCCTCGCTCTCCTGTTTGTCCATTTTTAGCACGGAGCGGGTGGGAGGGGTGCTGTGCCTGTCCAGCACGGACCCCGGGGGGACAGATTTGCCCAGGTAATTCTCCTTTCCCAGGAGCTGCCATGAAGCCGCATTCCTCGCTGGGGCCAATCTCTGCTCAACTGGATTTTGAAATTTAATTGTCTCCAGGACTGCTCTGGAGCTCTGCAGAGCAGGTCCAATGCCAGCCATGTGCTGTGGCTGCCCCCTGGCCCTATGTGGGGAAAAAAAAGGCTTTTCCAGGCTGGAGCGGTGCAGTGATGAGCTGAGAGGCCGGGATATGGGGAAGTCTGACAAGGATCATGGTGAGGCAGCCATTGATGCACTTCCCAGGGCAGGGCAGGGGCTTTCCCAGGCACGTGGGACATCCTGCCTGAGCACTGGGGCTTCAGGGAGCACCAAGGGCCAACAAAGCCTTGCTGGGGAAGGTGAAGGCCTGTGCACAGGGGAAGCAGCCAAGAGGGTGTATGAAAGACAGGGAGAGCAGAAATGAGCAAGCTAAAGAAGACCTAAATCCAGGTGCTATGAGGCAAAGTGTGCATGGCAGGTTGTGGGCTCTGCCACTTGTGCTGTAAGGCTCAGCTTCCTGGGTTGAATTTTGGCTTTTCAGCACTTTTCTTGTGGCTACAAAGCCCTGCTGGGGGTTGGGTCTCGTTCTGGGTGGCTGGTTTCGGAGCTGGAGAGCTCAGCATCTCCTCCATGTCAGTGGTTTGGAGGTGTTGCTGTGAAAAGGAGCTGGGGAAGTTTTTAGGACACCAGGTACCATGCCTACCATTAGGTTAAAGTGTGGCAGAGCATTTGGGAGGGGCTGCCAGAAGCTACAGGTGGGGATTCCGGGGCTGTGGGCACACAGGTGGAGTGCTAGGCTCTGCTCTTTGGTTTTGGAATGCTTTGTTTAGTGAGAAGGGAAGGGCACTGCTGGGGCAGCCCAAGCTTCTTTATTCCCAGGGAAGCCCAAACCCGGGTGGCAAGCAGCTACTGAAGTACCTGCACCGGGGGTTTTCCAGCCAGTCAGGTGCCTGGCACCCTCGGTGCTGGTGCCCCGTGTTTCCAGCCACTCCTTAGGGCCGGCTTTGGGGAGGCAGCCCAAGCAGCAAGCCCCGGGGGTGGGGGACAGCTGCCACCCGGCCCTTGCGAGCGGTGTCCCCTCTGTCCCCGCAGGCCCGCTTCACGGTGGACTGCCATTTCCGGGAGCGCTTCCAGGAGAACAGCTACAACACCTACGCCTCGGCCGTGCACCGCAGCCCTCGCTCGGGCCGCCAGTGGTACGTGGCCCTCAACAAGCGGGGCAAAGCCAAGCGGGGCTGCAGCCCCCGCGCCCGGCCCCAGCACGTCTCCACGCACTTCCTGCCCCGCTTCTGGCAGCCGCAGCCCCCCGAGCTCGCCTTCACCGTCGCCCTCCCCGAGAAGAAGCCCCCGCCGCCCAAGCCCAAGGTCGCCCCGTCGCCGCCGCGGAAGAACCTCGGCCCCGTCAAGTACCGGCTGAAGTTCCGCTTCGGGTAGCGCCGCGGCGGGGCTGCTGGCGCCGGAGAGACCGGGCACCGGGGAGCTCTCGGGGGGACCCCGCTGGAGACCCGTGTCTCCCTCTGCAGACGGACACGGGGAAGCTCCCGGGTGGCCGTGCCCGGCTCGAGGTCTTCTCTTCGCCGCACAGGCTGGGCGGCGACCCCGGAGGCGTGCGCCGGGATGAGCGGCTCGGGCTTGCCAAAGAGAATTCCCGTGGTGAACTGGAAGCACTGGACGGGACCTCGGGTTAGCCTTCTGTTGTTGGAAGAAGTAGAAAGGTACCTCTACAGCGAACATATTTTCTTACCTTACTTTCACTAGTGACTCCTTTGACAATCATTTTCACACGAGAGAGATGTTCAGAGCCAAGCGGTTTTGTTTGTTTTTCTTGCATCTCCTTCTTGCTGCACTTTTTCCTCCGACCATACCTCAGGCACCGTGTATCCAGGTCTGTCCCTTTCCCTTCTCTTGGAAGCCAGCTCTTCCCTTCCACAAATTAAACCCAGAGACCAAGCCCTGCGAACTCTGTCGCCTTATCTGTGGTGCAAGGTGGTACTCAACCCCTTTGTCGGCAATAATAGCTGTGTGCATATCTTTTGTGAGGGTCGCAGGCTGGGGGAGGGCGGCTGTTTGTGCAGCCCGCTCCCGGCGGTCTCTCCCGTTCTTCCCTGGACAGCTGGAGGAGCGAGTCTCTTCCTCTCCATCCAAGTACGGATTCGATGCCTGCTTTAAAATACCTCTGCCCCCGTGCCGGGGCATTCCTGCTCCCTGGAGGAGTCCCCCCGCAGATATTCCCAGAGGATAGGGATGCCTGTGGCCCCCGGGTGCCCACCGGTTTCGTCCAACAGTTTTTGCTGCTGATTTATTTTATCACTCTCAATGCATTTGCGGAGGCAGGGAGCAAGGGTTTTATTTTACAGTGAGCGGGGCGATGTGGCAATAAATGCTGTTACAGCTGCTTGTCCCTTGGGGAGTGTTTCTCCCACCCAGGTCGCCTGAGGGCCCTGATGTGGAATTGTTTCTCCGTTGTCGTGGTGTGATCTGCAGAGCAGCTGTGCACATGGAGTTTGTAGTCGGTGTTTAGCAGTGTTGCTGTACGCACAGGCACTGGTAGCGTTGAACCTCACCGGTGAAGCCTTAATAGGAGCCCAGGTGGGCTCGGGTTGGCAGAGCCCCTCAGGACCTGAGCCCTGCCAGCGTCCGGCAGCAATAATTAGCCTCCTCTCCGCGTATGACTGTGGTACGAATGGCTGTTCCCATTGGGATCGTGGTTCCTTGCCTGTGTCATCCTTCTGGGCAGCCCCTGGCTGGACACGTGTGCTCCACGTGCGAGGATGGATGGGGACGCTGGAATAAAACAGTCGTGTTTCATTTTATAACCTGGTTGTGTGATCTCTTGCCTTGTCTGTGCCTTCTTCTCTTCTCCTGAGGGAAAAAATGAGCGCAGCCCAACTGGCTGCTCCGTGTGTTTCTGTCGGGCTGCGGCTGTCCAGCGCGGTGTGGGTGATGGGGCGGAGCGCAGCTGAAGGGATGCGTGTGCTCCCTTTGCTGTGCCCCCCAAACTATGCCCCGGGGCGTCCCTCCCGATGGCTCCTCCGGGGCGGCTGCTTGCAGCTGGGTCACGGCAGGGGCAGGTGAACAGGGGTGTCCTGCGCTCCCCGTCACCTCCAGCTGGACTGTCTGACTGTGCACGGGCAGAATCCAAGTGATCCGTGCTCAGCTCATCTCGGCGAGCTAATGGAATCAGAACCTTTGCAGGTGCTGCCCTTGCCCAGGCAAGTGCGTGGAGCTCCCCGGGCAGGTAAGAGAGGAGCAAACGTGCTGGTCTGGCTGCCACCGCATCCCCTCAGAGGACAAAAGGTATTGCTTTCATCTTTTTTTTACAGAAAACTCTTAGGGGGAAAAAGCCCCAAAAGCTGATGGTTTCCTGTTGTGGTAATAATTAAAACGTAGTCATGCTACTGAAACCAAGAGGTCTGTGCCAGGGAGGGCAGGGTCGGGGAGTCCAGCAGACACTCCCTGTTCCTGTCGGACACCCTTCTTTAAGGGAATTCACTGGGCTTGCTCAGCAGCAGGGGACTACAGGCCTGAGAATGTGGTAAATATTTCTGTTAAATTTAAAATTCCAATTAATTTTTTGTGGGGTGTTTTTTCTGTTTCTCTCTTCCTTTTCAACAACATCAGAGGTACCGCTGCAGTGCCGGGGAGAACAAGCCAGAAACCAAAGAAGTTAAAAAGGATTCCCAAGTTCCTTTGCAGGCAATTGCCACCTTCAGAGGAGGTGCAAATCCACGTGGAGCTGAGAAGGGGGATGTGACGAGTGCAGCAGAGAGCAGCGGGCTGGCATTGTCCCCCAGCTTCCTGGTTTTGGAGACGTTCATTGACCTTCTGAGAGGAGAAGAACCTTCCCATCCTTTTTCACCCTGCAGTCACCCCTACCAGGGATGTATGTCTTGTTCCAGATCCCCCAGAGGGATTTGTGTGTGTCCTGCACTCCCGAAAGCATGGCTTGGAAGGCGCACCCTTTAGCAAAAGCGAGAGAAGNGGAGAGCCCCGGGCAGGGCTGGAGTCCGTCAGCAGCGGGCGGCCGTGGAGCATCGAGGGGCCCTGGGGCGGGCACAAGAAGCACCGCCGAGCCGGGCTCGGCCGGAGCAGGGAGCGGCTGTCCCGGCCAGCCTGTCCCGGGCGCAGCGCTGGATTTTGGGGTGTTTGCTGCTGATGTGTGTCTCCCGCCGCCCAGGGTCAAATAGTTCGGCACAAACACCTGTCCGGAGGTGTGAGGTGACTTGACAGTGGGGCTGGCTCGGGTGGGCAAAGGCAGCCTTTTGCTGCTCCTGGCCCAGAAACGCGAAGGAGATCCTGTGCAGTGCTTATGGAATATGAGGTGGGCGCTGAATCCTTCCCAGGGACGCCTCTGCTTGAACAAGCTGGGTCACAGCGACAGTCCGAGGGTCCCAAACGCTGGTATTTGCATCTCCCAAATGCCAGCGCACACTGCTGGGAGCAAACTCTAGGGGGAGCGGGATGCCCGCAGGCGTTCTGTCCCACACTCGGCAGCCGGGCCGGTCGCTTGCAGGTGTGCTGTGCTCCCAGCCAGCCCGCGGCTGCCGGTGCCGGGCTTCAGAGGACAAAAGGTATTGCGTGACTCCCCCCGGTGTGTCGGGGTTAATAAGCCCGGCCGGGAGCCCCTCGTGGCCCAGCGCGGCCGTGGGGCGGCAGCGGGAGGAGCGGGGCGCCCTCCGCTCCGGGCACGCCGTGCGGCGAGGGCGGCTCCCCAAGGTAAGGGCATTACCTGCCTCCTCCTTCCGCAGCTGCGGCCCCGAAATGTGTGTTTTGCAAGGCTTCAGGCTCCGGGGGCCGAAGGGGATGAGGGCCCAGCGTCTGTTTGGCTGTGGGTGCTGTCACAAGGTGCAGGGTCCTTTTTCCGGGACGTTTTGTGCTGTTACGGTGCGTCCCCACTCCTTCAAGCGCCGTGTTTAACTCGCCTTGAAAAAGCCTTTGAGCTTCTATTGATGCACTCAGCCAAGGTCTCTGGCAAGGGCAGCTCAGGCAGAGCTTATGCAATTTTGGGCTTTAGGCTTTTTTTTTTTTTTTTGAGCTCTGCCTTCTCACACTTGTCGCAGTGTGCGCTTGCTGTGAAAACCGAGTCTGCCTCGGGAATTCTGGGCTCTGCAGTCGTGTATTACCCTATCTTGTGTCTGGTTCCCTCTGATTTTTTGTTCTTGCCCTTTCTCCACTCTATTTCCCTAGTGTGTACGTCTTCAAACGCTTACTTGTGTGCTTTCCTGGCCTCTTGAGAAAAATGAATTAACAACTACCATAAATAGTAGTTTGAGGGGGACCTTGCTACAAGGAGCTAAAAAACATTTTTATAGCGCTTAGGTTGTCAGCATAGCTGGTGAACGGTAGAGCCACTGAGTAGCTTTGTTGTCCTGTGTAATTTCCCCCTTTTTCTGGTGCTGTGAGATGATTATGGCATGATTTAATAGCATGTGTCAAACGTCTTTGGTAGCATTTGTGGGCCAGGAACACATGTGCTGCATAGTTCAGCTATTGCCATACCTCATGTGCTATCCTGTTTCAAGCTCCTAATTCAGGCAAAAACTGACTTTTTTTTTTTTTTTTCATGCTTTTTTAATTTTTTTTTTATCATGCAAGGTTGACTCTTCACAGAATCATAGGAACTCAGAATGGTTTTGCTTGAAAAGGACCTTAAAGTTCATCTCATTCTACACCCCTGCCATGAGTAGGGACAACTTCCAGTAGACCAGGTTGCTCCAGGTTGCTAATCTGGCCTTGAACATGTCCAAGGAAAATAATGGGAGTCTTTTAGTCCACAGCTGGGACAGAGGACTGTGGGTTGCTCATCCAGGAAGGGGTTGCTTGGGTCCGAACAGAGAGGAGTTAGCTGGTAAGTGACATCCTGTGTCCTCTTTGGTAAACAAACTTGTTTTTAAGGGTTTTGGAAATAGCTGTGAGTGAACAGTCTCCATCACAAGGAGGCTCCCACAGCAGACCTCATTCTCCGGAGGAACTGTGCTCACTTTTGGCCTTTGGAGCTAGGAGGAGTGTGAGGCTGACTGGTCAGGTTGGTGTTGGAGAAGCGGGGGGTGTTGTGGGTTCCAGCGGCACTCCCAGGGCTGCTGCTTTGGTGGATACACCAGGGAGGGGCAGGAACCCAGCAATATTCCTGTTGTGCAAATGTGGGAGGGAGTGGAACGGCAAGCGGCAAAGCTGGGCTTTGCTCCTTAAATCCCAGAACAGCTGGGTTTAAGTTCCATCAGCCAGAGGAGGGAATGAACCCTGCTGCCAGCCATCCTGGGGGCACTGGACAGGTCTTACAATGTCTCTGCTATCATTTGCATTGTGTGAGTCTCCCTTGATCAGAGAGGGCAGAAAATGAAGCAGGAGGGGGAGCTCATTTTGTTTCTGCAAACTCCAGGCTTGGGGCAGCTGCAGAGCACTTTGGGTTCAAATAATCCTGCCCTAAGACAGTCAGCTTGAACCTCTCTTGGGCACTTTTGGACCCCTCTGTGCCACTCCTCTTCTGATCCTTTACCTGCGAGGTGTGGGCTCAGAAACACCTGCCCCTACTGGATGCACATTTGCACATCGAAATTTAGCTTCTTAGGAAAGTAATCAGGTCTAATGAAAGCATGTTCTGTTTGCAAAACACACAGAAAGCAGGTGTTGTGGCACACTTGTTAAGAGTAGGTCTTGCACTTTGTTTCCTTTTTTTTTTTTTACCCTGTTTTTAGGAGGACGCCTAAACNTCATCCAGGAAGGGGTTGCTTGGGTCCGAACAGAGAGGAGTTAGCTGGTAAGTGACATCCTGTGTCCTCTTTGGTAAACAAACTTGTTTTTAAGGGTTTTGGAAATAGCTGTGAGTGAACAGTCTCCATCACAAGGAGGCTCCCACAGCAGACCTCATTCTCCGGAGGAACTGTGCTCACTTTTGGCCTTTGGAGCTAGGAGGAGTGTGAGGCTGACTGGTCAGGTTGGTGTTGGAGAAGCGGGGGGTGTTGTGGGTTCCAGCGGCACTCCCAGGGCTGCTGCTTTGGTGGATACACCAGGGAGGGGCAGGAACCCAGCAATATTCCTGTTGTGCAAATGTGGGAGGGAGTGGAACGGCAAGCGGCAAAGCTGGGCTTTGCTCCTTAAATCCCAGAACAGCTGGGTTTAAGTTCCATCAGCCAGAGGAGGGAATGAACCCTGCTGCCAGCCATCCTGGGGGCACTGGACAGGTCTTACAATGTCTCTGCTATCATTTGCATTGTGTGATTCTCCCTTGATCAGAGAGGGCAGAAAATGAAGCAGGAGGGGGAGCTCATTTTGTTTCTGCAAACTCCAGGCTTGGGGCAGCTGCAGAGCACTTTGGGTTCAAATAATCCTGCCCTAAGACAGTCAGCCTGAACCTCTCTTGGGCACCTTTGGACCCCTCTGTGCCACTCCTCTTCTGATCCTTTACCTGCGAGGTGTGGGCTCAGAAACACCTGCCCCTACTGGATGCACATTTGCACATCGAAATTTAGCTTCTTAGGAAAGTAATCAGGTCTAATGAAAGCATGTTCTGTTTGCAAAACACACAGAAAGCAGGTGTTGTGGCACACTTGTTAAGAGTAGGTCTTGCACTTTGTTTCCTTTTTTTTTTTTTACCCTGTTTTTAGGAGGACGCCTAAACTGGAAAACTAAAAGTGAGGGAGAAAATGTTGCTTTTCATATTTTTAAATATTGCATTGGATTTTGTTATGTCAAGTGATACCACCAAAATATAATTTGAATAATTGACCTTCAGGGCTCTGCAGTTCATTCTTTTATTTTGTTTTAGTGGCTGGAGGTGCAAGAAACACCAAATCCCGAAGCATTTCTACATCTGTAACATTAAGTGCAACATCTTTCAAACCAAGCTCTCAGTGCCACTCAGTGTGGGCTTTTCATGTGGATGCAAATGGTCTGTACTAGCAGGATATGAGTGCTGACACTTTGGGGCAAGGCAAGGAGGGAGCCTTTGTTACCTTTGTACTGTAGACAGGGGATTTGTTAGGCTGGCTGAAATATTTTCTCACCTGGAAGTGTGTTACAATTATCAACGTAAAAATTAATTGGTTGTCATTTTTTACCTTTTTTTCTTTATAGGTTGGGAAAAATGTATTCATTTGGCTTAAATGAATCAAATGTGTTTGAGTGCTTCCTTTCTAGGGGGGCGCTTTGTCGTTTTCTTATGAATCCTCAAGCAAATGAAACTGGAATCTGGGAAATGGATTTGCCTGTGGATTCCTGCAGTTCATGGTCTGCTGGATCAGGGCTCTTTTGGGCTAGATAGATATGAAGAAAGTGTAAACTCTAGCTAAGATGAGCTAAATACTTACAAAAGAGAAATTATTTCAAAAGAGATTTGGGTATTTTTTTCTTTTTGGGTAGCTGTGCCTGAGGCAGGGATGCTCCAATGACCGTGCCTTCTTCCATCTCCCTCCACCAAAGGAGCACACACAGCCTGAAAGCGCCGGATGTGGGGTGCTGGGTATGAAGGGAAAGCCAAAGCAGCTCAAGGGCTGCAGCCTTGTGCTGAGCAGTTGTTGTGAGCTACAGACAGATGACCACCAGACATATCCAGAGCAACTTGTTCATAGCTCCACCCCGTCCCAAATCGGGGTTTTTCTGCCCCCAAGCAGGCTGCCAGCCTGCAAGGGGTTTTTTTCCCCCTTATCCAAATTGCCATCCCACTGTGGGAAGTAGTTAAAAAAGATGCTTCTGAGAAACTGATTCTCAAATGTCTTTCATCATTGTTGCCTGAGTATAAGGGGTGGGAATAAATGCATTTGCTTTGATTTGACAGCTGGATCATGTGTTCTTTTCCTCTGCTAATTTGTTCCTGTAGCCTTTACCTTTTTCACCTGCTGCTCCCCACGGTTTTGCTTTTGTTGCCACCAAGCAACTTGGTGCTTTTCTAGCTGCTGCCTTCAGGCTTGCCCTTCTGCAGCACACTATGAATCCCACAGCCTTCTCCTTGGTCCTTTCTTCTTCCTGGCTGCTGTGTTTTGGCCGTGGTGTCAGGGAGTGGAAGGTGACAGGCTCTTGGCTTCCTGCACGGGGGTGGAAGGAAGCACGTGCCCCCTCCCAGGGCTCCTTTCTCAGCCCACTTTGTGTGGCATGTGGTTGGAGAATTGGTGTCCAGATTGCTTGTTCTGATCGCAGAACTCTTATTTTGTGTGGGACCCAGGCTGTCAGAGGAAAAGCCCTTGCAGGACAGTGGCAGAATGCGTGGAGCTCAGGGTCTGGGTTATTAAAGTCTCTCCTGATGTACTTTACTTTCTGTTAAGGCCTTTCAAGCATGCTCAAATATCCCTAAATTCAGAAAGACGCCAGCTGCTCTCAAGCTGCTGTGCTCCACCTGGGCACCGGATCCAGCTGCAGACTTCCCCTCGCTGGGCAGGGTGAGGATGTGGAGAGAGCAGGCAGCTGAGGAACGGGGTGTGAGGCCCCTTGCTGCCTTTGGGTCAGACGTGTGTCTTGGCTCACAGGTGGCTCTGGAGGAGCAAACACCCTGGAGCAGCGGGATGGGTTCTGCAGACACCGGGTGAGGTCCTGGGTGCTGAGTGCCACGTCCCAGCAGGGCACTGCAGGCCCTGCAGGAGCTCCCACAGAGCTGGGGAAATGTTGGAGCCCCTGTGTTTGGAGAGAGGAGTCTGGCCTCAGAGCTGCTGGGCAGGTGACATCGTCCTGCTGCCACATTATGGCCTCAATGGCCAGGAACGTGTCCAGCTGTGCTGCTCAGAGCAGAAGCTGGAGAGAGTTGTTTATTTTTTCCTCCTACAAGCTTGAGTTTTTCCTTCCTTCTTCAGNTTTCTGCTCTGCAAACTTCTCTCTGGCTTCACAGAGTGCTGTGAGCTGCCGTTCAGGAAGCAGCGTGTTTCCAGCTGGAGATTTGGGGTGGGGCTTGAGTAGTCTGTGGTGTTTGACACAAGTGCTGTGGTGATGGGTCGGACAGGGAGAAGAGAAATCACTTTTTATTATCTTGAATTTTTCCATCCGGGCACATGGGAGTAGCTCAGTGCTGGCACAGTTCTCTGAGAAACAACAATGTTGAAGGGGTTTAAGCCTTAATAGCCACTCCACTCTGTCTCGATTGCAAAGATTTTGTCCTCCAGACCCAGACAGATGAGGGGGAAAATAAACTTGTGTTTTTCATGGAAAATCTTCTGTTATTCCTTGTGGAGTCTTTTAATTCTGTTATATGATGTACTGTCTGATATTTTTCTAACAAAACTTGTTGGGAATTGAGATTAAAGGTGAAGAGTTGGGTCTGTTCATTACAAAATCTTGCAAGGCCTGAAGGACTGGGGTGGTGGCTGCTCTCAGCAAAGGTTATTTATTCGCATCATGTCAGGTTGCCCTCAGCCCTGGGCAGGAAACCTCTGGGACCGTGCTGTGGGTCAGAATTAGGGCTGTGTTTAAGACTGACCCGGCTCAGGTCAATGTTGATCCATAGGTGTGGGGTTTGGGCCCCCACACTGGGCTGGAACAGGATCAGGGTGACGGACACTGCTTTTTGTTGCATCCTGCATTAATGTGCCCCCTTGAGACTTCCCCCAGGACGTGGCTGCAGTGGAAGGTGACGCTGCAGCACAGCGAGCTGAAGGTAAACCTGCACTTCCCGTGGGCATTGCTGGCCTCTGTCTGTCTGTCGTGCCATCAGACCGCGGCACTTTGCTGCTGTCACTGCCACTGCCACCCCACTGGGGGCTGTGCCCTCCTGCCAGCCCCACACAGAGCTCCAGGGGTGCCTCTGCTGTGTTGGAAGTGTTTGCTGGGGATGTGGCCCATCCCTGGCAGTGTCCTCTTGTTCCTGGGTGGCCGGACAGAGCTCTGGGGCTTGTCACCCTCGGAGTTGGACTGCCAAAGTCACTGAGAGGGACAAGGACAAGGAGTGTCAGAGTGGGGCTGTCACAGCACACCCACACCTGGCAGTCTGTGCTGTGTGGTGGAGGTTGTTGTGTATTTGCACTGCAGGGAATCAATGTCCCCTTCCCAATCCAGTCCAACAGATCCCAAGGGCTCTTAGAGGAATATTTTATTCTTTACTTCTCTTTGTGGTAATTTAATCTCCACCCTGCCATGAAAAATTCTTTGATTTCTCTAGGAGAAAACCTCACAGCAGAGGCAGTGTGCAAAGGAGCCCAGAGTTGTGTTTGGAGCAGAGAGCACTGAGTGCTCTGGTTGCCGCAGCAGGGACAAACACGCTGTGCCAAGTCCTGTTTCCCGGCGCTTCCACCTGGAGCAGCTCTTCCTGGGAGACAGGGAGCAGGTGTTTATTTCCCAAGCGCTCAGGCTGGACTGTGAGCCCTGCGAAGGTGAGGGCTGTTTGAGTTTATTCCCAGCCGTTCCGAGGCAGTGCTGCCCGTGGCTGTGTGTCCCCGCGCTGTCCCCGCGCTGTCCCCGCGCTGTCCCCGCGCTGTCCCCGCGCTGTCCCCACACCGCTCGGGGCGCTCCGCCGCGCCTCGCTGCTGCCGCCTGCTGTCCGGGCTCCGCTACTGCAGCAGGAGCGGCGCATGCGCACCGCATCGAGGAGCGCCGTGGGGACACCTGCGGGCCACTATGCGGTACTGCAGCGGATAGAGTGCGCATGCGCACTGACCACGGATGAACCATGCGGCCATTGAGGGCGACGCGGAGCATGCGCAAGTGGAGGGCAGGCGCCCCGCATCACGTGGTGTCTAAGGGCGGAACAGCGCCCCGGTGAGGCGCATGCGCTGTGGCGTTCCCGCGCGCAGTGCTGCCGCCCTGTGGGGAGCGGCCGGTAGTGCAGGGCGGTAGCGGCGGCGGCGGCTCCCGGGCCGGGCCTGCCCGTGAGGGCCGGCGGTGACCGGAGCGCCGAGCTGCTGTGCCCAGGAGCAGCGGGGGACGAGCACACGCGGGTCCCGGCTGCGGTGAGACAATGGAGGAGCCCAGCGGTTGTGGTGGCCGCAGCCGCGCTGAAGGTGAGCGGGGACCGGCGAGCGGGCGGGGCCCGGGAAAAGCCCTGGGGAGGGGAACTAAGTGTATGAAGCTTACTGCTGTAACCAGCCAGTAACTCCCACGGATGTTTTAACTATTAAAAATGGTGGCTTTTACTTTCTCCGTGCACAAACCGCTTGGCTTTCCCCGCAGCGTTCAGTGGATTGGAATCCAGGGGGTCCTGAGGCTCCCGGTGCCTGCGGCGTTTGGCAGGTGGATAATAACATTGCTGTCTGTCTGACGTGGGTTTGGATCTGCCTTCCCACAGGTACCCAGAGTGGGAAAAGGCCAGCAGCGTGGGGGGAAGGCTTTGTCCCGCGTCTGGACAGCATCACGGCAGGGGTGTTTCTGAAATATGTCTTGTGTTTGCTTTCCCAGCTCGGGGTTAGGTTGGTGTTCGCTGAATGGGGTGTGGAGTGAGGAGGGCTCTGTTGGCACAGTGGGAGACAGAGACAGCCCTGGCTGGTGTGTCCTGGGTGGGCAGAGAAATCTGGTCATATTGGCAGTATGGGTTGTGGCTGTTCGGTCGATGCAGAGGTGCCAAAGTGTCGGGTGTTGGTGGCTCGGGGCAGAGGGGAGCAGGGGCTGAGGGACGCTGGGACTGGGTGTTCGGCTGTTGCTGGAAATGAGCAGCTGGCCCTTCCCTGAGGCTGTGCTGGGTGTGGGTTCGTGTCCTGCCTGGCCTCAGCTCTGCGCAGCAGGTGCACAGTGGGCAGGTTTAGGGCCTGGAGTATCCCAGATTCATAACTGCTTGTCACTGTTTGTCTCCTTGCAGAGGAGAAGAGTCCGTGCTTGGCTGTGGGCTCCCTGCAGACCACAGAGCCCAGCCCTGGTGTTCCTCAGCGCTGGCTGCCTTAGGCTGCTCTGCATTTGCAATGGAAGATTCACCTTTGGAGAAACTCCTGTTGTGTCGTAGATCTGCAGAGGTGCTGAGTCTCTAAGAGTGGTTTGAGGGTTTGACAAAGCAGGACAGGGACTAGACAAATCAGCTCCAGTAGGCTGAGGACCATCGAATTATTTACAGAACACTTAATCCAACAGTGACCCAAACCGGTGGCAATGATTCTAAGTAAGAGTTGGACTTTTTCTCCTCAAGGTCAGTGGGAAGCGTGGGACAAGAACCGAACCATAACTTCTTGCAGGCCCTGTCAGGGAGAGGAGCAGCAAATTGTGCTGGAAGAATTCCCACGAGTACCTGTGAGATGATGTTCTGCAATTTTAAAATGAATCTGGAAAGCAAACCACGTTATTTTGAAGGAAAAGCTCAGGTGGAACTTGTGAGAAACATGATTTGATGAGAGATTTCTCGACAGCGAGAAATGTGTTGATGTTGGGTTTTTTTACGCAAGCAAAGCATCTGGAAACACTCCAGGAAGGCAATGGGAGGTCAGTGAGGAGCTGAGGGCATGCCTGGGATCGCTGCTGCCTCGTCTGCTGCTCCTGCACTCCCAGCTGCTTGTCTCAGGATGGTTTGGCTCAAGTTAAAATTGCTGCTTTCTGCAGAGCTGCATCAATATTCTTCAGTTCCAAGGGAGGATTGTCCTGTGTCCTTGGCTTTTAAAGAGCTTTTGTTTTGCCCGGGCAAGAGCATCAGCCAAAATAGTGCCTCTGGTCCCTTTTTCAAGGAGAAGCTGGAGCTTGGCTTTCTCTCTCTTAGGGGGCCTTGGTGCTAAAGAAAAGTCCTGCAGGGGCCTGCAAGGGCACGGCTGGGTGGTCCTCAAGTCAGGAGTAGTTGTGACCTGATATCCTGGTTTTGGCCGGGACACTGAGCAGGTGTACCCTGCTGATCTACTTCATCTCCTTTGGCTCTCCTGCTTGAAATAAAGGTGTCATTTCTCTCCATCCCCCCCATAATTCTGGGGTCATTATGTGTTCTGTTATGGCTGGCTAAGGGACAGAGGAAATGCTGCCTCGAGTGTGGGTCCACAGCAGATGCGAGCCAGCTCGCTCATGAGCTTCCAACGAGTCCTCACAGGGGAGGCAACCGGAGGCTTACTCCTCAAAGCAGGTGCAGCATTGTCTTCCACCTAATTCACTGCAACCTTTTCCGGTCACTGATGGCAGAGATGAGGGCGGTGGCCCCCCAGCATGCCAGCTGCTCACTCTCACAGCGAGGCTTCCCCTTGCTGTGCCCCCTCAGCCTCCTGCCTGTGAGGGCAGAACTGATGCACTCCCCAAAACTCTCTGGCCGGGGCAGTTCAGGCAGTGCTCCATGCAGGTTTTAGCTTCAGGCTCTTTTCCTGAGCTCTGCCTTTTCATGCTTCTTGCAGTGTGTGCTTTTCATAAACAGTGACTGCCCTGACAGTTCTGTGCTCTGCAGATTTTATTGTACTTCACTGTGTTTCCCCGTGCTTTTTTATTTTTGCCCTTTCCCCGCTGTTTCACTGCTCTGTACGTCTTCAAACTTGCAGCTGTGTGCTTTTCTAGACTCTTCATGAAAATAAATTAATACGGGAACTAGAAGCTTTTTTGCGGGGTGATGTGGGGGCCTTGCCTTGCTCTAAGGAGCCAAAAACTCTTTTTGAGTGTTACTTTGTCCATGTGGTTTCTGAGCAGTAGGGCCGAGAGCACAGGTGCTGCCTCCTTCTGCTCTTGCCGTGACTCGGCTGAAATCCCGTTGCAAGCTGCGAGGTGGGGCACAACGTGATATTTAAAAAGGAATTAGAATTCTAAGCGGTAAGAGCAACCCGGTA
>VXBC01012251.1:14801-78718 GCA_013399945.1 Ploceus nigricollis | reverse complement strand
CGCGGCGAGCGGCGCACGGGAACGGCCAATGGCGAGGCAGGGCGGCAAACTTGGGCGTCGGTCCCGGAAGGCGCGCGCCGCTTCCGGGCAGTCTGTGGGGCTGCGCGGCCGCGGCCCGGCCGGGTTTGGGGGGAAATGGCGCCTTTCAGCGCGTTTGTGTTCCAGGCCAGCCGCGGGACCGGCCCCGGAGCCGGGGGAAATGGCGCCTTTCAGCGCGTTTGTGTTCCAGGCCAGCCGTGGGACCGGCCCCGGAGCCGGCGCAAGGTGAGCGCGGGGGTGCTGCGGTGGGGCCATGAGGCCCCGCGGTCTCTGGGCCTGGTGGTGGCTGGGTCTCCCTGGGCGGGTGGAGCAGCGCCCGGGAGTTCACTTGTGCGGGTGTTGTCGCAAGAATAAGTGTTATATCTGCTCAAGTTTCGATCGGTGTAGTGAAAATTGGGTGTTCTTGCGTACGTGAACGTGTGAAATCAGCCCTCAGAGTGCTCTGGGTGCATAACAGAGAAGGCGCAGTAGTAAAAGTTACTTTTGTAGGAGCAGCTGTTGTGTCGCAGGTTTCAGCAGTGTGGAGTCTCTCAGAGTGGCTGAAGGTTTGTACAAGTAGAACAGGCTGAGACAAGTGGGCTCCAATAGCCTGAGGACTGTCTCCTTATGCTTATGGAACCCTTAACCCAACTGTGAACACAAAACTCCTGTAAAACCATTCTGAGCTGTACTTTTTTTTTTTCTCTCGAGGTCACTGGGAAGCATGGGACAAGACCCGAATGATAACTTCCTGCAGGCCCCAGCGGGGAGAGGAGCAGCAAATGGTGCTGGAAGAGTTTCTGTGAGTACCTGTGAGATGATAAATGTAACAGCTTCAAAATTAATCTGGAAACCTCATCGTGTTATTTTGGAGGAAAACTTCAGGTGGAACATGTGAGAAAGATTATTTGATGAGAGATTTCTTGACAGTGAGAAATGTGTTGATGTTAGGGTTGTTTTGTGTAACTTCTGTTTGAAATAGTAGTGTTATTCCTCTCCATCCTTTCCATTTTTCCGGGGTTATTTTTTGTTCTGACTGGCTAACGGGCAGAGGAAATCCTGCCTCAGGTGTGGTTCCACAGCAGATGTGAGCGAGGTTTTGCATGAGCTTCAAACGGGTCACAGTTTCTGCTGCCTGGCAAATGTCCTGGGAGCTGTTCTCCTTGGGATATTCAGGGGGAAATGCGACACAAAATGTTAAATCTGTGCCTGAGCTGAGAGAGGATGGGACTGTGCTGGGATGGTTTAGCCTTGCAAAGGGAAGCACTCCTTGGCTTATTCCACATACTTAGCATAACGTTAGAAAAAAGGTAAAATAGCCACTGGCAGCTGCGGCCCGTGACTCCCCTCGGTTCCTTCTCTGGCCAGAGTTTTCTGATCTCCTTGGAAAGGAGCTGCAATTTCCTCCTTCTCCAGCCGGGGTCATTCCAGAGCCATTCCAGCCGGGAGGGGCTCTCAGTGCCTGCCGGAGACGGTTCTGCCTGTACCGAAGGGCAGCACGATGTAACTTTTATAGCCTAAAAAGGCCCTTTTCTAGAACCTGTAGTAATTCAGAAGGTTTCTGGGGTAGTTTTTTCCCGTGTATTTCTTTTTTTTTTCTGCTGCTCTGGTGCACGTCCGTGGTCTGTGGTGTTCCCTGCTGTTGGTCTGTGTGTCTTTCTAGTGCTGTCATGGAGATGGTCAAAACTCTGGCCCTCCTGCAGTTTGCAGGTTCACAGGAAACCCCAAAATGTTTTCTTGAAACACTTCCACGTGGGAAGGAATTTCAGCTGGTGGGTCAGAAGTTACTGTTGGCTGCCATCGCAGAGACACACAGAAGGCATTTTTGGTTTTCTCTGTTGTGTACCTACTGAGCCAACAGAGAGCAGGTGCTCCCTGTGGAACTGCAGGGTTTTTAATCTGGTCAGTGCCCTCTGTGTCAGCAGTGCTGTACAGCTTTACAGGCTGTGTCTGGACCCTTAGCAACCCACCTCTGCCAGAAGATGACTTTCTGTTGTCTTTCCTGCTTGTACAGCCAGCCTATCCTTGTGTAGGAAACTCAGCCCCAACAACACTAGCTGGGGCTCCTGTTTGCTCCCCTTTTCTTGCAGACCCCCCATATGGCAGGTTGTTCTGGGAGGGTCGTGCCCTCCAGTGAGCCTGCTGGGACAGCAGCATTGCCTACACTTGCTTGTTGAGCAGGTCTGCTCCAGACCTGATGTGGAGAAGTGTGTGTGAGGACTGAGCTGTAGGAGGTGGAATTCACCTGGAAGCCAGTACGGGTGTCATGGCCAGAGGAACTCGGCAGGCAGACAGGTCCTGACTTCTTTACACAGGTGTATGTTTACCCTGTCTAGCCCTAACCTCTACTCTGGTATGCATTAAATATTGCTTGTTTATTCAAGGTGGTAAAGGGCCCTGTGGATGTGAGCACTGATGTTGACAAAAGCCTTGGGAAATTATGCAATAGTCGGGAGCTCCTTCTTCATGTCCCAGAGCAAGTCTTTTGGGAGGGGCTTGCTGTGACAGGCCAGAGAGGAAGACCCCAGCCTCACTGATGTGTCTGAGGACCCTGTAAGCTTGCACGTGGCTTCCATGGCAATGGGAGCAAGTTCTGGTTGTGGTTCTGTGGGTAGCAGTGCGGCCATCAAAATGTTTAGGCGCTTCAAAGAATTAGGTGGAATCTGTTGGTGGAAATTAGGGAACTTAGTAAGATCAGGATTTGTCCTTTCTCTGCTGTTCCACTGATTGGGGGTGTGGAGGGTGGGGGGGGAAGGTTTCCACCAATAAAACCAAACCACAAGGCATATGAAAACCCCAAATCCTGGTGTTGGTGTTCTCAGCTGTGTGAGAACTACAACCAGCTCATCAGATCTTTTATCTCCAGACACCCTAGGTGTGATGCTCTGTCTCTCACACACATCATGCTGCACTTTTGACAGCAGGTATGGTGGAGCACGGAAGCGCTTGGAGTGCTCAGAAATGGGGCCTCTGGATCTAGAGTCCTCTGGACCCCGAAACAAGCTGGGGGGAAGCTGGCTGTCCCTTGATGGTGCACACTGGTTTCTGTTATTTCTCTTACAGGATCATGAAGCAGAAAAGGGAAAAGCAGCAGGAAGGGAGTAGGAAAGCAAGCAGAGAATGTTGTTTCAAATAGTAGGACAGGCTAAGGCAGGTCTGAAGTTCATTGTAGCTTTTCTTTGTGTTTATTAGCTGTTACTTACAAAGGACCAATTATTATATTTATTGCTTTCCTCCCTTCCTGAGACCCATCTCTTTAAGTCTTAGCTGTGGTAGCACAGACAAATCATTCCCGTTCAATAGCAGTGCACGACCTGTGGATGATTTTAAATGCCTAAAAATGGCATTATTTCCTGTAGTGTATGTTCCCCAGGACCAGGCTGCTGGCTGTGACTCCATGTGGAAAAGCGTGTGGACAACAAGGAGAAATGCAGAGCGTCTCTTATTTCTTCGTTCTTTGCTGTAAATCATTCAAGTGAAGTACAGGTTAGGAGAGATGAGTGTATTTCATGGAGTACATGAATTGTACCATTTCAGTGACATAACAGCTGTAAATAACAGCCAGGTACTTGTGCTGTGGGGCAAAAGAAAAGCTACATGTCTTTCCTGTCCAGAAGAATTTTGATAAATTCCATTAACCTGGGAAATAGAAGCCAAGTCTAAAAATCACAGAATGGTATCATGGAATAGGCAGGGTCAGAGGACCTTTAAAAGTCCTGAGTCCCACCCCCCTGCCATGAGCAGGGACACCTTTCTTGCAGTGTTTCTGAATTGTCCTTCCTTCCTGTCTGTGATTACAAGAGAGAAATCCCAATGTTTGAGGTGGGTGTTGTTCATTCCCCCTTCAAATTTGGTTTGCAAGAATGATTAATTGCATCTCTTTGCAGCACTGCATGTGCTGCTGGACTTGGATCTGAGCTGTGTGCAGGTTTGGGTTGATAAAAGAGATTTTGGTGGCCATAGGGCACCTCTTGGCTTTCCCAGAGAAGTCAGGGAGGTTACAATGGGTTTTGGAGTAGCTCAGTAGAATTGAGCTCAATTCCCAAGTACTTTAGAGTGTGTGGATGATGGGGCCGCATTTGGGGTATAAGAGGGCATAAAGCAAACCCCAGATAATTTACACCTTCAAAGGCATTAGAAAGATGAGTTTTGAGAGTCCAGTAGGTGACATGTTTTATCAGGGACTACAAATTGGCCTGGCCAAGAGAGCTCAGATGTTGCAGGGAGCGACTGCGCTCTGTAGGATTTCACTGGAGCACAGCAGCCACAGGCACCCCCCCGGAGCAGAGGGCCTTTCCCTCAGGGACAGTCCTGTCACCTCACAGCAGCAGGTGCACCTGTGAGCTCCCGTTTGTAGCGCACAGAACAAAGGGAATGCTTTCCAGGTGCGGTTCACACCTGCGCTGGCAGTCAGAAATGTGCTCCGGGGTTCACATGGGAGCACTGGGAGGGGGACAGGTCCAGAGCTGGGCTCCAGCCAGGAGCCTCTGGGAGCTGCGTGGGGTCAGCTGCTCACCTTCTCCCTCTGCCCCTGCCAGCCCATGGGGCACAGGTGTCTGGAGACTGCCCAGAGGCTTCTGTACCCCACTGTGAGCCTGGAATGGGGCAGCTGGTGGCACAGGGAGGGACTGGGCTGGGCTGTGGGGACGGCTGCTGGGACGGCGCACGCAAAGCTCTCAGTTCGGAAGTGTTTGCTGTAAGGAGCTGAGCTGCCAAGGCATAGAGCAGAACACAGGGAGCCTGGTTGGTATGCACAGGTGTCTATGGACACTTCCTAATCATCCTTTGAGGCAGTTCCTGGAAACTTCTATTTGTGAACTAATTTGTGAAAGAATAGGTAGCAGCCATACCTAGAAGGTAATTGCCAGCTGCTGTGTGGTAGTTGCACGTGGAAAGTGAACCAGGTGGGAGGTAAAGCACTGGCACTCCTCAACTGAAAAGGAAACAGATACCCTGTAGCTCTGAAGTAAACCAGAACCCTGAGCTCACAACTACTGTGTTGATTTTCAAGTAGGAATGTATTTGTTCCATTCCCCACAAATTAGATAATGTCGTATCACAAATGTGATAAATGAGCATTTTCATACTTGTTATAATCTCTTCTAATAAACGCTGTTATGTGTAGCTGACCAAAGCAGAGCAGCATTAATAAAGTGTTTGAAATACTCTGTGCAGTTAAATAGAAAAACAAAGCAGGAAAAACAAGGAAAAGTTATCTTTTGGAAATAGTAATTTCCCCCTAAAGTCAGCAGAGAAGCTACAGTGCAAGCCTAACAGAGACACATGAATAGACACAGTGCTGTGAACTGGAGGTCTCTGCTGATACTGGGGGGTCTGCACACCTGGAGGAGGGGCTGGCAGGCTTCTTGGTCAATGTATAATCATTTTGTGGGGTGTTTTCAGCCCTTTCTTGTGTTTTTATAATTTTTATTTGAGCTCTCAGTTGAGCTAATGTGCTCAAAGGACTGTGGATGACTCTTTCTTCCCTGTGCATGAAGTCTCCATAACACCCATCTCAGAGTGTGTCCAAACACTTGGTAGGTTTCTAATCCATCCCTTCACTGTGAGCAGAACAATGCTGTTGAATCAGTTTGCATTTTGGTTGGTGTGGAGAATTCTCACTCTTGCTAGAGGAACTTGATGTAGCTTCTGCTTGTCTCAGCTAAATTGTAATAATATGGGTTGTTGCTCAGACTAATCACTAAAAAAGGTGAAAAGGAAAATTGAGGTCAAAATGGTCTGTGTCACACTAGTCTGCTGCAGCTGAAAAGGGACAAAGCAAGGGAAGTTCTGGTCTGTGGAGAGATGTCTGCCTATGTCCAGCCTTTTATGCTTTCACTGTTGGATTGAACCCCAAAACCTGCCCAGCTGTAGGTGCTGGTAAGAAAGACTGAGCTGACTAAAATCTTAGCTAAATTGACCTTTTCATAGGGATTTCAGTTGTTTAGGAACCTTACCTGTCTGTTGTTCTTTCCTGCCTGCTTTTTCTCCAGTCTTTGACTCTTGTTAGTATGTAAGTTTTTCAATTGCTGAGGCCAGGAGCATCCATGGTGCCTGCTGCCGCTTTGCCCGCACGCTTGTGCCAGGTGACCACCCTGGAATGTGCTGTTCCTGGCCAGCCAGCTCACAGCTCCTGACTGGGTGTCCCATGCAGACACAGCAATCCCAGTGTTAGAAACAGGGGCCAGTTCTCTGGAATCGTGTAGTAGGAAGTTAAAACACCGCTTGGGAGTGTGGCTTGGGTGGGCTGGGACCTCCAGGTGCTCATGTGCCTGGTTTGCCCTGTTTGCCTAAAAGGGGCTTCCGTACGTAGGGGAGAATGAGTACCAGTGCCCCCTGTGAATTTATCCAGCCATTGGATCCAATAATTCAGGGCTGTCTGCCCAAAGTAAGCTCAAGGAAATGCTCAGGTCATCTGTTAGCTGCCCTGTGGGACTTGGTGGAGCGTTGGACAGCTGTTGCCAGCAAGAGCTGATCAGGAGGTGGCTCTGAAGTCTCTGAGAAGGGTGTGTGGCAGAGGGGGATTTCCCAAAGCTGCTCACCCTTCCCCGCCGCCCTGGGCAGAGCACACTGGCAGGGCGGGGCGTGTGCCCTTCAAGCACAGCATGCACCATTTCAGAGCAGTGTAAGGCAAATCACCTCACCTTTCCAGCATGGAGAAAGCTCCGTGTTCCATCAGCTGCGAGGCCTTACCCCGTGTTTCATTTTGCTGTCACACATCTTGTCTCAAGTGCCCGAGGCTGACCCTTGGGATGCATTTCCAGCATGTGGTTTCCAAATGAGCTGAGGTGTCAGAACGATAGAGGCCGAGTTTGCACTCAGGAGATGTTCTACAGCCCTTGCTTGCTCTCCCAGAAGAGCTGCCCCTAGAGAACACTCCTCGCTTACAGTGACAGTGTGCAAACTTCAGTGTTGTTCTAATGATGATAATAATAATAAACAACCTGGGAAGGACTGTTTTGGATTAATGGCTGCACATTGTGTTTTGGCAAAATAAAATGAACTAGGTGCTGCTTTCTAGCTAAAAATAGCTTTTCCAATAGCTATTGCATAGGCCTTGGCTGTTAGCAGCAGAAGTCAAGTACAATATAAGACTGAAACTATTATAAAATAAACCTTATAACTCAGGGTAGGTTTGCTGAGACTGGTGTATGTAAAAGACATTTTCTGGCCTCAGAATGACAGACCGTCTTCCATCGTCCAGAACCCAGCTGGAAAAACTAACCCTTCCTTTGATTTAACTCCCAGGGATGTTGTTTTTCTTTTCAGCTTTTTCCCTCAGAATCTATCCATTAAATGTACAGCGGTGAAGTTTGCTTTTTATGGAAAATATCTATGAACAATGGAGAAAGGCTGAAACCTTAGTACTGCAGAAGAGCACTGGACATTCTATAAATAGTAACATTTTCCAAAGTGTGCTGAATGCCTCTGGTTTGAGTGGAGCAAAGCTTTGCACATTTCAGTGCAAATGCAGGGAGAAGTATTATCTGATGGCGAGCATGGACAGGTCTCTGTCCCGCTTCCTGGGGAGGGGATGTGCCTTAGGGAAGTTACCTGTTCTCTGGCTGGCCCTTATCTCCAGGAAAAATCCTGCTGTCCCTTTGAACATGGCTGATCCAGAGCGTGAGATGACGAAAACTTGGTGTCTTGTGGAGCTGACAGCTTAAACCTTGTAAATGAGGAAGGGACTGGAGTGTAACAAGCGTTCTGCTACAGTTGCTGGTAATTATTCAAATAGGAAGAGGCAGGACATGTCCTAGCTGGACAGGGTTCCATCCAGGATGGGCTCCTGCCCTCCTGGTGGGGCTGGCATTGGAGCAAACCTGCTTCTTGGGCAGGACAGCACAGCACAGGGGACTTTGGTGACATGTCAACTGGTGTTCTGGGGTCGCTTCGGTCAATCCAAGTTCAGCTCATGGCATTTCTCCCTTGTCTTCTGTAAGCTGAGGTTGGATCCTGAAAGAAATGCAACCATTTCATCTTCCCATGCTGTTAGCTATTTGTTTGCCCTCCCTTTACAAAGGTGAGTGCTGTCTTTTTTGCTTGCTGTGGTGATGTCATTGCCTGATACTCTGGCCAATGGCAGTTCCTGAGCACTGATGCTGAGGACATGACAAATGAGCAATATCCCAGGCTTTGGAGTTTAGAATGTCAGGAGACACCATCAAGCATGTTGATTCTTTCTTACATTTCCTTTCTAATTAAGAGCAAGTTTTTGGTTGTGGAATAATTCTGCCTGTTCCTTAGAACAGTCACTTATGCAGAACATGAGAGCTAAGCAAACTCAAGAGGGAAATAATTGCAACAGAGAACCAAGATTTTCTTTTGGGTGATATATTTGCTTTACTTTGCAGATAGGAAATGGCAACTGCTCACTAGCTAAGCTAGTCCCACCTTGACTCAATTTCCCTTGAGCTGAGCTAGGAAGAAATGCACATCTGTAGAAGACAGATCAAGAAATCTGAGAGGCACGGTAGGGTCCCCGCGAAGCAGACGTGGTGCTGCTCTGCCTGTGGTGGGTCATGCTCCGTGGGCTGCAGTCACACCTGGTTCTGAGGTGGCTGCTGGCACTACCTGGGGACTTGGGGAACCTCCTTATGTACAAATTTGCCTGCTGTCATGGACTGGGCATGTTGAGTTGGAATCGTTACCCTTGCAGTTTCCCCCCCACGAAAACATGTCTAGAAGACCTGTCCCGACAGAAGTAGCCCTAGTCCAGCATGAGGAAGGCTTTCTAGAAATCATTTGTCCCCTGAACTAATTAAAATGAGGGATCTCCACTGCCAAACCACAACTGCTTTCTAGTGTCTGGAATCTTGCTTTAAACTGATGCGAATACATGTGTTCTACATCTGTTCTGGAGAGTTCAGCCCTGACATTCTTTCATCCCATGCAGTATTTGTTAAACAAAAGGAAAAAAAGAGGATTGGATGTGCTTCATACAGATAGGATATTTAGTTAGCTTGGAGGTGTTTCCACTGTGGTTTCAGTGCTCAGGGACTGCTCCTGATGGCCTGGGTTCAACTGAAGTTGGTGACTACTTGTGACTGACTCTGCTCCCACTTTAGTTATTTATGCCAGGTCTGTTGTGGAAAACAAGGTGGAGGGGGAATGTATTGGCAAACATAAACAGCAGTGCCACTGCAGCCCTTGCTCCTTTCCTTTGGAAGGCACTACAGTTGGAATGGGCATGGGACTGTCAGTACTTCCATCAGGTGCCCGCCTGTGAAGGCTTTTCTCTAGGCTCTGCTCCAGGGCATTTCCATAACCCTTCTGTAGTCATTGGTAAGTGCTCCTGCTTTGTTTAGCAACAGGAATTGCTGGACATGGTAAATATACCTTAGGGACAGACTCCTGCGTGTTTGGCCATCAGTAGCAGTGAGATGGTGATTGCACACAAAGCAGCTTCTGTTCTCTGTGGAATTGTAACAGTTCTAGGAGGTGGTTTTTTTGTTCAACTGGCAGCATTTGAGGTAAAAATATTGTCTATCATGTGATTCTGAGCTGCTGTTGACAGTGTTGTCAACATAAGGTGGGATAAAATAAACTGAATTTTTCCTTTTACTGGACACATGAAATTAGATAGATACATTAATATTATTTGTTGAGTCATTCATTTTTCATCCCGGTGCCTGATTCCCTTTCCTGTGGCTCTGAACACAGTTGAGACCCAGAAGCTAGAGACGTTGATGATGGATATTGCCAGAGTCAGAGGGTCTCAGGCTCTGCCCCTTCAGTTAGATGTGCTTATTCCTTGGTCCTGTGTGCTCCGTTCCCTTCTTTTCTATCCGGTGTGTGTGTAAACATCCAGTGCAGGTGGAAGTGAAGTGCTTCACAGGAACAGACAGAGCAGGGTCAAACAATTAGTGCTGCTGTGGAGTAAGCAGCCTCTGGTGGTGCACAGAGAGGCACGTCAGAGCTGGCTGCCACGTGCCTCGAAACACGGGTCGGGAGCATGAACCTCAGGGATCAAAACGTGGCCCTGAGAGCTAAGATCTGCTTGTCCCATTTAGCATATGTTTCTGACATGGCGTGCTTAGTGATCGGCTTTTCCCAGGAGGGTTTACTTTGGCATGTCTCAGGCACAGACATTGCTGTCACACCAAAACGGTACAGAGTGAATTTATAGCCACCGCTGTCTGAGATGGGATCTAAATGGGGTAAGAATGGAAAAACAGGCAGTGAGATGACAGATTGTCTTCCACCTCAGGTCCTAAATATCAGAGGGTTAAGTAAATCTCAGCAGAAAACAACAACTTCCCCCCGCTTCACAGCAAGCATCCCAAAAGGCTGTGGTTGGGGGGGAGTTGGAGGAGGCAGGAGGTGTGCTCCACCAGGACCCTGCACTGCCCTAACGGCTTCCTGTCTCCCTCCCGAGGCTGTGCAGCCTCAGACTTGGGTGGCGAACGTGTGGGCAAACGATGACCACCTGCTTTTTTAGAAAAACAGATACTTTGGTCAAATATGAAGAGAAGGTCATGAGAAACACTTGCCACCCCTTCTTGTTTAATTAACTCCCAAACCCCAGCCCAGGCTTACCTGAGATCCCAAAGCTGTATTTGTGATACTATAAAGCCACAAAGTGGCTACTCCCGAGAAGATTTTACAGTAACACTGTGACTGAAAATAGCAATTAAGTGGTTTGGCTTTGTCTCAAGTGTCTGGAAACTGTTTCTTGGGCAGTGAATGCAGAAAAAAGAGTTTATACCTTGCACGTGAACTGGCCTCCATTCTGTGGCCGGTGCCTGACTCCTGGTTTGAGGCTGGATGTCCCTGCACCTGAGGACTGTGTTGTTAAGGGTGTGCCGTGAGTACTTAGATTTTGTGAGTACTTAGAATTATTTTAGATTTTTGTCTGAGCAGGTTTTCTCTCTGCTCAGACAGTCGCCAACCAGGTACACCTAGGTACCGGTAAAATACAAATACAAATGCCTCTGGTGCAAACCCCAGCCCTCTGAAAAGCTCTGAGTCTGTGCAAAGTGCTTTATGTGCCGCTGGCTTGTGTAGGTTCTGGTGGGCTACAGCCCCAAGAACCTGGACACTTTTCCAGTGTAGAACTGTATTGTAGCACAGCTCCTGAACTGCAGCTTTGCCATCTATTAAAGCAAGAGGGAAAATCATCCTAATGTTTCAAGTAAAGTCCTCCAAGGAGGCAAAACTGCCAGACCTGCCATTTGTTTCTGCTTTATTAAACTCCACGTTACATCCACTGTCCTGCCTTTCTTCTTTGCACTCTTACCTGGACATGTGCTCCACTTTGGGAATTGAAGTTCTGTGCTGTCCTGGTTTGGTTCGTGCTTACCCTGTTTTTTTAGACAGCTCCCACTGTCTGACGCTGAGGTGCTGGAGAAGTGTCCGTAGTTGACTGGGCTTTATGTGGGAGGGAGCATTTTTGTTATTTTTTCTGTTGTTGCTGTAACCCCAGTGGGGTGAGGACCAAAGTGGCGAGGTGCAGCACAGGATATCAGCCTGAGCAATGGATATAGCATGAGCAAATTGCCTTTCAGGCACGTCCCGTGTCCTCCCCAGGATTCAGGAACCAAACCCTGATGTGCTGTGAGCAGTGTCCCCGGTGCTGTCGGTGTCCAGCGACCACAGGGGATGCCAGCGGGTCTCACACACAGCCGAGGCTGGAATCTGGTGTGTACGGGTGTGGACCCCTTGGGCCTGCTCCAGGGAGAGTGTGCTGCTGTGGAAGGGAGGCTGTAAATTGTTTACAAGAGCAGGTGCTGTATGAGGAAATGGTACCAGTGTGTTGGAATGGGCTGTGCATGCAGGACAGGAGACTTAGATTTATTAACTTAAAATAACATTAACTTTATAGCAGCTTCTAGAGGTTCTTCCTGAGGCTAGGCTAGACTCTGGAAATGCAGAGATGGAGACCAGGAGTGTCCTGGAGCTTATAGGGGAAAATGAGCTATAAAGTTATCGGCCCAGGAATTTACCAGAGGAAAAAGAGACATTTTGGGGAAGAACTCTCGACCCTCTATGTTTTTGATGTCTATCGAAGCCTTTCTCCAGCGTGGGGTGTGCCATTTTCCAGCAAGGTCTGTACGGGTGTGGTGGTGCCAGTCCGGCTTTTCAAACCTCAGAGACCTGGGCAGGTGAAATAAAACACCAGGGAGAGTCTGAGGGGGCACAGTGAAGGAAGTGGGGAGGGAAGGACTGTGCTAACACAATGTAAGCGCATAATTCCACATTCTTGGGAGAGTTTTGCTGAAACATCCACTTTTAAAGAAAATATTTGGGGATCATTATTACAGGAAATAAATTTCATGGTGTTTTTAAGTTGTATCTATAAAAAGCTAGAAAGGATACTGAGTAGACAGTCCTGGTCTGGTGAGCAGGCCCCACAGCTGTGTTGGCTTCACAAATGTTTTGCATGTGCTGTTCTTAAAGAGCAAAGGAGAACAAAAGGGGGGAAAAGCCCAACACAAAAACCTTCAGTCCCCTCATCTTCCAAACCATGAGAATTTTCCCCTTTTTTTTGTGTGTAGTAATTGTATCAATTATGGTTTGCGTTTTTTCCGCTAAGTGTTTGAAATAATGAGCGGAGACTTGAACTCCAAGAAGCCGCAGTTGGGAAAATCAGGCATAGAGAGAGCCCAACCGTGTTCGCGAGATGAAATTGCAATTATGTAAATTGCAGCTACTGGACGTGTAGGCATGGGAGCCCAGGAGAGGGAACTGGCAAGCTCTCGGTTACGGCGGAGAAAAATTCTCATTCCTGCTGTAAGGCAGGGCCATGCTCGGCAGTTTGCTTGCAGCGTGAAATCGCGTCATGGATGTGTCTGCTCGCTGCTTCTATTTTGGTGTGGAAGTCAAGTGGCTGGCAGCTTCTATCTTTAATGATTTCCTCTTGCTTGCTCTGACAAACAGCTGTACCACATTGTCTGACACCAGTTAGAGTATTTACTGGCCAGTGCTCTGCAGAGACGAAAAGGGAGGCATTTAATCTAATCTCCTTGGATGTCGCAGTGTTTGCACTTGGAAGTTTTCTTTTCTGCAGCCTTTGGGCAAGTGCAGAACAAATTAATGTTGCAGTTTGACACAGGCTGCCCTCTGAGCCTGATTACTTCCAGGAGCTCCTGAGGCACGTCTTGAGGAGCTCTTTGCTGTAGGGTACAGCAAGTAGAAAAAAAAATATCTTGTTACTCAGAATGGCTTTTTAGCATCCAGCTGAGCAGATCTGAGCAAAGTCATGCATTGAGCTTCTTCAACTTGTTACCCAGGGATTTCAACCAGAACATGAGCCTCATGAAATACATGAAAACTAAGGTTTTGTTAGGTCATTTTTGATAACTCAAGCCTGCACTGAGGCAGGAAGGATGTGCAGATCTGACTGGAAGTGAATTCACAATGCAGCATGGGGGCCTGAGTCCAGCTTATGTCAGCTGGAGGTATGACCCAACCTGCAGACAGTCATTCAGGTTCCTCAGAGTCATTGTGAGGAAGTTCCTTCTCATCTGCCCAGTCTTTGTGCTCAGGTGGTCACTGCAAGCACTTCAGACTGCTAGGAGGTGTCCCTGTGCTAGCAATGTACCGTCACAGCTCTCGGTCTGCAGGGAAACCTGCTGGGCAGCCTCTGGAAAGGCTGCAGAAATGTATGGAAATGGACAGTTATTGACAAGACTAACTCAGGATGCCTTAATGGGCAGCTGCTTTATGTGTAACTTTATGCTGTGCCTGTGTGCCTGTACCTTATTGCCCCAAGGGTTTCTGCTATGCTGAACAAAAAATAGGCAGGTATATCCCCATGCTTCCTCTTTCCTTCTCACAAAACTGCTTTTGAGTCACGGTCTTTTTTCCTGTGGGTCAGTGAGTTTTTTTGCCTGATATTTAAAGGCCTGCAGAAGGCTGGACCTATGCAGTGCCCAGTGACAGCAGTGGGAGTCTCAGGACACCAGTGACGGGTCCATCACCTGAAGGAGTTGCTAAATTCTTAAATCTGCTCACAGTTGTGAAGGTTGTTTGAATATGAGTGTTGTTTGAATGTTGTGTTGGCTCACACAGTACACGTGGGGAGTCAGAAATAGAAGCGAGCTCTCCTGAACACGGAGATGTATGCTTTAACAATAAAACAATTTGCTTTCTCCATCCAAATCCCCAGGTGCTGTTTTGGGAAAATATCTAGAGCAGCAACTTTTCATTTGTAATCCAGCTTGCATAGCAGACACTGGAGGCTGGGTGCAACAAATCAAGATGGAAATGGCTGGCGCATACTTCTCGGTTCGGCCATGTGCTGCAAGCAATGGTTTTGACAGATGCATTTTTCCCTAGAGATTGCACTTAGTTCATCAGCCTTAGGTTAAATGTGAAGGATCTGAGGTAAAATTCCAGGGCTCCGTCCATTAGCCACCAAGCCCGTAGTGTTTGTGTTAAAACAGCACGATGGGAAATGTGACCTGGTGCTTGGGAATTGAGCTGGTGCCAGTTGTGCTGCAGCACTGTGTTCACTGTGTCATACCACACAGGTCTGATAAGAGAGGACATGATGGCATTGGATAAGTTCTTGTGCACAAGGACTCTGCAGGTCATGTGCAGAGCGCTGGTTTTTATTTAATAACCGAGGTATGCAGGTGCTAATTGGAACCAGATGTATGCGAGGCCAAAGCCAAAGTTTGTTACACCACACTGAAATGATGGCCTTGCATTTCTGGGACTGGATGGACGTTTTGGATCAATCTTTATTTACTAAAATATTTAGGCAGCTATGAATTCTAGTGCTTGAACTCTTCATTTCAGTTTTGCTTGAAGAGTTACCTTCCTCTCTTTCCTCCCTCCATTCGAAGCCCCTTTGATATGGTCACACTTGAGGAAACCTTCCTGGAGCAGCCAAATTGGTACGGGAGCATCAGGAGGTGATTGGCTGACCCAGGTCTCACTCCTCAGGCAGTCAGTGGTGTTGGCATTGTGTGTCTCTGCAGGGGTTTGCCATGCACAGAGGCTCTGGCACTGCCACCCTCTGTGTGGGCTGAGATAGTCCCAGCTCTGGTGCCCCAGTCCCTCCAGCAGCACAGGCTTCTCCATAGGTGCTGGAGTGTGGTGGGTGCAGGCACAGGTGTGAGCAGGCCACTGGTGCACAGGAGGGGCTGCCTCATTAGGGAATTTTTATATGTATACATATATTTACATGTAGATAAAATGTTTTGTCTTGCCTACCTTATTATCCTCTTTGGACAGCAGGAAGTAAATTGACTATCTGCATGATGTGATGTATTTCAATTTCATCATGCAAGAGGCAGCAGGGTGCATGAGACAGCTGCATGTTACCTTTGGTCTGAAAGGATGGCCAGTCCAGGAACCCTAATGTGTTCAGGTTCATTGAGATGGTGAGCAGAAGACCAGCTGCCACACATTTGGGCTATGCCATGCTCAGTGGTGAATTTCCTGTATTTTGGTTGGATCTGTCAGTGCTGTAGGATACGATGATGATGTTGAATGAACCATTACCTCTGGGGCACTTGGCCAGCCCAGAACCTCGATGCTTTGGAATTGGTATGAGCCCTGGAACTGTGGTGTGCCTGTGCCAGAGGAGCAGGGGAGGCTGCAGGCTCCACAGTGGGAGTGCTCCGTATTGGCCTGGGAGGCCTTAGGCAGGTTGGCATTTCTGTTTTCAATCAGGTTCATGGTTTGGTGTGTTTGGCCAGTTCTGTCCGTCCTGGTGCAGAGGGAGAATTGGAGTATTCAACCTGCAGATTGGTTATTGACAGGAATTCCAGAGGGAGGCTGCAACCTGAACAGTGTTGTCTCATGTGGAGACTGCCTGGACTGCTTAGATTTTCGGCTTAACAACAGGTTAAAAGGTCTTGCATACTTGTGAGTTTGAACCTCATTAAGAGGTGTTTTTAATCAGTGTTAACCTCCTGAAATCAAGGGTGTTTTGCTTCTCAGGTTTCTGCTCATCTTTGCTTGCTCTCTGACTTAATAATATTTGTATGTTCCAGGGATGTGCTTTTGCTGCCGCCGTGTAGCACAATAGCAAGATCTGCTCTAATGCTTGCACAAAATTTTATTGATCCCATTTCAGTGCTCTCTGGGGAGTCTCTTATGGGGCCTGAAATGATTAAAAGTAGCAATGTTGCTTTCCATTGTGAGTCTGACTTTCCCAGTCACCAGAGTTACAGCAGTTACTGTAGTTTGGAACGGAGCTGCTGATAGCCTGCTTAGCCAAATCATAGATGCATGCACAGGAGTAGTTTAAAATAGTTGTGATTTTACTGTATGGCAATCACTTTGACCAGAAGAGAGCACGGAATTGCTGTCACCCCGGTGCCCTTTTTGTTGTCCTGTGGTGAAGAAGATCCATTGTATGGAAGCTGTCATTTCAACAGGCAAAAGGAAGTGTTTTTCATAAGGTGAAATCTTCAGTCTTATTTCTGTGCAATGTGCTCAATGTGATTATTGAAAGAGCTAAAAGCTGAACAATGATGTGAGAGCTGGCAATGCAAGTGCTTTTAATTAACTTATATAGCCCAATGCGCTCAATGGAGGCATAATTATGTGTCCAACTTGATGTGAGGTGTGTTTATTCAAACTGTCAACAGGAGGGTTAAAAAAAGCTTTGTTAAAATGGCTGTGTCTTGGATTCATATCAAACAACTCGTGTCGTCTTTTCCTAGCGTCTGTCTGGTTTACACAGCAAGATGTACACAGGTTCTTCTGTTTTGAAACCTGCTTTGTTGTGGGGTTTTTTAGCAGAGTTAATCTTGCTGCGTGCCTTCACTGTGTACACACAATTGTTCTCTAAACCATTCAGTCTAAATCAAAGAGGGAGTTATGTTTCAGTCTTGGTTTTTTTGGGTTTTTTTGACCACTCTAGAACTGGAGTTTGGGCCTACCTTTCTTCTTTCTCAATGGAAATCAGTGTTTTTTGTTTCCAAGAGCTATCTAGTTTTATTAGAAGCAATTGACTGAAATGGATCAGAACACAAGTGTATTTTTAAACTTGGCATATCAATTCCCTGTTATTTCTGCTCTTTGGCTTTAGTCTTTTGTATAGGAACATATTTAATTTGATGGCTGAACTCAGATTCCAGCGGTATCTGAGTAGGTATATAGGTAGGTATAATTTTCCAAACTTTTCTTGTGCCTGGGGGACACCAGAGGAACCTTTGTCACAGAAGGCTATGTGCTGCCAGCCTCCTGCTGGTGGTACTCACTCATGTCAGCATTGGTCATCTAGACTGATAGTGCAGCAAGTAAAATTAGAAAATTTACTGGTGAAAGAGAGACATGGGTTTCTTTGGCATTCCACATAGCCTCTGTGCTTTTCTTCCAATGCCCTTACCTCTGACAGCCATCAAGAAAATGAGGCAGGGGAAGGCTTAAGTTTTCTTAAAAGCTTCCAGCTTGGCTTTGACAAAGGAACAGCCAATGCATCCGACAGCTTTTCTTCAAGCTCCATCTCAGCACGAGGATCATGGTGTTCTGCTGTGTGCCGTGACTCTGCAGTTTTCCTGCTCATCAGGATGTATAATTGTGCCTCAACTCAGGGTTATTCAGAAATGCAACAGAGCTGTTGGTGACAGGCAAAAGGCAGATTCATACAGACAAGCAGGAAAATGTCTTTTAGGATTATTTTTACATAGCTTCTTCAGCAGTTTTTCTTTTGTGTTTTTTCTTCAGGATTGTGATTTGATCACAGTCAAGGCCTGAGTTCACCTCGTCCCTCTCTGCCCCTCAAACAGGTCAGGTGTAGCACAGCAGCTTACCTGCATCTGTCTCCATTGAATTTAGAGAGAAACTGCCCGAGATTACCGAATGTAAGTGTCCCTGGAAATTGTCAGGGATCATACAGCTTATAGATCCAATATGAAATAGCCGGTGTTGTGTTGGGAAATCACAGGTCCCTCAGATGTGCTCTTTTGAAAACCCTGGGACGAGGATGTTATTGGCTGGCGGAGTGGATGAGGTTACGGTAGCCTGCTGGCACTGTGAGCTGCAGCCAGGACTGCAGGGGGGATCGATTGCACACTGGTAGCCCCAGGCATGCATATCTGCTGAAGCCTCTGGGTGTGAGTTTGCACACGTTTTCTGGGGCTGGGTGTTGCTGGTGCTGAGGTGTCTGCGCTACTTTGTTTTATGAGCATCAATTCTCTCATCTTGAACAAAACCAGTAATTAATGACACAAGTTCAGGTCACTGACTGTGCTGGGATGCCTCCAGCTCCCTAAGTTTTCATGGTGCAGCCACAGCACATAAATTGCCTTTTATTACAGGCTTGTCCTGGTTAGTTTTACATGAAAAGCTTAGGACAGCTGAAATGATGCCTGTGGGAGCAAAAGCTTATCTCCTCTGGGTCCCTGTGTTGTTCCCCATGTCCCAGTTACACTCTGCAGCACCATAAAACTTTCCCAGTTTGAAAAGCTGCTCGAGTTCTGCACTCGGAGGCCCCAAATAACAATAATTTTGCTTCTGGCCATCACTAGATATTGCAAACACGGTGTGCTTACAGTGGGGCTCAGGAAGTCACGCAGGGAACGCATTCTTTGGAATCCTCCTCGTTTTATCACTGCGGAACAACCCACAAAGATTTGTATTATTGCACCTGAATAAATAGTGCTCTGCACTTCCCCCAAGGAGGTCAGTGCTTGTGCGGGGCCGTTCCTGGGCCCCTTCCCTGCTGCTCCTGCTGCAGCGCCGGAGCCTGGCGCCCGTGCCACCTGAGCAGGTGTCACAGAGGGCATGTTTGTGGATACTCCTCTTGAAAGGCCAGCTGCTGGACACCAGCAGTTCTTTGTGCAGCAGTATTTTCCTAGCAGGCAGGAGCAGCACTCATCTGGGTGTTTGCAGTTATAACCACCACCATAGTTTTAGCAGCGCAGCCTTGCCAAATTCTCTAAATACTTTAATTTCATTGTAATGCATAATAACAGGTGTATGGTGTAGTTGCCAGTTTCTGCTTGCTGGCTGGGTGAGTAAATTATTTGTTGCAAAATGAGAACAGTATTTAATTGATATTTGAGGATAGAAATGGCTAATAGCAAGTGCACAAGCTTCAGCTAAGAACAGTTAGAGCTGGGTTGCTGGCATTTCTAGCTGTGGTCACTAGCTAGAGGAAAACACCTTCTTTGAAAGCCATTCTCAGCTGCAGAGAATGGTAAGAAATGTGTTACTTCAGAAGTATGTTTTCCATATAATTCCTAAGGTTTTGATTACAGGTCTCTCTCTCTTTTTTTTTTTTAATTTTTACCTTATTTTCCCCTCTTTTTGAGTCATTGTTGCTGTTTGAAACTGGAGTGAAAAGCACTTCTTGTGTAGTTCTACCACGGCTGCTCTGCAAATACAGTTTTTAATTTAGAAATCTGAGCAGACACAAAAACCAGATTTCCCTGGTCTTGGCTGTGGAGGCTTTTGGGGCTTACATGGTCTGACTACTGCTGAGCTGAAGTCTGATTTCGGAGCCAAACTTCTTTTTTCTACATTGTTCTCGTGCAGACCAGACATTTGTATTAGGCAGGACGTATTGCCAAAATATGGAATTGCACCTCCTTCACTCCCATATTATGGAAGGAGTCTCAAAATGACTGCCTTCTGCCAGGTCAGATGCTCATGTGAGAAGGGGAGGGGGAGATGGTAAACGTGTTCTCAGAGCTGCGCCTCACTGCCTGTGGGGTCAGCCCAGCAGAAGAGGGGTGCATGCTCGGTTTTGTAGCTCATGTTGTGCCTGCAAATATATCTACAACTGGAAGCCATTGCCCAGAAGCTTTGCTGATTTATATTATTTGAGGGTGTGGTCCCCTTATCCTGTTATCTGCACAGTTTAGAGTTCTAGGTTCCATGTTTTGAGCATGAAGACATTGCTGCCTTATGCTCTGGAGCAGTGTGAACATCAGCATTTCCTCTGTGAGAAATGCAGTCAATGCAGTTTTCAGCAATTCTTTCTCCAGAGGGAAAGATTTCTCTCTTACGTGCTCTGCAGTATTGGTGTCTGGAGAAGGATTTGGGGCCTTATTGTTCCGTTTCTGAGGGCTCTTTCAGATTTCCTGAATAATCCCTTTTATACACATTTCAGAAGGACTGTGCTGGGGGCTGTGGCCAGAGTTTGCCTCTAAACAACCTTAAAAAGAGGCTTGTGAAAATAGCTGTGGTCAGCCCCGAGATAAGTGACCTGGTTCCTCCAAGTCTGGAAGGACCTTCTGTTATCCCAGTGTCCAACCTGCACTGGTCCCGGGACGGGCAGCACCTCCACTGCTGCAGGTGAGAACAGACTGTTAGTGCTGCCAGGATCTCTGAAGAAACACTTGCAGAAAATCCCTGATCCATCTGGAGGTCAGGGCACTCTGACAGAGGGGTTAATCGCTCTGAGTATCCTGCAGGCCTATCTGGGGACTTTGGACTTGGCTTTGGTATGTCTTTAACAAAACAAGGGACTTTACATTTAATAGCTAGGGATAAGGCTTTTGTTTACACAATGTAGTATTTCATCAAATACGACATTCTTTTAGTGAAAAAAGTAAAAACTGCAGGTTTGGAAGATGCTTATGCTGGATTCTTGGCCGAGGGGGAGTGAGGCAGCAAATTAATTTCCAGCAAGACGGCTGCTATCGGCTGGAATAAAGGGGGTTTGGGCTGCTCGGTTCCATTACTCACTTAGAAACCTGGAGAGGCCAGGAGCTGTTCCCGGGGCAGGGCTGCTGTGCAGCCTGCTGAGGGGACACCAGTGCCCCACTGCTCCGCCCCTCTCTCACAGCCCCCGGAATTCCCCGGTTGGCAGCGTGTCAGGAGGGGAGAACCTGCTGCGTGGTGTCTCTGTGCTTAGGGAAGGCTTCTCTCGGGTGGGAATCCAGGTGCCAGCGGGACTGGTGTCTCAGTGTGCTCACCTGAATGCGCAGTTTCTGCTGCTGCCTGCTTTGAGGCTTGATTTCCTTTTGAGAGCTTTAGGTCGTGGCATTCATAGGTGCAGATGGAAGTTTAGAGTTTACCTTTTAGAACTGGAAAGTTTTCAGTTTTGAAACCCTTTCTCTGAAAGAACCACGTAAACTGCTGCTGGGGGAGGCAGGTGGTACCAGACCAATGATTTTTGTTGTGGGAATGACACAACTGAGTTTTTTAAGAAATTCACAATCTATGCTGTGTTTATACAAGGAGCAAAGGGAGCTCATACCAGGAATAGGAAAAGAGCACAACAAAACACACAGATCCCATTCCAATCCACAGTCTCAAGTCAAATGAAACTGTTTTGGGGTAATTATCCTGAGGGAGCCTGCAGCCATGCAGCCTGCTGTGGTTAGAGCATCCGGCAGCTCCGCAGGCGTCGGGGTGGTGCATGAGCTGTGGGGAGGGCACAGAGATAGATGTGAACTTGTGGAAAGGCTCAGCTTCCATTTTCCTGTCCGGCCACAGGTATTGTTTTTGACCTTGGCTGAATTGCTTAAAGTTAATGGATCTGTAACACTGGGTTACTTCCAACCTTAGGAAATTCCCCTCTATGATTTCCTACAGGTGTCAGGGAGCAGCAGCAGTCAGGAGCACCTCTGCTAAGGCAGGAAGCTGGAGCTGAGGTGGCAGCGTGGTGGGCACCCGGGGCTGGTGGCAGCAGCTCCGGGGCTGTTGGGCAGTGGGTGCTTGGAAGAGGGCTGGGATCTCCAGAGGGCGGCGAGGGGCTGCAGGTGCCTCGGTGCCGGGTTCTTGGCTCACCAGGGTGGCTGTGGGCTGGGGAGTTGCTGTTTTAATGGCTGTTTGATTTTTACTGACATTGGTTTGGTCAGAAATCAGTGTAGAGCTCTCTGTATTTAGACTGTCGGTGCTCAGTCTCTCAGGATGTGAGCAGTTTTAACAACACAAACGAAATAACGAGCAAAACCAATTGCTCATTGCTGGGGTGCCCAGGAGGGAGCCTCGAAAGAGGAGCACCCTGCCTGGGCTGCGCAGGCAGGAGGCAGATGCTGTGGCTGAGATGGGCCACTGGTACCTGCAGAGTGTGTCCAGGCACTTGGCTGCTTAGCTCGGTGTTACGGAGCTGTGAAACTCGGCAGTCTGCCAGCCTTACCGGGGGAGGCGGTTTTGGTGGGAATAGATGTGGAGTTCACCTTTTGATCCAGGCAGCACAAGAGACGGGGTGCTGCGTGCTGGTTTCTGTTGGCAGCCTGTGCTGGGGAGGCTGGCAGTGTGTGCTGGGCTCTTGTGGGACACAGCAGACAGAGCCAGCGGAGAAAGCTCTGGCCAGTCGTTGAGGTGGCCTTGGTCAGTGGCATGTTTACAGATGCCAGGTGTCTGACAGGAGGGGCACTGTAAACAGTGCAGCCCACAGAGCTGTGGTTGAGGCACACAGGTACTTTCCAAAGGAGTTGCAGTTTCTGGCTGCTCTGGCTTTGTGCAGAAAGCCTGTCTGCGATCCCACAGGCTGTTTGAAGCCCCTGAGGTACCGCAGAGTGTGTGTCTGGCGTTGTCATTCCCAACCGGCAGCAGGGGGAATTTCTGCTTTGCACCTTCATTTTCATCTGAGCTCACTTAGAATAAAAGGCAATACTCTTAACAGAGCTGCTGCTGAGGATCTTTCTTGGCCCAGGAGGGTCACTTTTCCCTTCTGAGATACCAGGATTTCGTTTGAACTCGTGTGGAAGCACCTGATAGCACTGAAAGCCTTCCCACCTTTTCTTGTGAGTTCTGGGGTGCTCTTACCGCTGCGCTGCCAGCCGACGGAAAGGCTGTGACCCACTGGCCTTCGAGGACATGTCCTGAGGGAGCCAGGGCAGAGAGGGAAGGACAGGCCAGGTCCAAATTGCAGCAACACGACGTGCTTTGGAAATTGATTTCTAGCCTCAGTGCTAACAAGAGTGAAGTGGTGTTGAAAGTTTGCAGGTTTTGTTTGAGGCATCTGTGTTGATTTAAAGGCCTGTCTAAAGAAAGCTTGGCAAAATGGAGCACTTTGCAAAAGTAGCAAGGGCAGTAGAACAGAGAATAGGGACAATTTTGTCAGGTTCTCCCCAGGAACCCAAGACCACGTGCAGGCAGCGTCTGCTGTCGCTGTAATCCTGTGTATGTGTTGTGAGCAGCAGCAGTTTCTTCAGGCTGAAGGCGCCCCACAATCAATACTGCTGCAACAGCAGCCTGAAAAATTGCTTTGTCTTGAAAATTGCTACACTTAAAGCAAATTGTGTGTCTTAAATGGTTCATCTTACTTTAGAATTACAGATTATTAAAAAGAATCTTCCAATTTTCAAATACTGGCTTTGATTTAATGCTACTTTTTCTCTCTTCATCTCATGATAAAGACCTATTTTTATTCATTATTCACTGTTTGCATCCTTAAAAGTCTGCACATCTGCTGTATGATTTCAGAAATGCTTTAAAATGAGAGTTGCTACTTTACTGCTTGTGTCTGTGGGATTCTGCTCTGCTGTCATTGATGGCAACTGTTCAGGGATCCATATTGATCCTATTAATGTCAGTTGAAAACTGGGGTTCCAAGTTTCAATTTTCTTTTTTTTACCGGAAATAGGGCAAGGAAATTTTTGAAAATTGCTTTTAATTGGCTGGGTGTGCTTTGGAAAGAATGCAGCTGCATTTTAGGGTAGCAGAACTTTCCCTTTAGCCTTTAGAGACCCACGTGTTTGGGCTGGAGAGATGGCAGCATTAGTCTCCTGTGTATGAAGATCCTCCTCTCTCGTCTTCAGCAAAGTCATTGAACAGGCTTATGCTACTGCCCCCCCTCCACCCTTGGCTTGTCTTACCGACACCATGAGCTCCCTGGAATGAAAACCATCTCTTAGGATGTTTTTATACGTCTTCCCCCAACAATATGCCTCAAATAACACGGATGCTGCTTTCAATACTGTAAAATGCCAAGTGGTGTGGTGTTACCCATGGGCTCCTTTGATCAGCACAGAGTCAGCCCAGGAAACGTGAGATTTGCTGATATGACTTCCTTTCATGCCCCAAAGCAATCTGGTTAATGGAGTGAATAATTCTTAGCAAAAACCTTGGGTTTGCAGCCATGGGGGTGGGCTCGAAAGCCTCAGTAATTCCCATATACACGTCTCTCTTCCACCTTCGTGGCTAGGCTGTGTTTTGGTGGCAGTACAGAGTGAGTTCTGCTGAGGTCCCAGAGCTGCAGGCCTGGGCTGCCGCTTTTCCAAGTCCACGATCTATATAAAATGCCAGGAGGCAGTGGCCTGTGTGGATGGTGATGCTGCTGGGTGGTTCTTGGTTTATTCTGCCCAGGGTGAAGTGTCCTGCTAGGATGTGGTACCTGCTGCCCCGGGGTGTACTGTTCTGCAGGGGAAATGTGCTAAGACGCAGCTGGGCTGCCATGTGCTGGGACAGGAGCAGATTTAAACAGGTGAGAAAAGGAGATGCAGAAGTGGTGGTGTGGGTCTCCTTACTCCTTGCAATGCTCAGAGCAAACAGCTTTCCTACAGGGAAAGTGCCATTGTGGGGAACTTGGGATCCGTTTCTCTGTGGCGCAGCTGTCATTTCTAAGCCTGACTCTCCTCAGAGCATCCCTCTGCTTTCTGGAGCACCAGAGATTATCGCAAGTGAAGCTTCATGAATTGCAGGGAGTTGTTATTGGTGCCCATTGGCATTCATTTTCAGATAGCAGCAGATAAAGACCCTGGTTAGAGCGATTTATCTGTCTTTTTGGTAGCGTTCCGTATGTCAAACCTAAGTTGGGTTGTATTTACTCTGGCACTTAGGAGTTCTACTAAGGAATTTTTCTCATAATTTCCTCTTTCACCTAGTGAAAGGTTGAACAGACAAGCTTAACCTGTAAGAGAAAGTGTTTGTGCAGGCTGCCATGGCAGAGCGTGGAGCTTTGCCAGGAAGCTGCCCAGGGCTGTGACTGCTGGGATCAGGGCACTCGTTTGGACATGCAGCCTCAGGTGATGTGTCTGCCCAGGAGAGCGTGCTCTGTGTGTCCCTGCCTGGGATCCCGAGTCAGGCACCCGTGCAGCAAGTGTTGAATGTGGAGTAATGGTGCAGATTAACTGCACTCATCCCAGGCAGAACACCTCCTTAGCTCACTGCACTGCTTTAGGGCCAGCTGGGACATTTGATTGCTTCTACAGAGGTTCTGTACCTTCAGCGTGCCTCAGATTCCAGTGCTGTGCGTACGGGGGGGTGGGGGAAGGAAATTGGAAATGTGATTATCAAGAGTTTTGAAGAGTTTGACATCCCCAAAGATTTCATACTCTTTCTAAACTCCATATTTGCAAGTACACAAAAGACCTTTCCAGTTGTTTGTTGTTCTCTTTACATTTAATTTAGAATTGAAGAATTATTTTTACGCACCACAAATAATTGGCATACATGAATTATATGCCTAAAATCCTTTGCCCGAGGCCGAGGTGCAGGTTTATTGCCCCCTGTGTCACTGTGTATGCAGCAGTGGGGCAGGAGGAGATAGCTCACCAGAGGTTTTGAGGAGAGGGCTCCCTCTGTGTTAACCCGTAGTTGACCTGCAGGGGGGAATTTCAGCAAGTGAACATCACTCAAACTGGAGTTCATGTTCTGGAGATGGACAAGTACTCTGCTTTGCATCTGGAATTGATTTTCCATGTGTAAAATTGCACCTGCAGAAGGGGAATCCAGCTCTCCTGACAGCTCTGCTGTGAGCTTGAAGAGTTTCACAGAATGAATGTCAAGTCTTTGAAAAGTAGCTGGGGCCCTGCTGGAAATTGCCCTCATCCAGAGCTCTGAGGCTTTTTACCACCCCTCTCCAGTGAGAGCTCTGGTGGGATAAGCTTTGTTTTGGGCTGTGATGCATTTTTGGGGGGGTGGTTTCCTCTGCCCTCACTCTGGCTGACAATTTAACATGTGTTGTGTAATTTATGGCTGAGGAAGCACGGCCCTAACTTTTGCTTGCTCTTCCCTCAGTTTCATCCTGTTTGTTTGCCAACTTCTACAGCTTAAAATGTCAGGTTTGCTTTGTCCCTTCCCCTACCACCCCAAAAGGTTTCTGTGAATCACTGTTCACTTGGAAAAATTGAATGGTCAAGGAATTTTTTCACTTAACATGTTGATGCAGGCTCAAATAACTTGAAAACAAGCAGTTTCAAATGATTTCCAGAAAGGCACCTGGAATTCTCTGCTGCGTTTTATTCAGTGCCAGGTGTTATGGGGATGCCCTGTTTGAGGTGGTTCCTGCAGAGCTCTGGCTAGGAGCATGTTCTTGATGTCTCCAGTGTCAGTCGAGCCAGGTAACAAACAGCTCCAAAAGGAGGTGCTCCCAAAAGGAGATGCTCATTCCTCCGGAAGTCACCCCTTCTCTGTAAAAGCTAGTGAGTTTTGGTATTTTGGGGTTGTTACCCCAGGAGCACATTATTGGAGGGCTGCGTTAAAGTTTGTGAAAGAAATTCTGAACTTCCCAAGCAAAGCAGGATTTGGAGACAGCATCTCTGTCTCTCTTCAGTCCTGCTTGTCACTTGTTTCTTTCTAATTGGTTCCTTGTGACTACTCCCGTCTCCTCCCATGGTGAGAGCACTCAGGGCTGGTGCAGCCGCTGGTTCTGTAACTCAGCACTACAGCTGGACACGGATCAACCATCCCTGAAAGGGAAAGCAGCCTGCCTCTTTCCAAGCACCTAATTATCAGGGAAGAGTAATTGTCAGATTCTAAAGAATTGCAGTGGCCTGCTAGCTCTTGGTGTATTATGCACTGTAGGCTGAACCTGGCTGGAGACTTTATCTTAGGCTGCTGTTGTTGTGACAGGGTGTGTTTGTCACTTCCCCGTGGGAATTGAGGTGGAAGGTTTTCTCTGCAGAAGGATTGTTCTGCACTAACTGTTGGTGACAGGCAGTACGTGTGACACTTCTCTATATAATTAGCCAGTTACCATTTTCTAATTGCTTAAATCTGGACACTCAGAACACAGAAGTATTAGAAACTCCTGGCTGGGTTGGTGGCCGCTCTCAGGACGACGTCTGACACTGTGCAAGGAGGGCTGTGCCGCTGTCTCTGTTTCCAGTTCTAGGGAAAACATCATAGGTAAAACTGTGGGGTTCCTTCCCAATGGAGTCCGGAGGCCAAGGCAGATCTGAGATGTGAGTTCCTGAAGCACTCAAGTGAGAACTGACCTGTATATTTCAGAGGAAGAAACCTGGGGGTTCCAATCTTAGTAAGTTTCCATGGCAAACTTACTATAGTAAATTATAAATAGCGTGTCTGTATAATCCTCCAAAGGCATTCTGTGAAGAAATGGTTAGAAAAACGTTCCCTATCTTGGATCTGTAGCTGAAGTGTGAGCAGAATTCCACTTGTCAATCCCAGTATCCCTTCAGAACGGCTGACACTGTGCAGAGCCTAACTGGTTGCTATGTTTTTGTCACTGATGATCAATGCAATAGGCCCAGTTTGATTTTCAGATGGCACAGGATGTACACGGGGTTGGCAGTGAGGAAAAGCATTCCATGAGTGCCCATTCTAAAACAGTTGCTGAGGGGCTCGGTGTGATGACAGCCCCCATAGCATGCGGGGGGCCCTGCACACGGCGTGCTCGACATCCTGCTGGTCCTTGGTGTCCTCGGCAAGGACGAGGAGCCGGAGATCGCGGCAGTTCCGGAATGTGTCAGGGCGCTGAGCTGGGTAATCCCGGGCTGAGGGACGCTCCGACAGAGCGGGGCAGCCTTTGGGTGACAGGGATGGGGCAGGGCCAGCAGCAGCCCCGAGCACTGCGGCCGGGCACAGGTCGGGTTGTCCCCAGCCCGGCACGAGCTGCGGTGCGCTCTGCTGGCAGCCCGAGCGGATCCGTGCGCTCCGGGGCAGCACGCGGAGCTCCGCGGTGCGGTGCGGTGCGGTGCGGGCCGGGAGGGCTCCTGCCCCCGCCATGGGAGCGCATTCCCGCACACAGCACTCCCAGCGAGCGCCACAGGCACGTGCTGCCAGGCGCCAGATGTGGAGATGGAGCACCTACTGTGCTTCAGCAGTCAGTTACTCAAACCCATAATAGTTTTGCTTCTGAAATTAACCACTTTATGAATTATACAAAAGGAAATTATCGGTATTGACAGCTGATTCTTTTAAATGGAGTGTAACCAAAAACATCATTAAAAATATGTCTGGAGTTCACCATTCCACAGTGCTTACTCTCATCAAGTTTTGAACTGCTGTTAGCAATGGCATGTCTTGCCTAAGATTCCTAATTTTCCAGGTATTGCCCTGTCTTAATAAATCTGCATTTCTCCTCCTCAGAAGTAATTATGATTTCTGGGCACTGCACCAAAACTTGCAGATGTTTTGAAGATGTCCTGATCAGCCGAGATTAGGACATTTAAACTTTGTTTCATAGGCAGGGCATCCTTGACAGCTGACTCCATGAACTGGTTCAGCAGTCCAGGACGAGGAAGCATGAGCGGCTGCCTGTTCATGACCAGGTTTCAACACTGGCTGTTAAAAGAGCCCCATGCAAATCAATGTTAATCTCTTTCTCTTAAGAGAAATCTCTGCATTTCTGCTGACAACTGACCACACTGGAAGTATTGCTTACCTATGGTTTTTGTTGCCTCCGGTTTTAGCTTCGTGGTGATGACACTGTATTCCCTGTGGAGGTGAAAAGAACTTTCTTTATGTGTCAGTCAAGGTGACCCGGCTCTGTTTGGTAACTTCTTCTCTTTGTCTGTGTTTCCTTGGAAGCTCCTCCAGAGTATTGCAGGGCCTGAGGTACATGCTTTTGAGCCTGTGGTTAAGGCAATCCCTTGCCATGCTTTTCATTTGTAAGATGTGCTGCACGTTCTCCCCTTAGCTGTGAGTTTTTAGAGCATTCCTCCACCTTTGCTTTCCCTTCAAAGTTGTGTGGGTGTTGTTGAAGTGTCAGCTTCATGTTCAGGAGTCATGAACTATTCGTGATCTTTTTGAGGGTTCCTTCCCCTCTCCCCATCTCCCCATCTCTGGATCTTTACTCTCAGCATTTAAGTTGCGGTTTTTTTTTTTTTTCCTTCTTTTCGGTATAGCCGACTGATGGTACAGAGCCTACTTTGCTTGAGAACACAGAAAAAGCAGTCCCGCTTTTAAAACCCAGTGAGCACAGGGAAGGAATATCAACCACAGCTGCCAGGTGGGAAGTGCCTGGAAACCCGAAAGCTTCACCCACCCCACATCAGTGGCAGGAGTGATCCAAGTGGCAAAGAGCAGCTCCCTGGAAATGGGCCCGAAAAATTTATTTCTCTCTTTACCTTAGTTTGGTCTAATTTTGACTTTACCGTCTGCCAGCCTTTTCCTGGGACTCTTTGGTCTTTGAAGACATGCACCTGTTTTTATACATGTGGAAAATATTTGAATTGCTTTCCTAATGGAAATCAGTGTTTTGTTTTCACCCTGGATTTAATAAGTAAACTCCGGTTACTGTTCATTGCTCTCAAGTAGTATTTACAAGCCCTGGTTGTTCAAATCTGTATCACAGGGTGACATGCAGTTGAGGCAGCTGATTAAATGAACAAAACAAATACAAATTCTTTAAAATGTAAACAAGAGAAAAGGAAATGTGAACCGAATGTTTACTGGCACTCAGATATGTCCCAGGGCACAGAGTCATATGTATCAGACTTACATGACAGTGGCTTATGAAAAATGGCTTTCAGACTCCAGTCATCCCAGCTGAGTAACCTGTGTCCCATTCTGAGGTCAAAGGCCATTAGGCTCAGGGCTTTTTCTGACTAAATGTTGCTTTGGTTTGACTGGAAACCTTTCTTACTGACTTTTCCAGATGCCAGCTCCATTCCTGTGCTTGTGTCATCCTCCTGTTCTTTCTGCACCGCGGTGGAAGTTGCGGTCAGCCCTGGATCCATAGTAAGGAAACTGTGTCAGGTCATTATGCTAGGTTTTAGGTTTGTGTGCCTGGTGATGCAAAAGACACAACTAGGAATAAGCTTTTGTATTTTCTGTACTGTGGGGTTTTTTTTTCCCCTTTTTTTTAGTGCTGTGTACCATATTATTGTACATGAGCCAGGATCCTTCTGGGTGAAGTGTGTGCCAGTGCAGTTGATAACATCTGATAGATTTACCTTCATTACTACACTTCCATTTGCAAACATATTCCTGTATTTATCGTGAAGAGCATCCACAGTGAGTTTCTTTCGTGTCCACTCCTCACTCAAACCACCTTGATTCTCCATGTGTGCCTGGTGTTGGCCTGTCGGAGTCCATGCATGATGTGCAGACACTGGGGCAGAAAGCTGGGAAGGAGGCTCCTCTGGTTGGAAAAGGGCCAAAAAAAGGCAGAAGACTCGAAGGAAAGGATTGGATTTCAGTGTTTTTCCTTATAAATCTTAGTGCTGCTATGGAAAACTGCCATAGGCACTCAGAGGGCTTGTTCTTCAATGGAGGCACCCTGGCTGCACCATTCCATCCACCCTTAAGAGGTGCAGGATGGCTCCTGCCATTTATTCCAAACAGTCCTTCCCCTCAAATTCCTGGCATTCTGCTGGCAGTTCAGTGGGGTTGGCAGTTCACTGCAGCATCCAGAGCTGAGCTGCTTGCACTTGGTCCCTGGGATGTTTTGTGGATGTTCTAAAAGGAACTGACACTGCAGTTGTCAGGAGCGACTTTATCTGTATAGCTCTGCTGTAATCCTTTATAAGGGAAGTCTTTGTTTCTTTCGTGACAGTTTTTGTTGACTTGTGTTTACACTTTGTAAGGTTCACATCCTTGTGGGGAAATACATGGAGTGTAAAGGTGTCAGAAGGGAAGGTGTCCGTGGCAGGACAGGAAAAGCAAATTGCCTGTTTCTCCAGACCTCCAGCTCTGCTGAGGTAAAGTCTACAATGTCTGAGTATCCCTGTGTTTCCTGGGAGGTATCACCAGCCTCACACCCCTGGCTCACTAACATCATGGACAGGGAGGATTGTGACACACTCAGATGATAAGAAGCAGAGATGAAATCTGTGGGTCTGTCTTAGGTGAATAAATGAAAGAGACTGAGACTATTGAATTCTCTGTAGCCCATCAGGAGGGCTATGAGATTATAATAATTGTTACTCACTGTGTGTGTGACAGTATTTGACATCTCCCCCTTTTTCTGCCCTGGTTTATCCCCATGTGGCTGAGCAGGCATCCTCAGTGCTGGCGCCTGTCAGGGCACAGCGAGGGCTGGTGGCTGGGCTGTGACAGGGAGATGGCTCCCTGGCTCTGGGGGGCTTCTCTCCCTGTCCTGGCCCAGCCAGCATCTGTGCAGAGCTGCTGCTGCTGCAGCAGGAGCGCTGGGATGCTCCCCGCACAGCCAGTGCCAGTGCCAGCCGCCCAGAGCCTGGGCCTCGCCACCCCGGGCGTGCTCCAGGTCAGTCCCGTGCCGTGCGTCACCGGGGGCACAAATGGGGCACAAGCCTTCCTGTTGGAAAGGTGACAAAGCAGACACTTCTTTATCAAGTTTTTATTGTCTGTGTAAGTTTGATACGATCAATTAGTGTATTAAATCCTGCCACAGTAAACAAGAAGGTGCTTGGAGGAAAAGGTTTACCGCCTTCTGTGCTGCATTGTCGCAACTGATTTGCTGCTGTAATGATAACTAAGAAGGACTTTGTGTCCCACAGAGTTTATGGCTTGATATGAATGTTTGTTTTAGATACTGCATCTCAAAATCATTGGAAAGTGCCTCTGGGAGAGTTTCTTTTCCAGAGCTTTTTGCTTTTTTTTTTTTTTTTAAGTGGAGTTTGCCAAGGCTTTTCTTTTTAGAGAATTTGCTTTTACTGCAAGTTCTATCCTCATGAAATTCTGATGGTGGAAACAATTCCCAAAACGAGGATCCCGCTCCATCTGGGTAAAGTGGCAGGGGGGTGTAAGGAAGAGCTATTGCTTCTCCACCAGCCCTGGGATCTCATGCAGGGCTCAGCACAAAGCTTGGCTTCCTTGGCTCTGAGGGATATTTAATTAAATTCAAAGCAGAGAACAGCTCAGGAGACAGCAATGCCTGGTGAGGCTGTGGAAGTGTCGGACCATGTGCTATGAGGACCTCAGGCATTTCTGGCTAGTGGATAAGGTGCAAGCATAGGGAATGGCCTGCAGCATCTGTTTTATGGCAGACTGATTGCTAGGTAGATGGCTTTTGATGATACAACAAAGACTATGTTCTATCAGTGATAGAGCTGCTGGGTGAGCTGGTGAAATATTTACCTAGCTGCAAGCTGAGGACTTCCGTGTGAATTGTCGGGTCCTTCCTACCTGAGTGTGGGGCTTGGCTGAGCAGTGAGCAGGCGATAGCGTGTGATTCTGTCACAGGACAGTAAGCAGGTGGTTGTTTTGTCACACAAAGGAAAGCCCTGACCTTGACAATAATCTTCTCACAAGCCTCATTGTTTTGAGTGAGGGTATTATTTTTGCTGCCTGGGTGACCAAAGGAGCACAGCCTGTCTCGGCGCTGAGCTCTGGCTGCACCTGGCGTGGCAGGTTTGCACGGGGATTTGGTTTGAGAATGCGGGCGGACCTCAGCTGTATTAGACACCTTTTCAAATGTACATGCACAGCATTGCTCTAGTTGGGATCAACTTCTGCAGGACAAGGCTTTGAGACTATGGCTTCTTTGAGGAAATAATCATTAGCTACAAAGAACACACACCATCAACCAGAGACATTTCATGGCATCCCAGCAGGATGGCTGATGGGCACTTGGCCTGGTTTTGTTACATTCTCTATCTGCTATTCTAGGTATTTGTGACATTCTGTGATGACCATTGTCATTGTTGGTGCCTTGCTGACTTTATGAGTTTTAGAGATCTGAGGTAGCAAGTTCGTGCTGTAAAATATTCAGAACGTGTTTGTTTTCTTAATGAAGGCTTTGGTACCAGGCACTCCATTTCCTGGCATGACCCCTTTAATGCTACTTTATCCCTTACTTACTCTTGCATTTTCTCACCCTACTATACAAGAGGGGTAAAAAAATGAAGACTTTGTGTCATTCTTATACTTCCTTTGTATTAAAAAAAAAAAGTCTGTAGTAACCTGTTATTGACCTGAAAATCTGTTAGTAACTTGTTGTTCATGACCTCAGTCATGTTTTGCCCAGTGTCTGTTTTGCCAGCTCTGAGAAGTTGTCTGGAGTGCAGGAATATCCATCAGTGATCTCCCTGGTATGGCTGTGCCCTCTCAGATGCTGACAATGTACCGAACTGTAGTGTGGAGCCAGGGAGTTCCAAAGAAAGGAAATTATTGAAAGTCATCACATAGTTCTTACAAAAAATAAAAGGGCAGATCAAAGCATTTGCTGACTATTAATTTCCAGCTGTATAAAGAGCACCCCTGCAGTGGCAGAATAATACCTCTCCAGGAAGGCGGCTTCTTGGACAGGGCTCCTGGAATGGAGTTTCAAGAGCAGCTTTTCATGCTGCTCTTGAAATGGACTTCAAGTTATGCTGGAAATTGTTTTCATGGGGCATGTTCCCTCTGATTTCAAGTAGAACGAAGTTTAAATTATTTTCTTTGCTCTATCTGTGTGGGGGGAATGGGGTGGAAATTTCTCAAACGTGTTTTATTTTGCGACACGTTAATTGATTGTTTTGTGCAAGAAGTTGAACGGAGTGAAAACGTAAGAAAGCAGGAAAGAAAGGAGCTGGAAGCAACGGCTCAGGGAGAGGAGAAGGCTCTTAAAATTCTGCAAAAGGCATAGTACTGAAGCTACTTCAGCCTTTCACTCTCCAGGGCGATAAGTGAATTACTTAAAATGCCAATTGATCTGGGTGGGAAGTGGAAAGCCACTCTAATCCGATTAATCCCAGGGCATGGGATGCCTTGCTGGCAGTGTGAAAGCAGCCCCAGCACATGCTCAGCTGTTGCTCTTTCACAATGCGTGGTGCAGTTGTCACTCCCAGGCTCCTGCCAGCAAAAACATCCGCTGGGTTCATTTTACCACCAAATATTTTTACACTTCTGTGCTAATAAATATAAACTGCCCTGGCTGCAACTGCCATGTCCCATCCAAGAACAGTAGTTCTTGCATGGCACCAGAGATGCAAATTGAGCTACACTGCCATCCTGTTCATCCTCCCAGCAGTGAGATCTCTCCCGTCCTGGAGGAGCTCCCCTCTGGTGCTGATTTTAGCCCCTGAATGTAGCAGTGAGCAGAAGGGGAAAACTTCAAATGAGCCTTTAGGGTTGTAGCCTGTTGGCAGTCTGTACTGCCTGCTCGTAGGGGAGCCTGGAAGGATTTTCCTCTAGCTGGCTGCTGTTGCAGGCATGTCCACACGTGTGCGGAGCCTGGGAAGTGGCTGAGGTGCAGGCACTGCTTGCGTACAGCGTTTTTTCCCCATCTTAAAATGGTGCCGTGTTCTGCGGCTAGGGAAGGATGGCGTGGCCGGCACCTCGGCCTGATGTTCTGGTGCCGCAGTGTAGGGAGGAACGTGGCTCAGCAGGAAGGTGGGGACAGCACCAGGTTCTTCTTTGGAAGGACCTTTCTTGAGGGCTTCATCTGAGCTCTCTTTAAGGGCATGCCAAGCATTTAAGTACTGAAAATATACTTGTTTTCCCCGCTTCAGAGGCTTACACAGCTGAACTCTCCAATATTTATGTTTGACGTCAATGGGAACGTTGCCTGAATGTGGGATTAGAAGCACTGAGCTGTTCCCTGCTCCGTGTGTCAGAAGGCAGCAGCATGTGCACACCAGCCAGCCTAAAATCGTGGCCATGGCGCTGCCGTCACAGCAGTGTTTGGTGAGCCCTGCCACACAGGGAGCTCCCCGTGCGCTTGGGACAGTGCCCTTCTCTAGGTACAGGCTGTGGCTGCTGCTGTGGGACAGCGTGTGACTGTCAGCCTCACGGCTGGCTTCTGTTTTGGGTGGGTCAAACTGGTGTCTGACTCCTTTCATGTGTTCCTGTGGCACCCTGCGGAGGGCCTGGGCTTTGGGGATCTATGGGATGTGAGAGCACGGCTTTGCGTGGCCAAGGGGAAGAGCCCTAGCACTCTTGGCTGGATTGACTGCTTGGTAGGCTGAGGGTAGAAATGTCTGAGGGGCTGATGAGTGCAGAGGAGGTAAATGGAAGGGGAAGGATGCTGAGGCCAAGGTGAGTGTCCACAGGTAATTACAGATAAACACCTGAACAGTGACTAACTCTTATGTCCAGTCATCTAGTGTCCAGGAGATTGCTGACCCACTTCAGCATTGGTGACTCCCTCGCCATAATTCTGGGTAGTACTGACAAGTACCCTTGTCAGTAACCAAATAACATGTGATTGGAACTTGTGTGTTCCTTGTGGATGCACCCATCCAGCTGTTTGCTCATTCTCTCTGCATTTCCAGCTCGGAAAAGTGCTGAGCTCCCTCTCTGGTGATTCGGGTCAGATAACGGCGGGCAGGGTAAAAGGATTAGGATATTAATCCGGGCTGTATTCTCTGCTGTTCATCTGTAAAATGAGACATTAATAACCTGTCTCTGCCTTGGTTGAGTTTTTGCCAGGGTGATTTTGACAATAAAGACATTAATGATTAAGAAGTTCTCGGCTTCTCTGAGGAGGGGGTAAACTAAGGTACCTGGGATGGGTCATTTCCAGAGCAATGCAGAGAGTTCAAGGAGGATGGAATTCAGATGCAGGATTTTTCCTGTTCTTCTTTGACCAAACGATTGACAGACAAAAGCCTGGCTGTCTTCTTATTTTATGCAATTAGAAAGTGTACTGGACCAAATTGGAAAAAAAAATATGGTCTCGATGTCCAGTTCCTTCCTCTTGCCACAGGATAGCTGGGTTCCTCTGTTATTATCTAAGGGCAGAATCCAGGTTTGTATTGCTGTCACTGCCAGGTGATGAAGGTGGCTTTCTCAGGTGGAAATGTGAATGCACTGCACCTGGGCTGGTGGATTTCTGTACATTTCTAGCAATTAGCAATTTCTGTTTAGCAGATGTTGGTGTGGACCTGCTTTTCTCCCTAGATGGGCTGAGCAGTGCTTGTCAGTTGCATCCATGAGACTCCAAAAACCTTTGTGTGCAAGTCTGCTCTGCACAGTCCTGTGCTGCTAACATCAGGGAGCAACCGTTCCCTCGCAGAGCAGAGGAAGTCGCTCTCCTTAGTGGAGGGGTGGCAGCATACTTTGGGCATCAGAGTAACAAGGTCAGACCGAGCTACTCTGCAGCACTGATTCATATAGAAACAGAACCTTTTGCTTCTGTAGCACATCACAGAGCACCTTCTACTTTGGGTGAAAAAAAAAATCTCCTTTCTGTTTAAATCTTACTGCTGTAATTGTAGCCAATCCACTGCTCTGACTACCATCAATGTATTTTTCCAACACAGATGTTCTAGTCATTTACATTCTGTTGACATCAACGTTTAATTTTATGTTTTTAAAGCTCAGTGTAATTTTGCTAAAGAATTACATAAATAAGAACACGTGTGCTACTGAGCTGCATCCCTCCCCACAACCTCTTGGAATCCAGTCCTTCACTTCTGGGTGGTCACTGTACTTACAGGGTGTTTTTATAGCGGGTATATAGTGGGAGCTGTCTGGTGTAAATGAGAATACAACAGAATCCTGTTTACAATTAGGACAGTTGAACTATCTTGCCTCAGTTGTCCGTCTCTTCCTGTGGTCAGTGCAGGGAAATCGGTTTGTTGTTACAGGGACAGCTTGGGATGTGTTTCAAAAAATCAAGAAGAATACTTTGGGGAAGAGAAAAGTTTCATCCTGTGAGGGCTGAGGATGCTGTCTTTGAGCATGGATGGCAAATAGGACACATTAAATCCTTTAATATGGAAAGGAAATCCCTGAAAAGCTGCACTATGCCTTTTCCTTCTTGCCAGTCCCTGCCTGTCATAGTTGATCTCTGTCAAGATAGGCAGAATTGAAGTTTGTTGCAGAGTTAAACAGCCGGGGCTGTTCCTCATCCTGTCAGTGTTACTGTCCTAAAAGATGCTGCTGCCACATTCCCTGTGCTTGCTGTGCCTCTGGCATCCCAGTGGATGGAGAGATGCTGCAGTACAAAAAACTGATGTGTTCAAAAATGAGAGAGGTTACTGGACAGCTCATTCTTGTAAAAAATCACTGCCATTTAATGAGAGAATCTGCTAGGACAGTAGCCCCAAACTCAGACACTGCTTTGGGTCAGTGCCATGCGAATGCCTCTGATAAAAACGCAACCTGCCTGAAATATTGGTGCTCAAAGTTTGCCAAACCACGTTGCAAAATGGCATTTGCTGTTTAGGTTTGAAGTAGTGGAAGTGTTTGTGAGTCCTTCCAGATCCACTCTTGATGGTCCCCCTTTCTACTGAAATGTATTATTACGCTGCTTTTGTACGTTCACCTCCTGGAGCAAGGCATAAAGGTTCCTGCGTATCCTTGCTGTTGAGGACTTTTCCATTACTTTGGAAGCCACCTGACTGAAAACTGTATCAGAGTTCTAAACAGAAGTATTGAGGATATGGAGTACTATTGACAGGAGGCAGTGACTAAGTGTGTGATAAATCCAAGTAAAGATCAAGGGCACATTATTTCACAGCACACCTGTGGTAAATCGGACTGCATTTCCAGTGGGTGGTGTTGGGCAGTAAAGGAAGATGGCTAGTGGAGCTCTTGGCTTAGGAAAGGCTCACACTCACTCCCAAGAAGAAGGCACTGGACTAGAACATGCTTTTACTTGATGTATTGCTGATTTTCTGTTTGGCCTAGTGAAAGGGTAGGAATACTTCAGAGGAGTTTGAAGCATGAATAGAAAGGATTTTTTTTTTTAATGCCAAATGAAAAATAAGCTGAAGAAATGGGGGAGAAAATTACCTTGTTAAATAAAAAGGAAATATAATTAGAGGGCAAATTGTCAGCGTAGAAATGAAACCCTAGAACTCTAGCGCTGATGTTTTAGGTAGGATCAGGCTGAGGTTCAGAGTGGCTGTGGACTGCTTCAAGATGTTTGTGTACCTGTTTGGGATACATTCCTGTGTATATTTTCAGAGTTGCTCATTGTTTCAGACAGCTTGTTGAAATAAATTAGGCAGGGAAAAATTAAGCAGTGCTGGTCACTTGGTGCCGGCCTTCTTGAGTTCACTGACTGCTGCTTTTTCTTTCTGTGTTTAGATTCTTGCCCAGTTAGGACAGCTGGGAGATGATATTCAGGGATTAAATTCTTTGCTATTGGCCATCACTGGTTTTGTTGGAATAATAGGATAGAGCATCCTGGGAGACAGAGAGAACTTGGCAACTTATTGTGGGTCCATTTTCCCTCTCTTTGTCCAGGCAGCTCCTAAATGTAAGCAGCCTTCTGGTTTACATACGTAGACAGAACTGTCAGAAATGTGCCTCTGTGTGGTTTTGGAGCCAGGCTCCTTGTTAACTGCTGCCTGTTTGGCATAGGTGGGTTGACACAGAGTGTCTGCAAAGGCAGTGAAGCCTTATTTATCGGTGTTTTTTGTCACACGAGCACCACAACCAGCCAGACCCTGAGGGGAGCTGTGTCACGTTGTCTGTAACTGGTCACGGCCCTTCAGGTGGTGGGTCAAATTCTCAAAGCCAATGAAGTCAAGGAAGGGTCACAAGAGGACTGGAGGGTAAAAGCTTCCGAGCTTCTCCTAGAAAGTGCCACACTGAAAAGGACAGTGCCCACTTGGGAGTTTCCTGCTTTCTGTGTTCTTTGTGAACTGCAGTTACTCTGAGGGTTTGGCTTTCAGAAATCTCTGAAGCTTTGGAAGGTAAATTAAATCACCACCAACTATGCTGCTTGCTTTCTTTTAAACGGAACACATTCTTCTCAAATTGAAATGTAATTAGGGACCTGATGTACTCTGAACATTTCATGTATTGAAACTCAAAATTGTATTCTCTGCAAGCTGCTTTAAAGCCAAAATAAAAACCCCAACCTAATTATAGCAGCAGTGTGGAGGAGGTCTGCTAGGATATAGTACGATACATTTTGACAGCTGCTTTTTACTGGAAGGTTTTCAAGACCCTCACAAAAATGTTTTGAAGTGCTTAAAATGGGTGAGCCCGGGATCTGTAGCTGTTGTGTGCCAGCAGAGTCCAGGACTGGTACAACACATTGGGCTGGGGCAAAGGCATGTTCTCATCTCTGCTGGGCTTCTCAGCTGCAGTCAGGAGCTTTTGCTGAAGTAGTAAAGGGTGAAACTGAACCTTTATTTGGCACATAGATGAAGTCTCTGAAAATGCTCATTGGAGGAGAGACATTTCAGATATTTCGAATTTTAAAGCTTGGGCATGGCACTTCACTGTTGTAGTTGTGGTCCGTAGGTCAGTGGCAGATGAGGTGGTTAGAACAGTGACTAAAATCCATCCTTAACACCTTCCTTTCTTCCATAGCTGTTGCCATGTGGGTCCCTGGTGCCAGCTCCAGGAGTCAGTGCATCTGGTGATAATCCTAGGGGCAGTATCGGATGAGTCCAAGGACAAGGAATATTCAAGGACCTTGTGTACACTGGGGCAAATGGTGTTCGATGGCCTTGCTGGAGAGGCATGGTTTTGACTCTTAAAAATCCCAAAGAACAGACAGAAAGGAAGAGAAGGGCAAAGAAAGAACTTGGCAGTTCTCTTCATCCTGTGGAGATGGCAGTTTGTACTGGGCTTTTTGGAACATTGGCTTATTCAACAGGTTTGAGGGAATATTGAAAAGAAAAAACTTCCCTATAAGCATGGGTTCAGGGAAAACTTGTCCACTGAGGCAGCCAAAGATCCCCTTTCTTTAGGGGGCTGCCAAAACAAAAGGTAGAGGCAGTGGAGGACTGCAGTTCAAAAGGAGGAAGAGGTGTTCCTGACAATGGAACTGCGAATGGTGGATGTGATTTTCACTTTAATGCATTGCAGTCTTTCCCAGAGTGCCTTTGGTGCCAGATCCTATGCCTAATGGTGGCATGCATCTGCATAAGGAAAATCAGAATGAATTACATCTTGTATAGTAGCTGTCATTGTTGAATAGAGAACTTTGTCTGGGAGATTTAATAACCCATGTTGTTCTTAGAAAAAAAAGCAGAAAATATTTTCTTGATGCCCCATAGAGGCAAATTAACAAGTTACACCATGTGTTATTCTGGCTCCGAGGCTGAATGCATTTAGGGATTCACTTGTTCAACAAATGCTCATTTGCATCAACTGACATTGACTCAGACTTCAGGGGAATCACATTTGCTTTGATTTAGCTGAACTGTGAAGTACATTTGAGATTTTTTTTTTTCAAACTGGCTGCTGATATGAATTCCAGAAGTGTTTACAGGAATTTCAACCGAGAGACGACAGAACTATCCCAGGTGGCCTCTTACTTGTTGTTTTTATTAACATGATTATTCTAAGACTATAATTACTTGGAAAATACTGCTAATTAGGATTACCACATGGCTTAGCAGGAACTGAGGAACCAGGTTCTCCTTTTGCATAAGCAGTTTGGTCATGTCTGTCCTTGGTTTCGTGGTCAGTAGTTGTGTTTGCAAGTGGGGCTCAGGGCGTGGAGTCCGTTTGTTAGCAATGAGCGTGAAGCCTTTGATGTGAGAATGCGCCCCACCGCCCAGTGGGACATTATCACGAGGATTTTTGGTGGTTGTGTGTTAACGTTTGTGGTTTCTGTGAAAGAAATGCCTTTTGTGAGGGGATCCCTAACTGACATTTCCAAATCTTTCGTACAGAGAATTCCTAGGACTTACTTCTTTGACAGATTTGCATGTACAACATCCAGCCAGTGCTTGAAAGAAAGGGCTGTATTTAAAGCTTCACTTTGTATCCAAATAATGAACGTATAAACACAGGCACAGAACGTGGCCTCCTTGGTTTCATCTGTTTGGTCACCTATTTGGTTTCTTCTTAGTGAAAATAGCTTTCAGGCTTTCAGTAAGTTACATGTTCCTACCCTGGCTGCATTGCGATGGTTTTTCTCTTATTAATTCACGATTTAGTTAAATGTCAGTGTTTTTAAATCATATGCACTAGATCGTGAAGGTCTAGTTCTGTGTTTAAGGGCTGTTTACTGTAGTTCTGCTCTTCAGCACTCCGAGGAAGGCACCTGCTGGGTATTTTCCCCACTAAGATCCTTTGGAAGCTGTCATAGTGCTCTTGCAAAGCTTCAGCAGCATGTCTGCTGGAGCACTGCAGAGATTTGAGAGTGATTTAACTCACAGCAGAACTTGGCATTTGGCTGGGTTAGGAGTTGTAGAAGTTGGCTTGATCAGAGATTTATAGATGTTGAGAAGATGTTGAACAACGATTTTTGAGGAGCACTGTAAACAAAGTATGTTTGTATTAGCGATTCTTTGATGTGAAAATCTATTCAGAAGGTGCCAGGGCGCTATCTGAGAACAGCATCAAGACCATCCCGATGTGTAATTTAGCAGCAGGCATTTCCTGCTGTTGCTCCGTGGGGTTGCACCTGGTGTGTGGCACAGCTGACAATGCCTGTCCAGGTACAGCGAGCTGAGGACGCTCTCACACGACAGCCAAGTGGCATCGGGTGAGCTGCTCTGAGCCAGCTCTGTCAGCATCAGCCATGCACAAACTTCCTAACGATCAGGAGCGGTGCCCAAGGAAATGGAACTTCTTCCTGACCAAGCCAGTTTTGGGACGTGCTCAGGATTTGCTGTCACTTGTGATTTCAGATGAGAAATAAGAGCCAAGTCACAATTACCCCTCAGGAACAAGCGGTATAAGGTAGCTGAGGGGAAGGTGACCACTGCAAAGGAGCCTGTGTGGTTTCAGTTGTGCTCCTCTGGGCTGTTCAATGTTGGGAAACATTTCTGAGTAACTCAGCTACTTTTTAAACTTCAGCTTAGGGTATCTTTGCTCTGCTTGTCTTTTTAGATGCATGGCGTATATTTCCAGCTGTATTTCAGAGAAACTGGTTGACTGAGGGGTTTTACTGATAGGAGCAAGCAGGGTGTGCTCGGCAATGCTGCTGCCAGGGAGACTCGAGTGGAGTTAGCAGTTGGATTTCCCTAGAAAGGCAGAGAGATTTTTTTCTCAGGAGGGTTTCTGCTCTACTTGAGCTTTTTTTCCATCCAAGGGGCAGAGCACACAGGACGTCTTAGGAAGGTATCAAACGTATGGAGTTCATACAGGCTGCAGTTCTTTCATCTTTCATCTCTGCAGACAGTGCAGGGATCGGGCATGCTGATGGAGCACAGTCAGGACAGGCCTGTAATCATGATTTAGCTGCTGATTGATGAGCTCCACACCAGGTCAGGTTTCCAAGCTGTTCTTTCCAGGTCTGCTTTGCTTGAAACCCAAGAGTTTCGCTAATTGGTGCTGTGGATGCCTGGGCAACACGAAGTACCACAGACCTCTCCGCAAAACACAAATGATTGCATATGGTGGTATCTCCTTCAGGATCTGTAGTGGGCTGTGAAAAGAGCCTGGAGATTCATAAACTTAAAGGAGTAAGAAAATGGATGGGAGCAATGCTATGCAAGCATCACTCTTGGGCCAGGATCCGATTTCCTGAACTCTTGAGGAAGTGGATGGCCAGGAAATGCCAGGGAAAGCTACCAACAGCAAAAGGGAGGCACAGCTCTGCAAAAGGGGCACATGGGCCGCGGGGCAGTTACAGCAGAGAGGGCCAGAGCTGAGAACTCACTCTGGCAAGGTCACGGGAGGGCAGTGGTGGCTGCTGCCAAGCCCACACATCTGGGCCCTCGGGGCCATGTGTGGGATGGCTGCTAACTGAGTCTGAGGTAGCAGCATGTGTTTGACTGATCACAGAAGTGATCCCAACAGAAGGCTCTGGTGTGACTGGGGAGACCGAGAAGCTGGGCTCTGTTAGTGTGCTTGAAAGCTTAAGAAGTTTCCCCCTAAGAAGTCTGTCCCTTCTCAGCCAATAGAGGCAAGCTGGGCGCTTGGGGGAAGACTGCAAACTACTCATGTAGGGCAGTGTCTCCCTTTTCTCCTTTCCTTCCTTCTTCCCTCTCCAGTCATCTGTCCTCTCGGTGAAGAAACAGCAGCAGTTCCATAAATGGAGTCTTGGGTAATGCTTTCTGTCCCAGTGTCACTGGGGTTTAATTAGTGCAAGGCTCTGCATGCTCCACAGGTCCTCGGTGCCGGAAAAGGAGCCAAGCAGCAGCACAGCAGCATTTTTCCTCTGGCTTTGATGTTGGACTTAGTGGTGACTTTGGAGGAGCCTCGGAGGAAATCTCTGAGATGTGAAGGAGAAGCCCTCAGAACTAGTACTCTCCCTCTGGAGAGTACTTCCTCATTCTCTTCCAGTGAGGACTGGGCTTTCCATGGCTGCAGTAAAACCTGTTGGCAGCACGGCACACGCTGCCAGTTTTGGTCGTATAGGAGATGGATGCTCCGGGGCGGTGGAGTGCTGAACTTTGGCTGGGGGCAGGAAACAGGTGAAAGAGTCCAGGAGGTAAATCACTGCCCAGTGTGAGGCAGCCATGACAGTGGTTTCTGGTGCTCTTCAGCTCCGGCCACTGGGCCATGATGAGCACAGGACAGTCCAGCAGTGCTGGTGGTGACACAGCCTCTGCTGACCTGCAGCCAGGGCAAGTGGTTGTGCACGTGCTTCCTGGGAGAAACCTCTTCCCTTCCCCGGGCAGCACAGTGTGATTCCTTTTGGCTCTGCATCACTCCCACTTTCCCGTGCCAGCAGCAGGAAGGGTGAGAGGGTCAGTCCTCAGGGCTGGGGAAGGATGGAGCACCTCTGCCCAAGCTGCAGCTGTGGCAGAAGTCCCTCTACCGTTCCAGCACCCTTGGTGATGCCACTGCTCATTTCTTCTCTCTTTTTTTCCTGTCAAGAGTACATTTTGTTGAGGGAACAAAAGCCTTCAGCCTGTCAACCCCATGAGCTGCACGTGTAAGTCGTTGAGGATGTGGCTGTTGAGCATGTCCTTTGTATGATAGATCTGGAACCAAATGCGTGTGAGTCCACAGAACAGGCTTGATTCAGTTGACCAAAATTATAGGGTAGCTCTAGTTTTCCCTTTTTTAATTGATGGCAGGGTTTTAATGTGGTCATAGTACAAAGTCACGTGATTCATAATCAGATGGACTAACTGGTCACTTACGCCTTATAAATCCACATGTATACCTTCCAGATGCAAGGCAGAGAGCAGCAAGACACCTTTAGCATGTGTTGGCGAGGCTATTTTCTGATAGCGAGTAGGCACCTGGCCTTAAATCCCACTGACGTGAGAAATCAGCAAGCAAAGATGTGCTTGACAAGCCCCTGTGTCTATTTATAGGCAGGTCTGTCCAATTCAGGGCAGACTTCTCTCTTTTTTTGTCCCCTTCCAGCTACATTTGCTGCCAGAATGTTCTGGCTAGCTGTGGGCTGCTGGAGCTCCACATGAAGCCGTCTGCACAGCGGCACCACCCTGTAATTACACGGAAAGCGATCTCCGGCCTCAGCTTGCGCTGCTGGATTTGTTCACGGGGCGTTCCACGCGTGGCACTTGCACCCACCTGGCCCAGAGCGGCACTTCGGTGAAGCAAATCCACCCTGGGCTGCTTTCACCGTGTGAGGAGTTGTTCCTGAAGTAATTAAAATCCTCTTTCCAAAATCCCCAGGGGTCCAGCGCACAAGGGTGTCATGTGCCATACAGTGAAGGTCATCCACAGGCTTCAACTCCAGCAGGTTCAATTAAGAAATCAGACTGCCAACTTCCAAAGTCAGAGATTTTTTCCTTGGCTTTTGGTTTGTTTGTTTGTTTTCCACATGAGCTTTTGGGGTGTTTGGTCCGTGCAGGCTGCTTTTTTCAGTCCGTGTTCTGTCTACCCTTTTTGTTAAATACTGGTACTGTAGTTATGCCCTCTGTGCGGGATTCTCACTTCTGACCTGCTCCCAGTGCTTGGTTGGACTGATGGGTGGATTTCTCTCCTGCCACGACAGAGGCAGAGACTTTTCAGTGGTGCTGAAAGTAACTGAAGTCTGTTTTATGATTATGGGTTTTACAAAACTAAGAATCTTAGAAGCTGGAATGCTAAGAGAGAAAATGACTTCCCCAAAAGCTGCTTTTCTTGCAGGTGCCTTCCTTAAGGCAGCTGATTTGGGGCACTCTGCCCAAGGGAAGTGGCAGGCAAAATATGCTGGATGCTCAGTGCGCTGTTTCTGTGTGTGTTAAATTTGGTATTTTATAATGAAAATCTGCAAACAGCTTCTGCAGCTTGCCAAGAAGTGCTAGTGAAAGCTCTCTGCCCTGAAGAGTTTGCAGACTTCTTTTCCAAGCCTACCCCTGCTCTGCATCCATGCAGAAGTACAAACTCGTGCTCCCTGGCCTATCCCCCTCCTCTGAATTGTAATTGGGAACAAAACTGTAACTGGCCCGATCTGCAGGGCGAGAACTTCTCCGTGGTCTCTTCCAGCAGTGCCAGCACTGAATACACACGGGGAATACAGCTGAAGCTCATGCCCTGAGGCTGCCTAGCAGATTTTACGGGTGTTTCAATAAACAGCATTTTTGAAAGGGGAAAAAAAAAAAACGGAAGTCTGGGAACGACTCGCTCATTTCAGCAGTTGGAGGCATGACATTCATTACAGTCAAATCTGTTCAAATATCCTTGACAAATACCAGGAAAGAGAGTGTTCTGTAGACAGGTGGGTTGTTTTTAAAAGGTCACTCTTTAAAAAAAAACAAAACAAAACAAAAAAAAAACCGGAAGAGACAGGCTGTGAGGATTGCAATCCCAGCTGTCCTCTGGAGAAGTAGCATGGTGGGACAGGAGCAGCAGTGTGGCTCGGGCTTGACCTGCCCTCTGGGCAGGGAAAACTCTGTGGCATTGACGAGGTGTGGCCTTTGAGACCTCTTAGCTCCTGAGCAGGGCATGCACAGTTAGGCAGATGCACGTCAAAACCTATTTTTAATTAGCACTTCCAAATCAACAGCTCGGCTGGCTTCTGTGCGTGGTGACAGGAGAATGAGTGCACTGTTATACGATCAAAAGCATCTAAACTTTCGTATGTTAACAGCAAGTCTCTTCTGCTTTGCTTTGATTTTACTTCCTTTCCAGTCTTTCTCCTTTGAGTTCATTTTGGGTTTCTTTCCCCCTTTTGTGGAAATTTGAGGACTCTGGTGGAGATCTGAGCTGCTTTTTATGTTTTGTGAGTTTGTCTAGGGCCATTTAGTTATGTTTTGGCTTTCCTGAGTAAAGCTGGTTTTTAACTGTATCTATAAACCTTAAGCCATCAGTCAGTGCCCGCTGTGTCTGGCATGGATTTTTGCCGTGGTACTTCAGGTCTCATAACTTGAGAGTGTGATCACATAGCAAATGTTTGTGGAGCTACTAGCAGCTGTCTTCATACCTGGAGTTCAGCTCTCCTGGGTTTTGTGTCAGAGTGTGTTCTGCTGTGTGGTTGGACTCCTGCTTGCTCTCCTAGGGTCCATCAGAACTGGCATTAGAAAAGGTGAAAGAGACATTTTGCAAACTATGCCTAATTATGCCTTGTTGTGACTAAATTTGGGAAAGAGCTTGCTCTGCTGCTTTTGGAGAAGGATGTGGCTGTAGCTGCTAGCACCAGTCGGCCCCTCTGCACCTGCCAGGCACAGGCAGCTCTCCAGCTGCCCCAGAGGCCAGGGAGGAGCACAGGGAGGGAGACTTCGGAAAAGCAAACACTTGTGTCGGCAGGATCGCTCCCTCAAAGTTGTTATTGTGGAAGCACAGGCAACCAGGGGGTGACATGCTTGTTTCAGGCCCGCTGTTCCAGAGGAAGGCTCCTAAAATCCGAGCAACTCATTGCTGTTTCAGGATGCTTGTTGGTTCCCACGTAGCCAGGTAGCCTGGCCTCTGGTATCAGGGTAGGCTGGCTGTGTCTCCTTAGGGAATTAGAGGACAGGCTGAGAGTCTGTCAACAGCAATGACTTTGGCCGCTGTTGCTGAAGAGTGGGAGCATCAAGCAGAGCCCTAGCCCTGTGTTTTGCCTCTGTGGCTGGAGCTGAGATTGTCGTGTTTGCCAAGGCAGTGGGACGTCCTGGGGTGGGCACAGGTTGTGTCTGTTGAGAAGAAAATAACGCTGAGGCTTTATAGATTTGCTGGCTGAAATGGACTCCATGTCTTGTGAGGCAGAGCCCTGATCTGGGGAGGATGTGCTCCCATGCGGGACCAGGCTGGAGACCCTCTGTTCATCCAGCAGATCAAGCAGGAGCATCTGTTCCCCTCACGTAACTTCACCCCCCCCGCCCGTTTTTGACTTATTTTTAAAGCAAGAACAAAAAAAGCAAACACTCCCTGAAAGTTCAAAGAGATGCAAATCAATCCTTTACTGTTTTGACAGTCATTTTTTTCCCACTGGAAAACAAATTATACAAACGGACTTGTGAAAAGCCAAAGCCTCAGAACTGGGCAGAGGCCGCGTTCCTGCAGCGCGCGGTGAAATGGAAACGCCGCACACCTGCCCGCTGCTGCCTCCCTGCCACGCGAGTCCTGCGCGGGCCGCGGCTGCCAAGCCAAACAGGCAGCAGTGTTTCAGTAGCACCTGCGGAGGAGCGGGGCCGGCCCCTGTCAGCAGAGCCCCAGCCCCACGTTCCGCTGCACAGGCTTTATTTTTCTTTGCCTGACCCATTTTTGCAGAGCTGTCAGTGAGCAGTCCCTAACCCTGACTTTAGGCATACCCTTATTATTCTATTTTCTCTTGCCTTAAAACTGTCAGATTCGTAAATCAGGTGTTTTCTGGGGAAGATAACTGGATGCCTGTCTGACAGGGACGCTACAGGACAGTGAGCTGAAAAAAATCCCATCCTTACGCAATATTTATGGATTTCTGAAAGTTGACATTCCAGGGAAAAAAGGCTGCATTTCTTCTCACGTACTTTCCAGGCTAAAATCTTTTGCTGGTTTGTCTAGTGGTTTACCTGTCTAATAACTGCTCTGCTTGTATATGTGTTAGTAGGATAAGTAGCTGTGTGTGTTTTCAGTGAATCAAGTAGCAAAGTAACGAATAGCCCTGCTCTTTGTGAACAGCAGTTTCCTACTGGCCCTGTGGGCCAGTGGCAAATTCATGGTTTCAAACCTGTGTGAACTGGGAACTGACCATGCTCAGTCTGGGGACTGAGTATGTTCAGCTACACTTGCAGTAACTTATGCGCTCTGACCCACATCCTGGAGCTCACAGGAAAATGTTAATCCAAAAACCCCGTAGCTGCAATGGCCCCACACCCCCTAAATCCATCATTCTGCCTCTTGGCTGGATGCCATGGAATAATGGTACTTGGGACTTTGTAGAGGGATTTGGAGGAATCACATAGGAACTTGGTTTGTGTAGCAGGCATAAAGTGCCATCCCCAGCAGCCAGAACCCTCAGTGCTGTCCTTTGCCTCCCATGGGATGTCAGTGGTTGAGCCAGTGGCAGCTGTGACACGCAGCAAGGCTCGGCGGAGCCACGCTCTCGGCCAGCTCCACGATGGGGAGCGTGGCTCAGGAGGTTCTGTGAGTTTGGGTGAGCGAATGCTGCCTGAGATGGCAGCTCTGCGGGGTGTTCTGGGCTCTTCTGCCCTTGGCTGTCTCTCTTTGTGTGCTGAGTTTTGCTTTGGTTTTGTGTTTCTCAGTCCACTAAAACCCTTGTCGTTCTTCAGTGGCTGTGAAGAAAAGCTTGCTTCCCAAAAAGATCCCAGGAGGCATCTGCAGGTCTCTGTTTTTGATAGGCCCCGATTGCAAAGCAACCCCTCTCTCCCAGTCCAATATTTAAATTCACGAGGGGGTGGGAGTCCTCAACTGGTTCTTTTTATTTTTTGTCTTCTCCTTTCTTGTTGATTTCCTTTTCTGCTCCCCGCAATGTATTCCTGACATGCAGACAACTGCCTTCATGCTTCTGCTTCTTTCCTCCTCCTGTCTCTTCCCTGTGCTCAGGAGATTGCCTGCAGCAGCTCCCTCTCATTGACCTGGAGAGCTCATGACCCTCTGTCCCCCTGCTTCCCATTAGCTGCACCCCAGGGCTGGGGCTGCCTTCTCACTCCTGATGCCCATTTCTTGTCTGACTGAGTAAATTTCTGCCTTCTGTGTGCGTCTCTAAGAGGCTTCTTTATTTTCATGCTCACAGAATTAATCTAAAGTCGGTCTCTCAGCAAGCTGTTCTCAGCCAGAAGATTGTTTTCCAACTGAGGCAACACCCTGTTTACATAGATAGGCAAATTCACAGTCCACAGAGCTTCTTCCAGTGAGAGCAGCTGTCGAACGCTTCGTGCAAGGGCAGCACATGGTTCACATGTACAGCAAACAGTTCTTCTTCTGAAGGGTAACCCTTTGTTATAGTTTTTTTTTTTTTTTTGTATTTTTCTTTCCCTGAAGAGTTGAAAGCTAGAACATCTGCTTCTTGGCCAGCCATTCTTTCCCACAAATGTTACTTCCCAAGTTCAAAAAGCTGGGTTGGGTTATTGTGTGTGGACACGTCTCGGTGCCCGTGTTTCTGGAATCTGCCTGGGAGCACACCGGGCAGCTGGGAAGCCAGGCAGGCTCTGCTGGGGCCCCGTGTCTCGTGCTGCAGGGTCACTGTCTGCTGAAGGGACAGTGTGTTTGTGCTGTGTGCCACCTCCCTCACCCAGCCCAAACTGAGCAGAAGGGAAATGCTGAGCCGTGTGTCTGTGCTTGGGGCTGCTTTAGCTCCGGGGAGCCAAAAGAGCAGCTCACCACATCGTTTCTGCGTGTGCAGTAGACACAGTCAGAGCACCTGGGTTACGAGGCAAGGTCCCGTCTGTGACCTCCAGTGCCCACTGGTGTTTCGATTAGATGTAACCTGAGCTGCAGGTGGCAAAGAAGGCCAAACACAGTGCAGCAAAATTCAATTGCTCCTCATTAAACATGTATTTCCACTGGAAATGTATTTTACACCTGTCCCTTTCAGGCAACTGCACTTGTTCCCTTGGACCGCCGCCTGGGACATTGTCCATGTGAAAAGAACTTCCTCTGTGATTTAGTAATTGGCTTCTAAATATTGTCTGTCCCTGCTTTCCTGTCATTTACCCTTGGTCTGGTGTGCTGTTAAAGGACGCGTTCCGAGATGGTTCCAGCAGACAGCAAGGCTGGCCTCTTTGTATTTGCCTCTGTTTCCTGTCCCCAGCTGCACTGCACCTGAGCACTTGTGCACTGCAGTGATCTCAAAGCACCTGGAATTGCTGCGCTCTCCAGTTTGTTTGCCAGTCCCAGTGCTCTCCAGTTTGTTTGCCATCTCGCAGGTCCCAGCCCAGAAAAGTCTGTGGGCACAAGTAAAATTCAAAGGTATCTAGAGTGTGGGACATGCCCAAGCTGCATTGAGGAGGTGCTGAAAGAAAAGTCTGTATTGAAATGCTTCCTTCCGAGTAGCAATGTTCTGCTCTAAGGATAGAGGCAAATGAGGGGTTTGTGTAGCACTTAAAGTTTTACGAAGATTGTTGACCCCCATACCTTTTAATCTCAAAGAGGTCCCTGTGGGTTTTCCCCCTCACGGGGATGATCACTGGCATTAGCCCTCCCGCTCCCTTGGCTGGCCCAGAGCGAAGGTCTGAGCTCTGGAGCGCTCACCTGCAGCATGACTTTGTGAACAAATGCAGGCGGCCACCTGGTGCGTGGGCATTAGCTCAGGTCTGAGGTCTTTCCTTGCAGGCTGCTCTGTGTGAACAGCTTTTCTTTCATCAGCGGCGTTGCTCAGCAGCAGAGCGATGCCGCGGGTCGGACTGACCGTGTTAGGGGCCACGCAGGGCAGGTACTGCCTGTGCCAGCAGAAGGACGGGTCATGGAGGAGCCGCGTGCTTGGCAGGTCTCTGTGCTGATAGCACAGAACTTGATTTTGTGGCTGTGCAAGTTGTGCTTGATTTTGAGGATCGCTGGGTGGAAAAACACACTTAGTGGCATGGTGCGGTAGGGCTGTGTGCTGAAAGGCAATAGAACTGTACTAATAATCCATGTGGTTAAGGAGATCAGTAAATGCCTGGATGAATTGGTTATTCACAGTGGTTTGTTGGTTTTCTTTAATCTGGTTTGGGGTATGACAGGTTGATGTTCGGCTTTTCCAAGGATCCCAGCCATATGCTCCTGAAGAAATGCCCTCCTGTCTGGCACAGCCAAGTGCAGCTCCTTCTAAGTGCTCTGCTTTTGTCTGTAGGAAGCGGCAGCCACAAATGGTTTTGGAATAATCAGAGCATTTGCATCCAACAGAATTTGTTTACCATAAAACCATATCACTGGAGATTGAAGTGAGAAAGACAGGGAAAGGTAGGGTTTTGTTCTGTTCCAAATGACAGTTTGCCAGTCTTGAACTTTATCTGCTGCCTCAGCCTCTTCCCCATGGAGAGATTTATATTTATAGGAACTTACCATAAAAATTAAATTAAAATATACGGTATTGACTCCACTGAAGCCCAAGAACTCTGCAGTCCTTGGTGAAACCTCAGTTCTGCATGCCTCTAGGGTCTGAGCAGGGAACAGGGAAAGGAAACTTAGTGTTGCGTGGTCATTGTCATAGCTCCCTTCCAATTCAATGCTGCTCTTGTAATCTGTTTTGCTCAAAATTACAGTAAGTATAAGTCACTTTATTCCAGTGGTAAATAGGTTCAGTCGTTAGGCCTAAAAGCTCTATGTACATGTGCCTTTCAAACCCCATCAGAAACAAAAGCTTTTTCACCTTTTGCCATATAAATTCCTGAAAACTCAGGGGTGGACATGAAGCACAATCTTTGCACTTAATAGAATTTGTTGTGTGAGAGACAAATCAGAAGAATAGAGATGAGACTTCTGGGACATGATTTCCCTCTGTATGAATTTCCTGGTATATTTATTCTCTCAGTTTCTTTGCTGTCAACAACTGTATCATTTTGGGAGGGAAAAGTGCAGATTTGTACAAATCCTGTCAGGGCAAAAAGGCGCGACAACTAAAGTTGGAAAGAAATAAAGAAAATTCAACTGATTCCTAGTTGAATAAGTGAATGTTTCTGGGTGATTAGAAATAAATCACAGGTGAGGAAAGAAGTGATGTTGACTGATGAGAAGCATCACCGACCGGTAGTTTTGAGGAGCAGACCTCCGAAATGTAATCTGTAACGTGTGGCACTTGGGATATTCTGCTTGCTCTCGTAGAGGCTGCCAAGTGATGCTGGTAGTCTGCGTGCCTGCCTGAGCTTTGGGATGATCTGTAGCTCACGCTGTCTGAATGGTTTCTGGAAGGCTGGTTTGTAAGCAGCAGGTCCTGGCAGGTTCTCTTTGTGCTGGCCACTGCAGGATGGCTCTGCACGGGTCACGGCATTGCCTTAAAGCCATGACTCCCTCTCGGGTGCCTGGCTGCCCTTGTGCCACAGCGTGCAGTGCCCTTGCTCTGTGCTGGGCAGAGTCTTGTTTTTCCTCTGGGCTCATACCTGGCTCTGCTGAGGCATAAATCAGTCGTTCCGAATAGGGAGGTGCTGAGGATAGGGAGGAGACTTGTATTTCAAGATGGTCAGAAGTACTGCAGGAGGTTCTTCTGGCTCTTCTCATCAACAGCATCCAGGGTACAAAATTGCAAAATGAGTAACACATGTTTTGAAGGAATTAAATGTGAAATTGGAAAAGGAAACGTGTCTCAAGTATAACAAAGGCTTGCCAGATAAACCATTACACTCTAGAAATCTGCTGCTGTTAAAATAAAAAATGTTTTTGAAAGAGTTCCATGTGGTATTGTTTCCATTTTCCCATGTTCAAAAAAGAAGTATCACTTGATTTCAGTTCAGTAAAAACAAACATGTGTGCAGCTAACAGATACTCTTATACCTCACCTGCGTAGTGACCTCTGCTTTCCACCCTCAGGGTTTTCTCTGTGGATTCCTGGATGCAACAGCCCTTCTGTCTACTGGTTCTTTTTGCTTTTTGAGTGTGGTAGTGTGAGATAAATTCCCTTCTGCCAGCCTATCTCTGTTCAGCTGCCCTGGCCTAATCAGCATTGCTTCTGGATGTTTTTTCAGATTTTGCTCTGCTGTATGTTTGCTTGTATTTAAAGTATCAGATTTTTGCTCTGAAAGGCATTGGCTGTTAGAACTGAAACAGTGCAGGGGTTGTCTTGCAAGAGAAAGGGCTGGGGAAGCCCGCTGTGTTCTCTGGTCAGGACACGGGGCAGAGGTGTGCAGCTCCCAGCCCAACACCTCTCTGAAAAAAAGTCTGTTGAGAATATTTGGGTGAGTCAGTTCAGCTTTGGCTGCAGAGGGGCATTCCAAATAAGATAGTGCTCTCACTCTTCCTACCTTTCTGGGGTGGTCATTGCACGGACAGTAGCACTGCAGATGGCCGGACAAACCACCCTTGCTTAAAAATAGGTGTCCGAGGTGTCCATTAGCCTGTTTGAGTACTGTGTGTGTGGCAGATACAACTGGGGCCCGTGGGAAAAGCCTTCCCAAGTGCATCCTTATGGGAGTCTCCTCACGGCTTAGAAAGTAACAACCATCAACAGCTATGTGCAGCATCATGCACAGTCAGGCTCCTGGTGACCAGGCAGAGGGTATGGAGGAGTTAATGTGCTTTCTTAATTTTCTGAGAGCCTTTTCTGTAAATCAAATCGATGCCAAGCCTCTTCTGTCGAGCCTTCGTGTTCCTTACAGGGCTTGAAAGCAGGATGGAGGATTGGAGGGGCCGGAGTGACTGGTGAGGGGTCTGGGTGGTTTGTTCAGGGCTCAGCCAGCAAGAGAGAGACACTGAAATCTCTCAACACAATTGAGGTGGGAAGCAAAAATTTGGATTCTGTGCTTTTAAATCTCAGGGGTGGACAGATAATTGCTGTTTATGACTGAAATGAGAACAGACATGAACATAACTTTGTGTCTGCTTTGCATAAGTAGTCCTTTCTACGTATTAGGTACCTTTTAATAAAATAAGCCTTTTAAAATCCTTGTTGTCACATCCATCAAAGGGGAAATGTCACCTTTGTATTCAGTAGGTCTGCTTAGTCCTGGTTGCTCGGAGTGGAAGAAGTCTCATTTCATGTCTGCTTCAACCACTTTTACCATTTGCTGGGTATAAACAAGGGCACACTGCAAACTCGATGGACAGGTCAGCACATTCATCCCTTCTAGAGGAAGAATGTAGCTTCAGGTGATGTTTCATTTAACTTCTTTCCTAAAAAAAAATGGAGGAAGGGGGGTGGAGCATCTCCTGTGTCCGGGGTTTTATAGGTGGAATGTAGCACATGCAAAACTACTTTTTTTACCTTCCCACTGAACATAAAGGGATGTTCAGACTAAGTGCCAGGACAGCTTGTTTGCTTTGTTTATGTGTCTGTGTGTGCACAGTAGTTACTGAGGTTCCTACAATACTGGGAAAGCTTTTGGACACATGGAGGAACAGGTATGAAGAAGCCCAGGAAGAAAGGCTTGGCTAGTACTGTATTGATTTAAAGATTCGTGTTGGCAGAGAACTTGCCGTGTCCCTTGGAAACCTTTTTACTGAGTGGGTAAAAACATCCTGTTTCTTGGATCGAGTCTTATGTGTGAAGCTTACCTGCTGAATCTGGGATTTGTAGTTGCATGCCAGGTTAAATACAGCTGGAGGATTAGACAAGTTGTAATTGCATGGGCTGACATCAAAACTGTCTTCAGCCATTCTTTAGCAATCTATAAAGCATTTGCTTACAGGTAATCTGCCTCTGAGCGCTGTAAAGCCCTTACTCTTTGTCATGCTTACTCTGAGTCACTTGGGAGACTGTAAATCTTGGATTTTTCAGGAGAGGTTTGTATGGTGCGCCGAGATACCAAATTATCTTTTCAATGTGGGAAGGCATACTTTGCTGAAACACATTTTTTCCTTAGCCGTCTGAGTCTGTCAAAAGATATGAAACTTGGTCTCAAGTTGAAGCCTTTGAATCAAATTCTTGTTCCCAATACAAAGCAAAAATACTGAACAATGAAGTTTATGTGATGTTCGTACTTCAAATCCAGAGGGTAATATCAGAGGCTCTTGTATTTGATCTGCATGGTTCCTCTGAGTATTTTTGCCATTTTACTGCATCTCCCTATCGAGGGAGTATTATTTATATGAGATAATCCTCATTTGGTTCCAGTTTGTTAAATGAAAGGAATGTGTTAGGCAGTGAGTTCTTAAGAGGTCTGGAATCTGGACTGTAATTGAATCCATTCCCTCTCAGCTAATTTATGTAATCTGATGAGAAACAAGTGTCGTACAGTTTGTTCAAAGAAAATGGAGAATGTTCACTTTGTCAAACCATAGCAAAAAAAGTTCTCCGGATGAAGCAGCGCAGCAAAAGGCAAAGTTTGGGTTCCCTTGTCTGGTCGACCGTACTTGGGGCGTCTCTCCTAATGAAAGAGGATGGAGGGAATGTCTTGCAGTGGAATGGTACTCTTTGAGTTTTGTGTGAACTGCCTGGCTTATTGGATTTGCGTGGCAGCGTGCTACGTGTGCTATTTGTGAAACTGCAAGCTGGGTGGCGTTGTGTCCTCAGGCTTTGCTCGTGACTGCGGCGTTTTCTGTTATTCTTACGTGTGCATGTTGTTTTCTAAACCAGAGCCAGGCAAGGAGCCCTTCTACTGCAGCACCTGGCTCCTAGATTTTCCTCTGGACTAACGATGTGAAGGCCCTCCTTATCTCATCAGCAGTGAAACTCATTTACTTTGGGCACAGCACGCATCAGGCTGAGCAGGGCCGTCCGGTCGGGACCCGTGGGCGCTCGGGAGCGGCGCGTTGGGCAGGGTTATCGCAAGAACCATCCCATTGCTTCTGCCCTTCTCCTCTCGCACCGCTGCTGTGGTCTGCTCGCTGCAAGTGGGCGAGCACTTGGCAGGCAATCGCTGACTGGGATTGGAATTCCCTCCCCTTGTATTCTCGGGTGTATTCAGAGATAGAATCTGGTAATCTGTAAGGACCTGTAGGCCAAGTCATGGCCAGCAACCCATTCCCAAGCATGGGGCAGAAGGCAAGTTCTCCTTTCCCTGCTCTACCCTGTGGGTTTAAGAGCAGTGAGGAGATCTGCTGTGGCCCCACACATCCAGGCCAAAGTGGAGAGGGAAGGAGACAGTGGGCAGTGGGAGCCGAACGGAGCTCCAACCATGCCTGTGGAGCACAAAGGCAGCAGTGACCCCACGCAGGGGAGAGGGGTGGTAACCCCAGAGTCCAGCCCAAAGCCTCTGGAAGGCGTGGGATGCTCGGTGGATGACTGTCAGGTGGTGACAGGAGCAGGTCACGTGCGACAGGCAGCGCGTGCCTGGTGACAGCTGTCACTGTGATCTATCAGCTTCCAGGGCACAAGGATCTGCAGGGGGTTCAGATGGGAAAAGACTGTTAGTTATGGAGTTTTCTCTTTTGTAATCAGCAGAGGTTTCTTTGCAAACGTAACAGGAGTTTGTGCTTATGTTGGAAGACCCACAGCTGGCCCTTTCTCCAGTGACCCTGGTGGTGTGTTGGCTGCAGCCGGCTCTGGAAGGGAAACCCCTGTGGTACCTCGCTCTTGGTCGTGTCCATGGGTCCCATCCATCACACCCACTTGGTGTGCTGCTGTCCCTCCTGCTTCAAGGGAAGTCAGGAGTGCTGAGTGTCTGCAAGTCCTTGGCTCAGTGGTGCTCGTCAGATACTATGGATGCAGACTATGACTTAAATCCAAACTTCGCTTCCGGAAAGGGTCAACACATCCTGAGTTACCAAACTGTGAACTCTCTGGTCCTGGAGAGGATTACCCAGCCTCTAATGTGCAGGGATTACTGTACTGCTCATAATATTGCAGTGTGAAAGAATTAAGGGTTGAGGTTGAGAAAAAAAATGCCTGTCTTCAACATCCCAGCTTTTTATGGACTTTACTGCGACTGATAAATTGCACAGGATCTCTTAGACAAGAGCTACAACAGTGCGTGAGGAGGGTAGCACTTTGTTTTATAATTCATAAAAAGTAGATGTGTTTTTTTCCTCCTTTGGCATCATACTTAACGTTTATAAAACCACTTGGCCCTTTGCTTGCTCCTGAATTCTGGACTGGCTGACCAAGATACCAACAATACCGGGCCAGTCGCTGTTGAGAGTTTGGGGAAATGGGTGGCGAAGGGGTGAAACTGGGGAGCCTGATGAGAACAAAGCCAGGGAAGGCTGCTGTTGCTCCCAGCCTCTGGCTGGAGCCATATGGGGGAAAAATATCTTCTCTAAATTTCCACGTGGCTCTGTATTCTCCTGGCATAATGCTGGTCCCTGTGTATGAGACTTGATATCTGCACTCATGGATAGCGTTGCCCTGATTTTTGATTTTCAGTCTCCTGATCACACGTGTTGCTGTCTCTCATTGGGCATCCAGGATTTTTGTCACAGTCTTCACATCTTTTGGAGGTGAAAGCAGGCCACTGTGCTGATGTGAGGAGTTGCTGTGCAGGAGTCCAGGGGATAATCCCTAGGAATGCAAAAAGCAACAGGGAGCAAGACAGATGTTGGATAGATGCATAGGTAGGAAGTAGAGAGTACATTCAGACTCGACGTTTGCATGTGTGAGAAGTAAAATCCATTGCTGCCAACTCTGTAAATGTTTAAGTTGGAGATGAATGGTTCCACATCTGGCTTGTCTTTAAATACAGCAAATACTACTTTTCACTTTAAATTTCTCTCTTTTTTACAATTTCAACTTGAATCTCATAAGAAAGATCAAATCTCTTCTGAGGAAAGATGGGCTTTTTACAGCTTAGGAGAAACTAACCATATATATTTGCAGTAGGGAAATGAAAAATACAGATGACTAAAATCTTAGGGGAAAAAGAGTTGTGACTTAGGGAAAATGCTATCCTGCCCTCCCTGCATGGTCTGGTTTGCTGTCTGGGCATCAGCCCGAGGCCTGAATGCTGCTCCCGGGGCTGCTCCTGTGATTGCTGCCACACACAGGTGTCTGAGGAGCCGCTTTCCCTCTGAGTTCCACCAGGAAATAGCTGTGGTTGACATCTGGGATATCCAGATTTTTTAGTGGATGGCTGAATGGCAAAACTAGTACTTTCTTCAGCTGCCAGCCATATCCTAGCAAAAACTACGGCAAGCTCCTCATGCACAGCGCCGGTCAGTGCCGCTGTTACTCATGGTGCCAGCTGCTGCAGGTACAGGTGACGTTGTGGCAGACAAGGTGAGGGTTTCTCTGGAGAGCCACCTCTTGCCAAAGGCAGAGTTGGTGCCTAATGCTTGGCAGGGCACAGCCCTGGCCTCCATGAGAGAGAGCCTGTGCCCATGGCTGCACCCAGGAGGCCAGAGGCTGTTCCTTGGTGATTGACTCGCAGGAAACAGAAGTGATGGGATGGGGGGGGGGATCTGCTTTGACTCCTTGCCAAAACTTCCAAAACTGTAATTTGGAAAAGACCTGGCATCTCTAAAATTCTAAGGAGAGGGAGGAGCAGGAAGAGGCAGAGAACAGCCCCTGATGAGCTCAGGGTGGGTCTGCGATTACTGGCTTTTGTGGCTGCATTTTCCAAGCTCTGCTGTCTAAGCTATGTCAGTAATTTAAGATCCAGTGAAGAATGGATATGCAACTGCACTTCCCACATCCTTGGTGAGGTCTGAGCAATCAGGGTCTTGGAATAAACATTTGGTTGAAAAATTCCTCAGTACCCCAAGCTGAATCTACTCATCTCCCATACTGCAGCAGAGATCTGCAAGTAATTTGATCACATACAAAAAAGCGTTTCAGTAAAAAGTCCTCGTTCAATATTGCCGTGTTTCCCCTTATTTTGGATTATTGATCTTGTCTCCCATGTAATGCCAGTTAATTTTCCTTTCTATGTAAATGTCTTGTGATTAATCATTTGACTGCTCATCCTTAGATCTCATTAGTAAAAAGGAAGTATTTTTATGAAAATCATCCGTGTCTTATAGGATGTTCTTTTCTGGCTGCAGTGGCCATGTCTAAGATGGCTTCATCAACACCAGTTAGTGTAGTGGCAGTCCTGCTGAGTTTGCTTCTGCGCAGTCTCGGAAGGACACCACGCTTGATAAAAACAGAGTACATGGACTGTGATGCTTCTCCAGGTCACCCTGAAAGCCTTAAATCTGACTGATCATTGCTGACTTGGGCAATGGACATCGCCGGAGACAAAATGTGAGCTGTGGGATCTGCAGTGCAGGAATGGTAGTCAGGAGTCGTGCACAGGATTGCTGACTGCTCAGGAAACCCATCTGCTTCCTTGCCCACCTGTGCTTGCAGGTGAGTTGCCCTCCTGGTGTTGTGTCCCTTCTGACATGCGAAGCCAAGGACCCCTGACCGTCACCACGAAATGGAAGCTCCCAAGTGACGTGCTATAATCCTTTGCCAATGCTAACTGGAGGAAGCTCTGGCCTCTGCCCTATGTGGAAAGCTGTCCCCAAACCCTTCTGTGGTCTGGCTTGCATTCTAAAGGAAAGGTTGATTTTCTTAGACAAACAGGACAGAGCATATAAAAGTAACTTCGCAGCCTTACGCCCCATTTCCCTGAAATGTCACTGGGTGTTGTTCCCAAGGTCTTGTCACTGTTCAGCCCTGATCAGACCCAAGTGAAGTGGACACACAAAACGCACGGTAATCAAGAGAGAAGCATTCCAAGGACTGATAACCGCCTGAAAACTTCTTGTGCATATTCTTAGGCCTTGTGGCTTTTTAGCAGAAGCAAATGCCAGCTGTCCAGCCCAAAACTACTTCTCACTGTAAACATAAGGTGCATGGAAGTGTCTAAGTTTTTTTCCAAAAGGAGATTCTGGTGTTGTCGCCGATTGTGACATTTACTGCAGGTACAGGGTTTGCACACTGCCATAAGGGAGCTGATTTTGGGCATTGATGGGCAAGTGGATCCCTGGAAATCTAGATTTTGTACCGGTGGGGAGAGTTGTAGGTCTTTTTCCAGCACATCTGAACTGCGCGCATCAGTTAAGGTCTGCAGGTTGCAATAGCCTGTATATGTTTTCAGTTCTTTTCTATTTCTTCAGCGCCCCACCAAAGTCATAATTTTGTTCTTTTTATGCAGCGTCTAGATCTTCGGTCTTGCAACAACATGGGGATGTGTTGTTCTGGTGGTTGTTTTGGATCATAGAGTGAAGCTGGAAAGTAGCAGGAGGTTTGGTGCCGAAGAGCTTCATTCTGCTGAGCCACCAGCATATTCACAGCAGAGTTGTTATTTAGTAGAAAATGTTTGGTCATTAGATGTTCTCCTTTTGGCCCTCTGTGAAAGAGGCAGCTGAGGAAACTGTACCCTTAGCTCCATTTCCCCACACAGAGAAATCAGATTACAGATGACTAAAACCTTTGGGCAGTTCTCTGCGAGGCAGGCAGGGACAAGCAGTGCAGGCCAAGCCACAGTTCCCACCGCAAAGAAAACAAAAACACAGGTGCTGAACGGACTGCGGCCACGCAGATGAGCTGTGTGTACAGAACACGGCTTTGCACGGAAGGGGAACATCGTTCTTGTTGTGTGGCTGTTGTTCGCTCAAGGCGTGTTTTATTTCAGCTCGCCTCCAGGCAGAGTTGTTACAGGTCCTGCAGCAGAAGTTCTCTGTGGTGAGAGAAACGTGTGATCCCGGGGCCCGAGAGAAGAAATTCTGCTGGAGGGCCCCTAGGGGGGGGAAGGCTGCTGCTGGCCACCTGAGCAAACACCCAGCCCAGCTGGCGAGCCTCGAAAAGCCAGCGCAGGGGATACAGGGAATGGCTGTGCACAAGGGGGTTTGCTCCGGGCTTCCCACCTCGGCCTGCCTCGTGAAAGGCTGTTCTCTGTGTACATATCTGGGGCCATGAGCATCACGAGGAGCACGTGCCTCCTTGTTTCCAATAATGGCAGAGGCAGCGGGGGGCATTGAGGTCCACGGAGCATGGTTCCCAGCACTGCTGGATGGGTGCCGTGGTTCCAGGCATTGCTGGATGGGTGCTGTGGTTCCAGGCATTGCTGGATGGGTGCCGTGGTTCCAGGCATTGCTGGGTGGGTGCCGTGGTTCCTGGCATTGCTGGATGGGTGCCGTGGTTCCAGGCATTGCTGGATGGGTGCCATGGTTCCAGGCATTGCTGGATGGGTGCCGTGGTTCCAGGCATTGCTGGATGGGTGACGTGGTTCCCAGCATTGCTGGATGGGTGCCGTGGTTCCAGGCATTGCTGGATGACGAGCTGCTCAGTGTTCTCATTTGTACGTGGTGTACCTGGAACGTGTGTGTGTCAGGGATGCAAGGAAGTGATATGGACCAGGGTACGGTGGTCCTGCAGAGCAGACTGACCCCAGGGAGACGAGGCAAGGTCCCTGGATGCGGGGTAGCACACCTTAACCAGGGGTTGGGGTCTGGTAAGAGTGGGGGTGACCTTGTGGGGTTGGGAGCACTGGGCAGAACACATCACTGACGCAGAGTCGGTGTCAGGAGCCCTGCCATAGCAGAGCACACAGAAGCCCTTCTGAGACAGCCAAACAGATGTGCAGAGGGCTGGTGCGAGGCAGCCGAGGCGGAGCTGCGGTGGGGAATTCTCCAGATGACAGCCAGGAGAGCTGGATGCAGGAGCCACAGCAGCGGAGGTTGCTGTGCTGAGTGAACTCTGCAGCGGCTGAGAGCCAGGCAAATAGCAGCACCAGTGTGGGGTTAGCCTTCACATGCTGAACAGATTTTGCTAATATCACTTTGTTATGCAAATATGTAATTATTTAATTTCCTCTAGAAGGAGTATTTGTGGTTTCCTGTTCCCTGGGACTTCCGAGTGCTTGTGTGAAGGGAACAAATAGCTGGAAAGTTACTAGGTTGTGCACTCTGTGGCAAGCTCCAAGAAAGTGAAAACCTTGAAGTTTTGGTGGAGGTTTGAATGGCACTTTTGAAGGGGCTGCTGGAGGATGGTGAGGCTGGCCCTGACAATGGCACAGGACTTGCTCACCATTTAAATAAAATTAATTTGCATTAAAGGCTGCTCCCTGTCAGGGGCTAAGGAATTAAAAGGCCAGGTTGCTGCACAGGCTGAGAACTGTGGTGATCAGGATGGAGCTGCACAGGCCCGGTAGGGCCTGGAGTTGCGCTGACTGTAGCTGGAGGGCAGGATATGTCTGGATAACTGGTTTGCAGCACTTCTGTGGAAGAAGCAGAAAAGGAATAGCAGAGAAGCGCTGTTCCTTTGGAGGTCAGGTGTGAGAGTTTGTCGACTGTGGAGGAGAGCTCCCCACATGGTTTGGTTTGGTTTGGATGGTGTGCTCACAAGGCTCTGGCATTTAAAAATCTCATGGATTGGGGAATATTCTTAAACTTTGCAAGCTGCAGAAGTCTGTGTAATGAGTGTCCTGATATGTCACAGGGACAGCCCATAAAGCGAGGGATGTTTGAAACCCTGTGAGTGCCTGTGTCGCACACTCTGAGAGCTGCAGTGGCTGTTTGAAAAGGGGGATTCAGAGAAGGCTCCTAATGCCCCGAAAAGTCACTTTTTCCTTTCTGTTTCACACGCAGTGTCTTCTTTCTCTCTCCTTGCTGGCTGTAACAGGCTTGTATAGGGCTAACTTTCTATTTTAGACACTTAGCTGCAATCAGGTGCTGGGGCGAGTTTCTGGGAACCGAATTTGGATTTAATTTTGCATAAACAGGGCTTTCTGCTCACACTTAAAGGTTCTTAAATAAAAGCTCAGCCATAGGGTGCTTGAGCTTCCCTGTTGAACTAAAAGTAGTTCTTTTCTAATCCCCTTTTGCTTGAGAATGGTGTTAGAGGTATACAATGTCTCTGAGGGTTTATTTAAATTTTTTTCAACTCAGGTAATTCTCGATTTACAGTGGTCTGATCTCAAGAGTCAGGAAGCTGCTCAGAAGATGTGTTGGAGATGTGCAGAAGATGACATCTTCCAGCAAATGGCTTGGCACTGTAGGTGTAGGACAGGATTCAGTTATACCAGTTTTTATTTAAAGACTTGTGGTGTGTTGTTGCTTGGGTTTTTTTTTAATGTTGCTTCTTTCGACAGTAGGAAAAAACATGACTGAAACTAAAATGGTAATTTCCACTTGCATAGAGATCCTTCTTTGGGACTGACAGTTCTGCCATGGATATAAGCTAGGGACTGCTGCTTGTGCTGAATTTTTTAGCCATCAGTTTAAATAATTTTGTTTTCTTTCTGCACAGATCTGCATTGGTTTTACTACTTGTGTAAAAAATAAAAAGCAAATATACCTTAATGTTTTAATTATGAACTTATTAATTATGTTTACTTGTATTGTTAGCCTTTATATTGCATTTAAAGTGCATTTCTTACCTAGTGAGAAGTAGAGATAATAGTACTTCTTGCATGGATAGTGACGTGGTGTGTATTTCCACATCTACAGATTGGATTTGGAGAGACGTATGGCAGCTTTGGTGCCTCAGCACTGTTTGAAGATGAGTCACTGCCATGGGTTGTATCTGAGCCTTCAAATGTAGGAGCATATAAAAATCACTACTCTGCTGTTGAGAATCTTCACTTTCCTCCTTACCTGCTGGTGGGCACTCGCCTCTCGTAGTTACAGATGGGCTTATACAACTGCATAACACTGCTTGCTACCCATCCTACTGCCAGTGTAATTTGAGAGGCAATACATAATATGTTGTAGTGTTCTATTTAGGGCTGGATAATGATACACTTGCTGCAGCCTGTGGAAAAGCCGAATGCCCTGTGCTGAAAATGCTATGTGCTAAGCTCCATGTGCTGGTCTGTAGGCCAATCTTATTATCTCCCTTCTTCAGCTTAGAAACGAAGTTGATCTGGGGAACCAGCACACTTATAAGCTGTGACACTGCAGCGAGGCTCCTCTTGCACCTCCTGTGTGTTCCCTGCCCGATGTACAGATGAGGCACCCCTTTGTTGCAAGGCAGATTTGGTAAGGGACAGGGTCGTATGTGCTGGGCTGTTGTGTGAGGCTGTGGCACTGGCAGGGGCGGGTGAGACATTTCTGTCCTTTTGGTGCTGAAAGACAGCAAATGCGGGAGGCACGTGGAATTGTCTCAGCCGAGCAAGGAACACCTTGCCGTGCCCTGCTGTAGTGGAGGAGCTTTCCTGTGCAGGGTGCACGTTTCTTCCCACGGGCTCCAGGCTGCTGAGGGCACCTCTGCCAGTCCCGGCCGGGTTGGAGGGAGCCGAGGGTCACTGAGCGTGGCTGGTACTCAGGAGAGGCAGTCAGAACCCCCGCACAACCCGGTGAGCTTCGCTTCCACCTGCCCGCGGTGGACTGTGCTCCGCTCCCAGCCAAGCCTTGAGACGTTCCAGGGGAGAAGCGTGAGTGCGCTACTACTG
>VXBC01012251.1:0-14335 GCA_013399945.1 Ploceus nigricollis | reverse complement strand
GGTGAGTGCGCACCGTGGCCGGGGAACGAGGGGGGGACCCCCTCGGGGCAGGGCTCGGCTCCCGGTGGAGAGCGCTCGGCCGCGGGGCAGCCCCGTGCTCCCTGAGCGGCGGCGTCAGAGCATCGCTGGGCCGGTGCCCGGAGAGCCCGGTGGAGGGAAGAAATGAGAGAATTGGAGGAGTATCGCTTTCTGCGGGGACTGTCGTGTTTGACGTTATGTCCTGTGCTTTAATTATTGCCTTACCGCTTCTGCTCTGCTTCAAGCATCACTGTCATCACGATGGCTGAGTACAGTGCGAGGGAGGTGGAGTAATTAGCGGCTCTTCTCCGAGTCCCCCGTTTGTTTGTTAGTGGTGTTCTGCACGTGTAGCTTCTGTTGGAGCCAAGGGCTGATGTGTGTGATGGAGCCGTGACATGGTTTGGGGTTTACTGACAATGAGATGCAGTGGCAGATGAGTCCAGTTGAAGCACAACTTAGGTGTTGTAAACACTTAATCTTGGCATCTTTGGAAGGGGCGCTTACGTCTCTCTGTGATTACACACTGGCATGCACAGGTAGATGGGTGAAAATGTAAAAACATTTTCTGTAAGGGAGGGGGACGTGTTTAACATGCCAGCATCTCAAAAGCACCATGTCCTAGCAGAAAGAGAAGAAGTCACTGTCTAGGTGCTAACCCTAACCCTTCCCTCTTCTGGTTTTTGTGCATGTGAGCTCCACAAGGGCAAATGGAATGGCCAGAGCTCAAAGAATGAGCATCTCTGGGATGCTTATCCCAGAGATAAGCATCTGCTTATCTGCTGCACCCCAAAACCTTGCTGCGTGTGGGACAGCTGCCACAGCTCACACGGAAGCCCCATTTGCCAGTCTCTTACTTTTCTTTACACCAGTGCACTGACCCAGTGGCTTGTTCTTAGACAAGCATCTATCACTAAAAGTGAGAGCTGTCTGTGAGTTTCAGTGACTTGCTTCAAGTCCTTTCTGTCCTAGGAAAGAGCTGTGGGTGGCAGGCTTCCTTGCTTCTTCAAAAGCAATGTCTTTTGTAAGGCAGCTCTGTGCAGAGATCAAGTACAATGAGGAATGAGTGGCTTTGGTGTCTTAGGTTTCAACCCTGCAGGTATTTCTGTCCACAGGAGAGGCTTTAGAGGAGTAATTACCCTGGGTTTGGAGCACTGAGAGCCAGGACTCTGCCCAGCTGCTGCTCTTACTGAAGGACTCCCTTGCCTTTCTAACGTGACTTGTTGGCCTCATGTCCATGACTGTCGCTGAATTAAGCCTACCAAAAGAGGGGAGGATATAATATTCACTACAGCTCCCCCCCCTCCAAAAAAAAAAAAAAAAAGGAGAGGTTGTTAATGACCCTAGCAGAGCAATATTTGCTCTGTTACGCATATCTGGTTAAAGCCATTTATTGTTCTAAACCTAGAATGTTGTTGGTTGAAATCCCATCTCTGTGGTCTTTCTGATTATAATTGTACTCTCACTTGATGTTGAGTGGCAGCAGTCCTATAAACACACTGCTTGCTAATCCCTTTCCTCCTCCTCCAATACTTTCACAGATCAAGTGCCAAAGCAATAAATTCGTTTTTAAAATTGTTGACACTTTAGTAAGTATTTATGCAAAATATTTAACCAGTTAGCTGTTGTCTTTCTCTTGCCATTGGCAGCAGCAGCAGCTTATTTTGTGTGGTTATTGATGGCAGAAAAGTCTGTTTCCAGAAAGTCCTTATATTTGATGTTCCTCAGGGTGGTGGGTGCAATGGAAAGACTTTTTCTGACTTCTTCCTCGGGCCCAACTGCCTGACAAGGCCTGCCCTGAAAATGGCACATCCAGCAGTATTCCCCTTTCAAGGTACTTTGTCTCTAGATCCTCTGCTTTGACTGTTGCACTCCTTGGCTCCAAATTTCAGGCTTCCACAGGCTTCCCTTTGTCCTTAATGGGACGCATCAATTAATTTAATATGTGACATTGCTATTACTCCTTCACATTTTACCAGTCCCTCTGCCAGCCCCTTCAGGACTCAGCTTTTTGTCTGCTAGGAGCAGAAGTTCCCCAAGAATCCTCCTGTGTCTCCTCCATCTACAGCAAGAGGTCTTGAAGCAAATTTTCAGTGGTTTCATTTGTAGTGTAACTTTGCAATTTAGTCTGACATTTTCAGGAGAGAAACACTTCCTTTTCTGAAGCACAAATTTTCTGGGCTCTCAAATGGAGGTGTGGAACAGCTTTCTGTTCTTGCTTTTCCTCTGCAGGGGCTTCTGCTTCTTCTGCAGCACGTGGGAAAGGCCTTTCCCAAATGTCTCAGGTAACCCCGCAGACAAATTTTTGAGACTCTGGAGTGTTGTGTGATGAGACTAAAAGCTCGTAGGATTTGTTGAAACTTATCCCTGTTTCTAGTCAAAGAACAGTGGTGTTGCATGTGGCAGCTGCGGCCCTGTTACCAGCAGCCAGCAAAACCCAGCTAAGACTGATTAATCGAAGCATCCTCATACCTGTTAAAGGCAAGTTTCTCTTTCTGCGTCTCAGTTCTCTGAGGGGATGGGACCAGAGCTTCAGCCCCGTGTGGCACCTCTTTGAAGCCTCCCTCCCACACTGCCCTGAAATCTCTCATGCACCAGACTTCACAACCAGGCTGGACGGTTGCTTGTTTGGGCTGGGGGTTTTGGCCGTTGATTTTTGTGAATGTTCATGCCGTCATTCAGGTAAATTTGTTTCCTGTTAATCTTGCTAAATTATCTGAGAGCATAATTGTACAGTTTGAATAGCTCAGAGAAAGGAACCTTTGCCTGTAACAAAGCTGAAACGAAACCCCAGGCCCGAAATCCATGAGGAGTGCAGTAAGGATGTACATCTTTCTCAGAGTGTTTAGTTACACTTTATCACTGCTCTCTCTCACAGGCTTAACTGCTGTAATTTGTTTCTCTGTATTTGAGTCAAGGGATGTTCAGTGTAGTGCCCACATCTCTGCTCCCTGAGAAACTTTCCTCAGGGAGCAGAGATGTGGGTACTACATTCAGCCTGTGATTTCTGCGGCAGCTCTTCTCACTGTTGCGAGACGTTTCTGGGATGACTCTGGTAGTCCTTGTGTTGCTTTGGACAGGTTTTTTCCGGTTCTTTACCTGTAGATGCCACAGGAGTGAGTGGTTTTCCATCCGTTGTGGCTCTAAAAGACACATAGGAAGGAGGTCAGCTGATCTGTGAGCCACAATGGAACAGTCAGGCAGGTCTGGCAAGGGAACTCTGAAGCTGTGGTCCTGCCCATGCAGCAGTGTCTGTACATGACTGTTCTCTCCTCCTGAAAGAGACCTGAGTGGAAATCTGCTTACCCTCAGCACTGCCTCTGGAGGCGTGCTGGTCGCTGCCCAGGCTCAGAATTTGGAGGTCAGATACAGCACGAAAAAATAAAAGAGAGTGGAAAGATAAAAGCCTCAAATGCAGATAAGGTTTGCTTCTGAAAGCGTTTTTAATCCTAGCACCACTTAAGGAACACGGCTTGCAAATGAGTCCTGACTTTAATTGGAAGGTCCTCCTAATGGTGTTATAGTATAGCTATACAGTCAGAAATTACTCTAAACTCTTTTTTATTGACTGAAGTTCAAGTAATTTCAGGTATTACACCTGCCCCTAGGCCAATTCTTGTGGTTTTAGAACTATGTTCTCCTCCCTTTCCAAAGGCCTTTCTTTCCTTTGTTGTGGTGCGAAGTGCCCACGCAAACATGGGAAACGGAGCGCACGCAGGGAAAGCAGCGCCTCACCGGCTGCCATCAGCCTGCAGAAACCGGTCCAGGCCAAATGCTGGCCCCTCTGAGCACCAGTAGTATCCGGGGCTCTTTGCAACAAGAGCTTTAAAAATATTTAGTCAGGGGACTTTTGTTTTTTCCTTCTGTGTGTTTCTTTGTTTTGGGGTGGTTTTTTTTTTTTCTGCACCCCTGTAAATACAATGCAAGCAGTAGCATCCTGGTATTTTTCAGGAACTTGACAAACATTAAGCTATGATTTGGGCAGATGGGCCCAAATCTGCAAGCCTCTGAGGCAAATGGGCAGGATCTGTAGGTTCGGCCTCTCAGGACAGAATTTTCTGGCTTCTGTCACTGTGTGTCTCACAGCGGTGCCATGCACGTGAGCCACCTGTGTTCACAGCTCCCTGCCGGTCCCTGGTTCTAGAACATATTGCTTCAGCATGAGGAGCTGTGGCAGCAGAGGACAGGCTGTGCGCAAGTTGCTTTTCACCCCAGCAGCCGAAGTGCAATGAATCGTGGCTGTGAGGAAGAGTGAGGTCGGCTCTTCTCCCCAGGTTTGTGTCTACTGTGGATGTACCCCCTTAGCTTGCTTGGCTTGTGCTAGCTTTGAGCTAGATGTTGTGTTGTGTTTTCACACCTGCTGTGGTCCTCCTGCTTAAAATATATAGAAAAGAGATCAAGTGGCCACTGTGCAGCGTGCTTAGGCTGTGCAATCTACAGATTTGTGGGTTTCGTATCCTGAAACCCTCATGTAAGTTAGGTCCTGGGTATGCAGCATTGCTGTTTCTACACAAGTTCTTTATTTGAGTGGCTGATAGCTTTAATCCGTGGTGAACTTGCTGCTGTTTTATATCAAGTTGCTAGCTGCTGTGCTCTTACCTGCTTTGCTAAAAGAATTAGTAAAACCAGTTTGGCACCCCGTCCTATGCTCTTTCAAAAGGGAGAGCCACATCCTGTCTTCTCCTTTTGCAGAGAACACAAGCTGGTAACTAGGAAGCAGCAGCCAAGTAAGAGGAAGATGGGAGAAAAGAGAAAATCTGCAGATCTGTTTCTGTTGAGGAACTTGTTCCCATTTCCAGCTCCGAGTGAACTTTTGTATATGTGGGCTGTGAACCGATGAGAGCGGTGTTTTACACCGGAAACGCCGATCTGTTCTTAGCCGGGCCCTGGCACAAGGGCACCTCTTTAATATCTCCTTTAAATGATGGCTAATGGTGACTGTATAACTAAATAGTCCTCGTTATTGCATCCTTTTTCACCCGTGGGATAGATTTGGCAGTCCATAAAAATGTCAGGGCATCCTCTATAAAGGTAAACACACCACATGTTAGCAGACTCGTTCCAGCTTATTGATGCCTGAAATCCCCCTTGTGACAGGAATCTGTTTGTGCCGGCCTTGTCGGTCTTGACAGACCTACTTAAAAAAGTAAAAATACTTTTTCAATGCCAGTCACGAGCCTTCCTTGCAGCTGTGGGTTGGTGCAGGGAGGCGAGGAAGCGTGGGCCATGCCCCTAAGATCCAGCAGGTACAGGTACTTCAGCTGCCGTGCCGGGAGCTGGGTTCCAGCTGTTAGTAAACAGTCTGGAATGGTTTCCAGCAGAGCGTGTCCTATGAGGCAAAAACAAAGTCTGGTTTCAATGAAATGAAGTTTTCCTGAGCAAAAGACATGTTTGTAGTTATTTTGAAGCTGCGTCTTCCTTGGCGTGCCTGTAATTTTTAAGGGTAATTTCTGGCCCAGGGACCACTTATTTCAGTGCAATGCTCACACTTGGGAGTCGGGTATCGGTGTCGCACAAGTGGTGTACTGGACCTGGTACTCCCAAATTTTGATGGAACCCCAGGTCATGCAGTGGGGTTTCTTGAGGCGGAATCTGGTGAATCCACAGATGTCTGTGCTGGCCACTAGTAACTGTTTTTGAGGCGATTTTGCAGATGAAAGAACAGAGAACTCAGAGCTGCTGAAGCTTGGAGGTGGTTGTGTAGGAAAATAGCACCATCTACTGCGAGTGCATCGTCTTGGCATAGAGCTGCAGGCTGGAATTTAGCTTTTAACCAAAACTATAGACTCCCTCTGTGTCTGCCCCATGCTGTCCAGAATTTCTTGATAAACAAAAGTAGCTTCCTTTGTCTTCCAATACAATATGCCAGTTTAGAACAAGCAGGATTTTTTAAGTGGCATTGGTAATAAAAATTAAGATCAAAACTTGTCCTTCAACATACAGCAATGATTCAAATAGTAACTTCTTAAACGGGTGCTTGTGAGACACCTGTCAGAATTCTGGCTGCTGAGACTGATCTACTCAGGGCTCTGCCAAATTACATACTAAGGTTATTACATCAGTGGTTACAAACCAAGCAGAGATCAGGTCCTTGTGTATGCCTAGTACAAGCGTAGTCAAGAGCTGGTTTTGGCTTGAGGAATAAAAGGCGGGATGGAATTCCAGGTAAATCTAGTCCCCTAGGCGTCTGTTGTAGTGGTACGTGAGTTTTCAGCACGTAGGAAGTTACGTGTGTGCTCTGCTGTCAGGTTAGGCTGAATGTGTAAACAAAGATGATTCCTTATATGATTTGGCCTTTGCACTGTTTTGGCCCTGTTCCGCTGAAGAAGACATGCAGTTTTTACCATCATTCCATGAAGAAGTGCATCTGACAGGTTGGGGAGAAGGGTTCTCTCTTACTTGTGAGACTGGTTCCTGCTTTTTTAGTGTACTGATCGGAGTATTATGACACAAAAATGTTCAGAAGAGGAGGAAGCTGCTTGGATTGCTGGGGTAAGGATGGGACAGCACAGGGAGAGTCCAGGCTTTTGCCACACTTACCTGAATGGCACTGGCCATTGGGATATTGCAGGCTGGAGGTGCCGAATGTCACACAGAACATGAAATTGTCAATGTCTGTGAAAGACAAGTACTGGAAATGGTGTTTTCACTTGCCTGGGCAAGGGACTTCCTACCTTGTGTGGAGGGTGGGAGCAGTGTGGCTGGTCATCCCTAGTCCATGGCTATCTCTGTGCTTCTCATTGCTTGGACTGACCCTTTGGAGAGACTTTTCACATGCCGTGGTGTCCAAAAAGCATTTAATTCTGCATGCCCTTGTTTCCCTAACGTGTCAGGACGTTTCCAGCCCTTTGGGCGGGGCTGCAGACCATACCTTAGCTATACTGTATTTGAGTTTTCCCTACCATCCTGGTTTTACAGCTTTACAGATTCTGATCTGTATTTCTCTTTCTCTGAAGGATGGACATAACCACAGCGCACAGGAAATTTTAAAAGAAAAATGACACCTTCCTCTTGAGCCTTGCTGTTGCACTTTGTGGGGGTTAGAGTCCCCCACGTGTTTCCCAGACCAGCCCGTGTCAGCAGCCCGTCCCCGGGCTCGGGCGCAGTACCTGCGGTTAGCTCCGCTTCCTGGATTTCACAGCTGTGGAAAGCGTGCACTCCTGCTTGGCACAGGCACATCCCAGGTGTAAGAAGGGTTGTCCTTGCCTTGTTCATCCCTGCACAGACACAAAGGGGTGTGCCACCCCGCCACCCCTCAAATCTGGTTTTTGGATTGGCTTTCTTTGGGCTACCAGGGATGCTCTAGAAGGCATCTGGAAGGCAGAGGGTAGTGTGCCTGCTTTCAGCTGTATTGGTAAATACCTTCTAACTCTGGCATGAAAATTGATGAAGTGACCAAGATGGAATGACTAAATGTACCCAGTATAACTGATTGTGCTAGAGGGAAACTTCAAGCATGATTAGTATCTGACTTAGCCAAAAGGCTGTCAGAGCAGCCCTGTGTCCCCTCTGCATGAGATTTTTAGATGCCCATATTCTTATGTGATTACTTCTTTTTCTAGGGAGCCCTGAAGGCCAGGAGATGTACGTTTTTAACTTGACATCACTCACAGAATCTGAAAATGTCCTGTCAGCTTCGGTGTATTATTATATTGGTGATCTGCTGCATGTGAAGTGGAACTGTTCCCAGCCCAGTGGCTGTTCTCATCACCGGCACAGGAAACCTGAAATTCAGATACGTCTTTCAGTTTGGACCTTTCCTTCAGCTGGGAACCCGACTCGGAGCCTGGGACATTTCCTCATAAATGTCTCCTCTGCTTACCAGGATATCCTTTCCTGGCAGTGGAAGGATATCACTCGGCTCCTGCATGAAGCAAAGCAAAACAACGAGCTGCTGATCAGTGTTAAAATGGATCTGACCGGCCATCATCCCTGGGAAAGAGCGTCTTCCTCCTACGAACCCTACATCCTGATATACGCCAATGATTCCGCTATCTCAGAGCCAGAGAGTGTTGTCTCCACTTTGCGAGGACACCGTCATCCTCTGGCGAGGGTGCTTCCCAAGCCGGAAGGCCACAGGAGGAGCAGCGTCGACAACCGCCGGAGAAAACGCTCTGCAAACGTCCTGTTGCCATTGCAGAACAACGAGCTCCCAGGAGCCAAGGACCGGTACGGCGAGGACCAGAGATGGGAAGGCACAAAACCCTACAAGACCCTTCAGCCGCAGCTAGCAGAGAGGGCCAGGAGTAAGAAGAAGCAGAGGAAGAGTCATCTGCAGAAGACCCAGACTCTGCAGTTTGATGAGCAAACACTGAAGAAGGCGAGGAGGAAGCAGTGGAACGAGCCGAGGAATTGTGCTCGGCGCTATCTCAAGGTGGATTTTGCAGACATCGGCTGGAGCGAGTGGATTATTTCCCCTAAATCCTTCGACGCCTATTACTGCTCAGGAGAATGCCAATTCCCAATTCCAAAGGTATGGTCTCTATTGATACTGTTTCACTGTCTGTTACCATAAACTGGGCATTTTGTTTCCCACGTCAGTAAAAGGCAGCCGGCGATACAAGGCAGATCTGGAAAACTGTTTGATAGGCAGCACTTGTTGTGCCCGAAGGGAGCCCAGAGCCCCACCACAGGCAGTGGCAAGGCTGCCCCAAGGGCAGAGAGCTCCTGCTCCGGGCAGTGGCAGGTGTGGTTGGGGTGCCACAGAGTGGAGTGAATCACTTCTGATTCACTGGACCGAGGGGATCCAAAAGCAATGGATCCAGGCTCACTCGCTTTCAAAATATCCTCTGGTCTGTATGAGCTGGTTGCATATGAGTAGCAGGGGAGGCTGATGTGCTCCTAGCCCTGTAACCTAGATAGATGAACTCTGCTCCAAATGTCCACTGTCATTCTTAGCAACACATAGGTCCTGGAGGCTGCTTAAACTTGGGAGTAGGACGTGGGATTTGAGGCTGGCCTAAAACGAGGTGTATGCACAAGTAACAGCTGCAGGAAACATCAGTAAAGGCAGGGCTCTTGGACTCACTGCAGCGTTTCATTCCAGAGTCTTTAGTCCTGCCACAGTGAAGCCAGAGCAATTGGTTCCAAAATACATGTGGCATTTCAGTGGCTTTAAGGAGCCAAGGGAGTCGCCCTTGGAAAGTGATGGGTGGAAGAATTGCACCAAAGGGGATGGCGCCCAGACAAAGCAAGCTGCAGAAGGAGCTTGGAGGAGGAGACGACTTGCTTACCTCCAGCTACAGAGGCAGGCCTCAAAGCTGAGCATCACGGGATCTGCTACCACTGAGACCGTGTTTGCAGAAGGATACCCTGACCCTCAGGCAAAAGCAGACTGGTCTGTGCCTGTGGGTGCATCATGTTCCCTTGCTGAGGGTGAGTCCCTAGAGTTAACAACCTGTTGGGTAATGGAGAACAGATGTGCCCCCCCACACCTCCAGATGTGCATTTTTTTAGCCATGCCCTGGCTCTAGTCAGCTGGTTTGACTGCTGTCAAACCCACATGTGTTGGGAGTGTGACCTGGCGTAGAGCTTGCGGGCCGCAGAGACGCTCTCCTGGTCAGGAATGAGAGCTCGTAGCTGCCTTTGTGCGCCCCGCTTGTGACCCAGCTGCAATGACGCTCCGCAGGGCAGCCAGGCTCCCGAGGGCCGTGCGGCCTGGCAGGTGCGGCCCGACCGCAGCCGGGCTGGCTCACCGGCTTGGAGGCAGCTTGGCATTTTAATCTCCTGCTGGCCCTCTGGGCCTGTCCTGCTTCTCCCCTCCTCTGAGCAAACTCCTGCCTGCCTTCCACGACCACGTGGTGGACGGAGCATCGCCGGCCCGCAGGCAGCGGCCTGACTCACCCCCTGTGCAGGGCACTGGGGCAGTTTAGTACGCCCAAGGGGCTTTGGGGTTCCTGAGGAGCACGGGACTTTGGCTTTTGCTCCGGTGACGGTTAAATTCCCACTGCTTATCCTTCAGGGTGGAGCTGAAGGACTGGCGCAGCGTGCTCAGCACGGGCTGGGGTCAGCACAGGGGATGTTCTCTGTTGTACCCTACCCAGTCAAGCAGACTTATACCTCTTTTAGGACAGCATGTATCCAGGCTGCTCCCACTGAAAGCCCAGGCTGTGCTTGAAGTCCGTTCGGTGCTGCTTAGCCTGAAGTTGGTTTGGTGCAATTTAGCATTTTGGGGCTATGGATTCCATATCTGAAGGAGGAGGTTTATGAGGAGATGTTATCTGGCATATTTGGAGTCCTGGTTTTAGTTTTAGTACTACTGGGTACAGGAAATGGGATCTCAGTAGATGTTGTACCTTTTGGCATGTGATCAGCAGGCTCAGGACAGCTGTTGGGCTCCCAGTTATTTTGGGGAGAATGCTGCTCAGCAGCTGAGTAAGGAAACGTGGCTGGGCACTACCAGAGCTTTCACTTCCCTTTGAAGACAGAACTGATACAGAAATCTGAGTTGTATGATAATCCAAAACATGTTTTTAAATCCCTGGCTGCTGCTGCTGAGGAGTACAGGTACTCTTGAATTCAAAACAAAGCGACAGAAATGTCTTTGATCAGCTTAGATGGAGACTTACAACTTCAGGTACTAATGTGCTGTGCAAATAATACGACAAGCTGGAATTCGCAGTTATTGCTGCGCTTTTTGCAGGTCCATATCTAGCCCTTAAGACTGACTTTTTTTCCCAGAACCAAATCATCTCTCATTGCAGCAAAACTGCAAATTGAACATTTGGCCAAAATCATCTGAATCTGTATATTTCTCAGCAACATGTGATGGGTTACACACTGAACTGTTCTGATTCCCCAGACTATGTGTGTAAGAACAACTCTAAAAATGAAAGCAAAAGTCCCTGGCTAAAAGCTGCATCTTGTACATTTTTCATGCCCACCTATCTCTTGTACAGATACTTGGATCAGGAAGCATTTCAGGGTTCAGAGAAAAACTTTGTGGTTTTCATTTCTCTGCTTTGGTTTTTTATTTTTATGAACATGTTAATGGCTTCTGGTTTTGTGACCAAGCAGTTACCTTACCAGGCAGATTTGCTTTCTGTTCAGAGCAAACCCGAGAGTGTCCCTTTCTATAAATTTAGGAAAGTTTGTCCTTCAAAGTTTCTTCCCTGAGCAAAATGTCCCTTTAGTATGAGGCACAGCTGTCTTGGAGGCTCGCTTCCTCAGCAGTGCCACTGGCTACAGATGCTCCAGCTGAGGGGTCTCAACGGGGCCCTTCAACAAAGCAATTTTATTGTAGAGTACATGAATCCATGGCAATGTGGGTGCAGTAACATGTTCTTCTGTGTCTTTGTCTTGCAGGCCATGAAGCCGTCCAACCACGCCACCATCCAGAGCATTGTGAGAGCTGTCGGAGTTGTCCCCGGCATTCCCGAGCCTTGCTGTGTTCCTGACAAAATGTCTTCTCTTAGTATCTTATTCTTTGATGAAAACAAGAACGTGGTTCTGAAGGTGTACCCCAACATGACAGTGGAGTCCTGTGCGTGCAGATAACGCCTTGGGAGGCCTTTGGGCAATGCCAGGGTGATGGCTTGCTGTGTGGGGAAGGGGGGTGGGCAGGAGTATCATCATACCTGCTTCGTGTTTGCACTGCCAATGCATTTCCTTTGGACAAGAAAGAGAAAATGTAAAGAAATCCAATCAATGAGAATGGGAACAGGATGGATTCCAAGCAGCGATCCCAAGGAAAGTGAGCACAAACTTCATTCGTCCGTGATTCTGACCGAGACACAAGGCTTGGGAATGGGACCTGACTGTACCTGTTGGAAGCAAGAGGTGAAAGAAGAATCTACAGATTTTTGAGACTGCCCAAAGGACATAGTGATCTATTTTTGTACAAGATTTTGGAAGCAGCACAGGCTGGTACTTCTTATCTCTGTTCTAATGATGACTAATGGCAGGGGGAGGTTAGAAATGTAGTAGTCTTCATTTTAAAGCTAAGTTTCTTGCCTTAGGTTTTAGAGTAGGTACAGCAAGGCAGCAAAACAAATCTGACATCCTGAAAGCTGTAGGTGACCTTGCATCTCCTTGGCACAAGGTTTCCTACCTTGTGTGCAAGTTCCTTTCACTGGCACGTACTCTGTAATTCAGCTCTTGGGAGCTCAACCCCGGGGACAGGAGCTCAAAGCAGGACTGCTGAGTGCATCACTCTGACTTTCACTATGGAAACTCAGCAGGCCAGGGCTGCGGAAGTATCACGCTCAGTCAAGTGTCTGAATGACTTGTTCACCACGGGTTCTGTAACACACTTGGAAATAATCTGTGGGGTGTCTGCCTGCAAGGGCGCTGTGGCCAGGTTGTGCAGTGGCCTCTTCTCCCAGGTAACAAGCGACAGGACCAGAGGTCATAGCCTCAAGCTCCACCAGGGAAGGGTCAGCCTGGACATTAGGAAGAATTTCTTCATGGAAAGGATAGTCAGGCAGTGTGAGGGGCTGCCCGGGATGGTGCTGGAGTCACCCTCCGTGGAGCTGTTTAGGAAAGGACTGGACGGGGCACTTGGTGCTCTGATTTAGCCGGCAAGGTGGTGATTCGATTCTTCTGTACTCTGGGAGCCCTGAACTCATCAGCAGCAGAGTGTCACTCTCAGGGCAGGGCTGGTCCCAAAGATTGGCACCCTCAGCTGAGGAGAGGCTTGTGAGTTTGCAGGATGGGTTGTTTAGTGGCTCCTTTTTCCTTGTAAAACCAGCATTTTTAAATGATTTCTGGGGAAAGGTTTATCTGTGTACAGACTGTCAATTTAAAAAAGTGAAAATCACCCCCAAAAAAGGAAAAGTTATTTTGTATGTGGAAATAAACTTGTACAGATGCTTCTAATTTATTTTATATCCATGGCCCTCCTAATGCATTCTTCTTTATCTCAGCACTCTTCAAACCATGCAGTTTTCTCTGTCAGTGCAAAGATGAACTGCCAGGGCTGTAGGAGAGCTCCAAAGGACAGGTGCACCCACAGTGTGAAGGGCATGTTTCACTGCTGATGGATAAGCTTGTCTGGTCTTGTGTTGGTTTCCGTCAGTAATACGGACGTTGTGCTCGGAATTCCGGAGAAGCGTAAAATAAAATGACTTTACGATGAAAATCCATGTTTTCCTGTGTGGCACTCAGACGTTTCCAAGAACATTCAAGGCAGCCTGGCAGAGCCTTTCCTGGGAAGTAAAACCTGCAGTTTCTCCCACCTCGGCCCCGTGGCGAGGGGCAGCTCAGCAGAGGGGGGAAGCAGCACCTGGGCAGGTGGGGCAGTGCTGGGGCGCAGGGAAGATGTGCCTGGGGCTGGAGGCAGAGCTTGCAGGCCTCTCACATTTAAATGCACGTGGAAAGCAGGGAGAGAGGTGGTACAAAAGCACTGTGGGTGCTCGGGCAGGTGAGACATGACTCAGGGGAGGGAGTCGCTTTCCTGAGCTCCTCAAGTTCCACTTGGCTCTCTCAGCAGCAGTCGTGAGAAGTTTCCTGTTTGGAGCTGGGCTCCAAAAGGAAGGAACCTGAAACTGCTTCTTCTGATAAATCCCTACGTGTGGGGGGCCGTATGAGGCTCACTGCTGTAAGCAGCCAGTAACTTCCATGGATATTTTAACTCTTAAAAATGGTGACTTGTATTTCCTCTGGGCACAAATGACTTGGCTCTCCCATGTAGGATTCACTGAGGCTGTGAATTGCAATCCAGAGCATCTTCAGGCTTCTGGTGCTCAGGGCTGTGGTGTTTGTTGTGCAGAAAACATCCCAGGCTGCCCACCCTGGGTCTGGATGTGCATTTCCACAGTTCCTCAGAGCGGGAAAAGGCCAAGAAGGTGGTGGGAAGGGCTTTCTCCCAGGCCTGGGCATCATCAAGGCACCTCAAGTTTGGTTTTTAAATGTTTGTTGTCTTTTGTTTCCCAGCCCAGGGCTAAGCTGGGGAAAAGGTGGAGAGAGTAGCAAGTGGGACTCCCATGTTTAGATCCATCCTGGGATTCCAGGTTCTCCCAGTGGATCTGTGCTGCCTAAGGGAAGGAGATGCTGGGAGTACCTGTTTGTTCACCTTGTTGAGCTTGGAGGAGACACTGAGCATGAAATTACAGGGAAGCTGCACTTGTGTAGTGACTGGAGGAGAAGCATTTTGCCTGTCATCCCCCCACCTGGACGAGCCGTGGTCATTTCCCCTCTGGGTCCTTGTTTCCCTCTGTGTCTCTGTATCCCTCTGTCCTTGCCGTGTGTTTGGCACTGTTTTTTTCTCTGTCCTTCTCCATGCCTCACTCGTGTTCCTTTTTATTCTCTGTGGCTCTGTGGTGCTCCCCGTGCCATTGTTCCTCATGGGATCCTTGTGTCCCGTTCCCTGTTCCTGTTCTTT
>VXBC01012250.1:31241-56217 GCA_013399945.1 Ploceus nigricollis | reverse complement strand
CATCCCATGAAAGACCCTAAAAATTCAAACCCAGCATTCATTGAATCATTGAATCTTGGAATGATTTAGGTTAGAAAGGACCTTAAAGATCATCTTGTTCCAGTCCTCTGCCATGGACAGGAACACTTTCCACTAGACCACGTTGCTCAGAGCCCCGTTCAGCCTGGTCTTGAACACTTCCAGGGATGGAGCAGCCACAGCTTCTCTGGGCAGCACCTGTGACAGTGTTGTTTCCGTAACCAGTGTGCACTAATAATTTGCTTCCACCTTTCCCAAATGCTAAGGGATCTGGGCTTGGGCCACATTATTTTGGGAGTGGGAAATGCCCAAATTTCTCTATGTTCTGGACTAGCACTTGAAAAATGAATTTTTTCCCTATACTGAGGAATTCAGGTGATCTTTGCTTTTTCTATTTTTTTTTTTTTTAGGGAGATGGATGGAAATCATATCCTGCTGTTCATCCAACTCTGAAGCTCATGGAAATATTTTACAGCTCCAAGAAAATAAATGGTTACGATTTTTAAAATGACCATTTCTCCAAATTCCCAACTGGTTCCTTGGTTCCTTTCTCTGGTTCATTCCCCCAGCAAGAGGAGGGGGAGAGACCAGCCATAAGCAAAAAAAGCCCTTTTCCCAGTAGCTCAGATGCTAATTCTCCCTCTCTTTGGCACCTGGAGCAGGCTGTTTCTCTGGACTAAAAGTTGTCTCCTCAGACTTGAATTTCAGCCTTGCCACCTGATATGTTAGGACAAACTTTTAACTTTGGAGCAGCAGTGTTTGGAAACATGTCACTGCTTTGGGAGCAGCATGGCACAGGCAGCCAGATCCAGCTCCTGCTGCAAGGGTGTCAGCACCTCTGAGCCCCACACCCATCCCAGCCAGGCTCCTGGGGAGGGAATGACCTGGGATGCCTCAAATGGCCTAAGCAGACCTGAGGCAAATGTGTGACCTCCAACAAGTGAGAGACTAGGAGCTAAGAAGTGAAGCTGGGTGGCATTTTTCAAGAAATAGGTGCTTCTAGTTTGCAAGACGTTGGTTTGTAAAACCAAGGCTGTCTAAGAACCCAAAAAGAGGATGTTGGAATTGGAAACTTCCCATTGGGATCAGGTGGTTAACAAGGGCATGGGCTCTGCTGGTTTATCTGTGCCTATTGCTACTGGTGGTGGAGGGGAAATACAGGATAATTCTGGAAAAATTCCCAGAGATGATTCTACACTTCAGAGCTGAGGAGCAGGAGCTGGTGCAGACTTCATAGCCTCAATGGCTTGCTCTGTATTTATCCCCTCACTGCTCTCTATCCATTTAGGCACACCTGAGTGATACCAAAAAAGGCTTTTGACAACAAGTTGTCTCTGCTTTCCCTGCTGCCCTGTGCATTGCTGTGGGTTTTTTGTGGATGTATTGTGCTCTGAGGAGATGATCACTGCTGACAGAACTCTTCCTGGGGCTGCCAAGCACCCATCCATGCTGAGCTCATCCTGCTCCCTGCCATTGCATCATCAGAAAAAGGGACTGAGCAGGTGAAAGCAGCCTTTTAACCAGCTCTGTGACTCCAGGGTGCACTTGGGAGATGATCCACCATGGTCCCTTCCAACCGTCCCCATTCTGTGGTTCCCTGCATTCTTAAGCACTCAATACTTCAGAAAACCTGCATTAATTAGCCTGTTTGACATTTTCAACAACCTTTGCCTCGACCGGAGAGTACAACTCCAGTCATTACAGCAAGCCAGTATTGAGGGGAAGCAGTGTGACCCAGCCAGTGTCCTACAGCTGAGACCTCTTCATCCCTCCACCAGAACGGTCTCACCCATGTCTGACCACAATCTGAGAGTGGGTTGTCACAGGCCAAATCCAGGCTAGGGAGTGCACTTGGCACAACACCAGCACTGGGTGACCCCTAGACAGGGCTCAGCCCCTGGGCATGTTCAGCACAAACGCACTTCTGAAGATCAGGATGGGCTGTGGGGAGCTGTATGCTGCAAACTCCTCTATCCATGTGCAGCGTGAGAAGGGTGGGTTGGTCATGGCCAAGTTTCAGTGACCACCCATAGTAAAAATCTCACAGCTTTGTTACTCTCTGAATTTTCAGGAAGGAAAAAACCCTAAATCCTGCCTGTAGATAAGGTTTGGCTTTGGAGCTCCTCCTGGGGCAAGTCAGAGAATTACTTAGATGGAGTCAGCTCCAGAGCAACCAGGGTTGATACCATCTTGCCTGTTGCTGAAAAATTTCATGGGCAGAGTAGGCAGATAAGATGCCAAAAAAAGTAACAATTGGCTCAGCTACCACCATCACCACTGAGAGCTTTGGCTGTCCTGCTTTTCCTGCCCTACTCATGCTGTGTGGGCTCTTTGCTGTTCCTTCCCTCAGGCCCTTAGGAGGGAGGGACAGCTGATGTTGCTGGATGGCTCACATGTCCTTGCATCAGGACAATGGCTGGTGTTAGCTAGGAGAAGAATTCATGCTGCCAAAAAGGGGAAAAATGAATTCCTGCTCTCTCAGTGCTCCCAAATCCATCCTGCAGCAATGGCAGCATTATTGCAACACTGCTGGCTTCCTCACAGCCACAGAGTTATCTTCAGGTTTAATTGTATTGTGAGCTTTCCTGGGATCCATTTGTTTGAATTGGTCTGGTTCAATTTTCCACCAACCTCAGTCCCAAGACAGGCCTTCATTCTTCTAATGAGATCAAGACGCTACTGCAAAATTCAGAGCAAACGGGAAAAAAGAAACCCTGGTGACAGGTCACTCACAATTTTAAAGAGCAAAAGCCATTCCTCCCTGGCAGGCTGCCCTTTTCTTCCTGTAATCTGTCCCACAAAAAAAGGTTGGGAGATAATTCAGTGGCAAATCCCTCCCCTGGAATGATAAAAGGGGCTTTAATATACCAGTGTGGTCTTGGCACTGCAGAACAACATTAGAATGATGACTCCCCTCATGCTCAATGCACTTCCAAACCTTATTTATAAACTTGAAAAAAAGGACCTGAGGATTCATTATCCTTTGGATGAAAAAGAAGACAAACAGCACATATGTCTTGAAGTTTACCTTATTTAAAAAAAAAGTGTGATTTTCTTGAGGTTAGTCTCCCATTTTCAGAGGAAAAGAAAAAAAAAGGAAATTATCACCCCTGTAGATGGAAAAGCAGAGGCAGAAAGAAGGCAAGAGAACTGTTGTGCAGACCTGGAAAAGGATCACATCGCTGATTATCACAGTAGTAATTTTATCACAAGTCCTGTAACTTTGAGGCTGGACTAGCTAATGATTCAGTTAGCAGGGAAAATATCCATATTGCTGCTTGAAATGTGCTGGGCAAATCTGTCACTCATTTTGTTATATACCTGCATACGTACACCAGGAGTCAAGTTTAGAAAATCCTTTTTGTCTACCCATATTCTTTGCATTAAAAGAAACAAAACAAAGCACCTTCTCTGGCTCTTTCCCTAAGACCCAGCATTCAGGGCAGTGAAGGATTGACTTTGTCATCATTAGCGCAGAAAAAAACTACCTTTTTTATTTTTAATCCCTGAAAGAAAAGAATTGGCTCTTTAGTTAAGGTTGTTCTGCCTTTCATTTTATCAGATTCTCCTTAAAAACTTTGACATCCTTTGCCCAGTGTTAACCATGCTTGCTGGAAGCATTGAGCTCTCAGCAGTAATTACATCCATGAGTGTTGTGTCATTTAGTTATAAACAGGAAAGGCAGGAGACAGTGCCTACCGGAAGGAGCATGTCTTGGGAAAAGCCTTTGGAAATGGATACATAAAAAATCCCCAAAGACCTGAAACCCCCATCACAGGATGCATGGGTGGTTGGTGCCCTGGCGATTGGCTGAGAGGGACTCAGCAGCAATTCCTGGCAATGGTCTACTGGTGGGACATATTCATCGACTTCTCCAATTATACCAATTTTAAGAACTGATTAATGTTAAAAAATTATTCAAACTGATGAAAAGAGAAACAAAAGTCAACATTTGGTGTGATTTTGATAACTTCAATTTCAAAAATAGAAAGGGAGGGACTATTTTAGTGTACAAATCTTCTGCAAAACTTCTTGAGGTCAGAGGGTTCCTCCTCTCTGTCTCCTGCAGGACAATTGACTGGAAAGAATCAAGGAGAGATTTTCATTTGTGATGTTTTGCATTCACCCATAATGGGAGGTGGTACAAAGTGAGACCTGAAGGGTAGTGGCTCTTTGGCAGTGACTGAAGCTCTCTGACAGCTGTTAACCTCCCATCATTGGAGTTTTGAATTGGGCCAGGGAAAGAAATGTCTGTGTGCTAATCCTGTTAGAGAGAGAGGCTTACCCTGGGTATCTGTCAGCAGGAATCTGTACCCCCAGGCCTTGATAGCACTGACTTCTTTGCCAAAGATTCCTGCTGTGTACGAAGTATCCCATCACAGAATCACAGAGTATCCTGAGTTGGAAGGAAATCCCAGGGACCACCAAATGGCCCACACAGGATCAAAGCCACAACCCTGGTATCCTTAGCACCATGTTCCAACCAGCTGAGCCAGTCTCAGGGTCATCATAGAGCCCACGAACAGAGCAAGATCTTCCCATGGTGCTGCCTAGACCAACTCAAGCCGGTGATGGCACAGGCAGCATCAGCTTGCCAAGGTCACCGCGTCATCGTTGCCGGCCCAGGAGTCAGAGCAAGGAGGAGAGAGTTCACCCTGTCCTCGCCACAGCCCTGCCTCAGGACTGACTGCCAAAATAGAGCCATGCCATGCATGCCATCATCTGTGTGGCAAAGAGAGGACATGAAAACCCACTGAGGAAAGTGCCATCTCCTCCCTGCAAGTCTTCCCTGCAAGCCGGATCATCGGCAGCCACTTTGGGAAGACTGCATTTGCTGCCCATCAGCTGCACTGTGTCTCACAAGAATTGAAATATCCCAGGTTGGGGTTGATCCAGAGCAGAGGGCAGTAAGGAGAAAGGGAGAAGGCTGTGCTACAGGGCAGATGGATCCAGGCAAAGCCGATTTGGGGAGCAGCATTTCATTTTCCACTACTAGAACTGTATGTCGACAGATTTCAAATATCTTACTAAGTCCCAGTAGCCTGCTTGAAAGTGCTACGTCTTTATCAGACCATTGATGGTCCTTCTGAAATGTAAATCTCACTGCCTGCATCCAAACCTTGTGCTTGAAGAACATTCCTAAGTAGATTGGGCCTTTGGGGAAGAAGGGGCTGAAAGCATTTCCTAAAGCATTTTCTGCTCCAATTTCATTGTGAGAAAATACACCAGAAGGATGATACAGGGATTAAGATTGAGACATATATGAGTTTGGTGGGTCAATTTCTTCTTTATTTCTCTCTTCATTTTTTTTCTACCTGACACAATCTCTGGATGGGCCAGGGGGTATGGAGGATCCATTGTTTTCCTAAAGTAGCCATAACCCGTTGAAGGATCTTTCCTGTAAAATGAGTTCCCCTGAGGCTGTTGCTTCTACAATCCTGCATCTTGGAATCATTTGTTCCAAAAATACCTTAATAGGTGATGCTGTAGCTGCTGAAGGAGTTGGGTATGCTTCTGGCCACCTTATTACCTGATACACTATTACTGGAAGATATTTAAGCCTTCCCACTTGGGACATCTCAGTAAAATCCACTTGGCATCTTTAGAAGGGACATAGAGCCCAAGGCCTCCCTCCCCTGGCAACTTTCTTTGTAACCTTGTTATTGGCTTAAACACAAATCAAGCAAACTTCAACAGCTGGCTTTGCCAGACTAAAAACACCTGCAGCAAAATACACCTTGAGGAAAGCTTCTGCCAATCCTCGAGAATTCCAATGACTCCCTTCATGGAGTTGTTCTAATACTTGCACGGCCAAAGCTTCTGGTCTCCATTGTTTGCCATCCCTTGTAAAACAATTATTCCCTTTTTCCTCTGCCCCACTATTTTTAATTATCTCCAGCTCCTCTAGTAGAAAAGACAATTTCTCTGGCAGTGATTGAGTCACTGGGAGAAAAGGGAGGGTCTTTGAGAGTTCTGGCAAAGTGTTCCTTTCTGAGTTTCATAGTCTGTCAGTCAATTGCCTATTGCCTCCTCCGAGTACCCTGCCTGATGTCCCATAATGTACATAATTGCCCCCCTCTTTGGTAAATTCACCACCTCCAAGAGAGGAGCAATTAAGCTCTCATGCACTAATGCTTTTCCCCTGCAGGTTAATAAACCTCTTTCCTGCCACAGATTTCCAAACATGTGTACCACTCCATATGCATGCTTAGAATCAGTAGGAATGTTAATTCACAGGCTCTTACAAGCACATACAGCTCCGCAGTCTGAGCTGACCATGTGAGCAGCAACATCCTCCTTTCTTCTAATTCCCTTCCCTTTATAATAGCATCTCCTGTAACTCGCTTCCCTTCTACGAGCTGTGAAGGCTCATTAATGAGCACATTTTCTCCCTTAGGCCAGGGGGTGTCTCCTAAATTTTCCCTAGCCCAGGTCTGGAGATCTATCACTTGAATGCAGTCATGCATTTCTTCCCGGCCTCCTTCTCCAGGACTGTTCAAAGTCTTTGTTTAACAGGAGGCTTGGTTAAGCCCTTCCCCACTTCTCAATCCTAAATCTTTCTGTTCCATTAAATAAGTTTTTGACTGTAACAACCAAGCACTGGACATCCACTTAGAGACTTTTTCACTTCACAAGACTTTAATTTGGTGTGAGACTTTCATAAGTCTCATAAAACATTCTCCTGTCATCAGTTTTCAGGCTTTGGTTACCATTAAAGCCATGGCTGCACAATTCTGCAAATAATGAGGCCAGCCTCCTGGCCTCTGGGTTTAACATCTTAGAAAAGTAGGCAACAGGCCGCCATGTAATCCAGTGTTCCCACTGTAAAATTATTTTAGTATGGTCCCGTTTAACATCCACATATAATTCAAATTCTTTTTTCCTGTCCAGAAGGGCTAGGGCACGAGCTTCAGTTAATCTACTTTTTTTTTCCTAATACTTTAAAATTCTGTGCTCCTTCTGGTGTCCACTCATGCAGTTTCTTAACTGGCAGGACAGGAGTATTATAGGGAGATATGAATGGCTCCAAAAGACCTGCCTTTAACATGGACTCAGTAATAGGCTGCAACCCCTTCTTTCCCTGCCTTGGAAAGAGGGTATTGCTTTTTAGATGCCTCTTGTCCTGGTTGCTTCAAAGTAGTTTGGAGAGACTCCATAGCCAATTTTCCAGATTTCCCTGGGACTGCCCACACTTGTGGGTTTACTGCAGCATAGGCTCTCACAGGCATTAGACAGGAAGTTACAATAGGGTTAGCTTCTGTATCACTTTTTACAATGTTATTTTGCATTCCCAATGTAGCCACCAAATCCCTTTCCAGTAACTTATAATTACAAGTAGGAACAAACAGAAATTCATGCATTTCAAACCTAACCCGCACATGTACTAATTGTGGTTGAATAAAACACATTCGCTCCATTTTTCCACTTACCCCCTGACTAATTAAAGAACTTCTTGACAATTCTTCCTTTAAGGGATAAAATTCAAAGTGGATTGAGAGGCCCCTGTGTCTATCAGGAAACACCTCCTCCTGGTCCGGACCCACCTTAATGTTATCAAGGTCTCCAGTGTGGTGGGTCCCTGGTATAACGGGAGCCCCTGACACCCCTATCAATCCATCTCCATTAATCGCTGGACTTGATCCTCCTGAGGATCCCGTTGTTTCTGTGGATGGTTAATGCTGGCCACAGGTTTATGTACAAAATCACACATGAGACAGGACTGCTGTGGAACGTGTCTTGAGCTGTTTATTTTCCAGCATCAATCTCATTACATGGTGAGGACAATGTGAAAATGCCAGCAGCTCATATCCTCTGCAGCAGTCGCAGAACTCAGTGTTACAACTCACTTTAAAAGTTTTTTGACCAATCACACAAAGCAAAAGCATATTGACAGTAGTTTTATCCAACCACTATAAGTACATGCGCCTTCGGTTAAAACAATGCTTGCTTATTTCAAATACCATACCTGCTTGTAAGCCTTAAAATAAAATGCACAGAGCTTCATTATTAAGCTTAGAGCTTCTTAATATCTTGCTAGATATACTTTTCTGCAGCTTAGGGAGTTATTCTAACCAAGCGTTAATACATAGATCATTGTTTTATTTGTCATTGCTTTCTGCATCTCATATAACTTTTCTGCTGACAAATCTTATGGCTACCACTTAGCTCTAATGGCAGTTCTGCTGTTTCTGAGGCCTGCCTTTTGCAGCTTTCTCAAAACCCTCTGATTTGAAGGATTCCCATAGATAGTCTTGTTTCCAAGTGTCTCTGCAGATAGTACGCTGGTTCCTATCCAACTGCTGTTTGGGTGGGCTCTCCCCTGCCCAGGGGAAATGCTTCTGCCATGTCCTTGTCACCAGTTCCCTCCCTTCTGTCGTCACCTTTGCCTTCACCTTTTCCTCATCCCTTCTTACATACACTTGCTCTGTCTTTTGAACCAGTTCATCCAGGAGCATTATTCTGCCCTTCCTTTAGCCCCTACCTCCGCTACCGCCTGTGGGTGCTCACACAGCTCAAAATCATTTGTTTCGCCAGTGACCCAAACAAAATCCTTAAAAGAAAACCCTAATCCTACCACATATAATTTGAATTTCCTGGATATTCTTTGCTCCTCCTCTTTATGCTCACCCTCTTTGCCATACACCATATACTACGGCCAGTCCCCGTCCTGACCCAGTGTCCAAATGCGGCCCCTCCTGGCACACCCAGCGGACACAGCTGGCAGCACCGTAGACGGCCGGGGTGTCCTGCATCCTCATGGTGACCAGGACATCCAGCAGCCTCAGGGCGGGCTGGGGGCCACTGCCGCCCCTGCACGGCGGGACGGCGATGGGGTCAGGCACTGCGTGGCACTGAGCTCCAGCTGCCCCACTCCCCACAAGCCCTCCCCACAAGCCCCAAGCCCATGCTCCCAGTCCTGCCCTTCCATGCCTGGTCCTGCCACTTCCCATCATAAGGAAACACCACTTCCTTGTTTTCCCTGTCCTGGAAGCTGGGTATACAAAGAACCTGCAGCTGAATCAGCTGACAAAATTCATAATAATGCCTTCTGTGCTACTTGCCTTAACCATATTCCTCCACATTACCTCTGGGAGAATATGCAAACTACCTCAACATTCTCCCAGGGGATTCTCTGGAGATCTTTCGGGATCGTCATCCCTTTTGCCAGGACCCGTTGCTGGCTTTACTATGCTACCCTCTGTGGGTGCCCTCTCAGGTTTACTCCCCAAAAATCCCATTGATTGGTGACATTTTCAGTGGTCCTTCCCTGTGGACTCTTCACGGACCCCCTGGTTCACCACTTGTCTGTCTTGAGTGGACACTATTGGGTGCTCAACCAATTGCCCAGTGCTGGCTGCCACCGAGGGGAACTGATCACCAAAACTGGGTGAGGGGCGCCTTCAGCTCTGGTCACTGCCATGGGATGGTGGAAGGATGCCGGATGAGTGCCTATTTTGTTAGGAAACTTAATCCCTGATGCTAGAGGTTTTTGTCCCAAAAAGAGACAGAGGAGTTCTGTAACGTTATTGGAATAAAGGGAGAGGCCATGGGGCATTTCCCAGTGGGTCTCTCAAGTGGTTGGGGGATGCAGCCCCCTGTTTATCCTAAGTTCTTCACTGCATCACCTTCTTCCTTCCCCCACTTGCTGAGGTAAATAGAAGCTACAGACTTCCCGAATCACGTACCCTGTGCCCCACTCTAATGTACACTCACCCTTTTGTTATGTAAAAGAAAGAAAAAGAAACTCTTCCAATTCTATGAAGTCTCTGTCCTCTTGCTCTGGGTTCAAGAATTTAACACAGCCTTGGCTGAGCAAATCTGTGTTGGTTAGTAAGTTCCTAGCCTCGGCTACAAGTAGATTCACATGGCCTGTTTGTAAAGACACATTTATCTTACTCCTTTCACTCTCACACATTTTTGGTGGTGTGGTGGCTCTCACTGGCACTGCATCCCACACACAAGGCCTGCGCACACCACCACCCCCCCACCCCCACGCACACACATACCCATACCCCACACGCTCTGGCACGCACCCCTCCGAGCATGCATGCACACACACACACACACACACACACACACACACACACACACAGAGGCACACAGACACTCTCTGCCTTGTCTCCACTGCCTTGCATTGACTTGCTCACCCATCCACCACCATACTTCCTTACCCATTTGTCCAGGTCCAGCCTAGCCTTTCCTTCTCTTTCAAGCTCTTGCACTGCCTTGCCTGGCCCTTGAAGCCCCCTCACCTTGCATTACCTTCCTCACGCCTCCCTCACCTGGAATTCAATATGCCTTTTTAATGACATTTCCTGGCCTTGCCCTGCCCTGTCTGCTCCTCCTACAACTCTCAAAGCTCTCATGTATCCCCAGAGTTTCAGGACCACATGAGAGTAAGCCCAGCGGAGGATGCATGCTGCCACACTCCTCTGTCTGGGTAGCTTTGTTCTGGCACCAACACTTGCATAGCTTGAATTTTAGACAGGCAATTCACATCTCACCCTTGGGCTCTAGGACCAGAAGGACAGTTCTTTTGCATATGAAGGAAAGCAGGTAGCCCAAGAGATTTAGGTACAGATTAGAGACAGCCCACGCGAGATCAAGGCTGGACATAGCAGTCTGTCCTTGCCACTTTTGAGTACCAGCAATCCTTGAATGCACCTGTCACCTGCCTTGCCTTGCTTTGGCAACATAACAGTTTCCTTACCTTGCCCTGCTAACCCTCCCTAGCCTTGCATTCCTTCGCATGCCCATGTCCACACTTGACCTGCCTACTGCTTTCCTCCAGGGCCTTGCCTTGCCCAACCCTTCTTTGTTTCTGCCTGGCCTAGCTATTACTGGACTTACCTTCCTATGCCCAGCCTTGCCTTTGTTATAGATAGATAATGAGATGATTGGCTCTTGCAATTAAGGGATAAATACTGTGTGAGCTTTATTGATGTATAGTTACGTTATTGTAATTGAGATGTCCTTTATTCTCCCCACAGTCCCCTTTTCTCCCCTCTGTATTGTTGCCATTAGATGGCCTTGGTTATCTAGGACAAGTAGAAAGAAGATGTGTACAAAAGCTTGTTGCTGGGGGGGTGCAGCATGACAACACCTGACCCTACAATCAAGTTGCAAGAAAGCAGTCTCCACCAAAAAAGGGCAAAGAAGAGTTGACTGACAGACTATAGGACGGGCCAGGGTTGGCTGATGAACCTGCTCCGTGCCCCGAGGTGTAAAAGGTGAAGCATCCATCTTGAAGATGAGCTACGTGGTAGGCAGCCACGAGGGAGGATCCCAGGCCAGTTTCTCATTATTTAGTCCTTTTGTTGTAATTTTTGTTAAGGTTGAGTAAACCATTTAAAATTTTTAAAGTGAGCATTTGTTATATTTATATAATTTGTGCAGCTGGATATGCATGTAATAAGTTGTAGTGCATGTAATAAGTTGTAGTTATAGATATTTTAAGAATTATAGGAAAAAAGACGAATCGGAGGAATTCGCAAATTAGGTTGCCGGAGACCAAGACAAGCACCTAATTAACATTCCAATAACGCGAGCCCGCGAGAGACAATGGCCATGAAACTGACTATTGGGAAACACCCAGGCCGACTACGTGACTGAGCGAAACAGATGCCTCAACCAGATACCGGAATTCATCGACCGGACTCAGCACCAAAGCAGGGAGATGGATGAGATCATGGAAAATACCAGCGGGGAATGCAACCACCAGGAAATCGCCTTCTTTTCAGAGAACACCTGGGCGATTTATTGGGCAATGTTCGGCCTCCGGGAAAGCACCAACTGCCGAGAATATTTTCCCCGTGAAAGAGGACTGCATGAATATGCAGCCCACAATAAAGACTTGCTGCTGGGGGTGAAATAAAAAGTATAAAAACCTGCTGCATTGGGACGCTGGTGTGAAAACCAGAGGGGGACTCTGACCCTGTCAGACCTCGGTTTCATCCAGAGCTGGATTCCCGGGGCCACTCTGTTTCCTAGACTGTTGGCTGATACGACCGAGTTGCAGTCGGGATGATCTCGGACTCTAAATTTATATCGCGAGCACGAAATTAAGTTTTGCTATTAATTATGAATTTGAGTTGGCTCTAATTCCATTTATAACACCAGTTGTTTCTCACAATTGGAGAATTGTAAGCCAGGATAAAAACCTCCTCTCCATGGCTGTAGGAGATTTCGAACGGGAAAGGTGCGCCCTGCCACATTTTCGACATCTCAGTCAAGTTCTCCTGAGACCACTGGTGAGTGCAGGTATCCCCCTGGGAACAGCAGAGGACTAAATAACAAAAGAGAGGGGGAAGGAAACTGCAGATCCAGAGGATTGTGAGTATTTGAGTGCATGTATGCTTGAAGTATGAGTGGGGTAATTCTGGGAGTGTGCTTGGGGTAGGTATGGAACTTAGAAGATCTTCATAATCATTTTGGCCAAGTTGTTTGTCTGTAATCTGAGTGTACAAAAGCCAGCTCCAGGCAAGTCGTGCATGGGACCCACACTGAGAGTCCATTGGAGCTTAAGGACAAAGGGGGCGGTTAGACATTTTAAGGTGGGACGCATAGAAGGTGAGGACCCTGTGGCTGGCGGGATGCATGTGATAGAGAGATAGTTATGGAGGCCCAAGAGCATCTGGAAATGTCAGATTGAAGGTCACCAGATTTAAACGGTGTTAGAGTGATGGCGAAAATTGCCATTCAGTAGAAATAGCACTCGTGTCGAGGCAAGTAGTTGCAGCACGTGGGGAGGAGAAAGAAGATGAGTTAACTACTCTGCATGGAGCAGGGAGTCACACAGTGCTCAGTGCGGTGAGTTTCTGGTGTGTGAGCAGCTCAATAACTTCTAGAGCTTACCAGCCAAGGCGCACGACTGCCTGCGGTGACTTGGTGGTGGCCGGTGCCAGCGGGGCTGCCATTTGGGGCAGGCCGAGTGCGCGGGGTTTCCCGGGAGGGGGCCGCGGGAGAGGGTGAGCGAGGTTTCCTGAGCCGCTGTGGTGGTTCTCCTGACCCACAGGTGTGGAGGAGGCCAGGGGCTGGGTCTGCGTGGAGCAGCATCTGCAGCTGTGCTCGGCATGGTGGGTTTCCAGTGTATGTCGACCTAGTGGGGAGGGACAGGGCCAGCTGGGGCCCAGTGGAGAGACTGCACGTGACACTGCTGGTGGTTGGAGACCGGCCAGGGTGCAGGTGTCCCCGGGCTGGAGTGCGGGGTCCGCTGTGGCTCCCCTGTGGAACCCGCCGGTGTGGACCAGTTGGATTGGGGTGCCACACAGATGGTGGCGCCCGGAGGCGGCAGAGGGCTGGAGGCAGCGGGGGGGCTGCCAGCAGTGACTGGGACAGCTTTTGCTGGGTGCGCAGGATTTCCAGGCTAAAGACCACATGGGCCTGTGTGGTAGTGTACTTGTTGATTGTGTTAGTTAAAAGTTCTTTGTAAAATGTAATCCCCGGTTGGTATGTTCCTTGTCCCCCCCTGTGTTCTCCCCTCAGAATAGTTTGGTCCAAGTTGTTTTTCTCCTGTTTTTCCCGCCACTCAGCCTCACTGTTAGTTGTCAATCTTGTATCCCCTCCCCTCTCCTACCTTATAAAGCCCGTCACCCCACTGTCTGTCAAGTTGCCCCTCCCAAGTCTTTCCAGAATGTTCAGTGTCCGTCACCCTTACCCTGAAGTCTGATTAGCTCTAAGAAGCTTTCCCCTCACCAGTTGTCCATTGGACAGCAACCTTGATGTAATCCCCTCACCCTGTTCCCCCACTGGTTTTGGAAAAGATCCTCCCCTCCCCGCCCCTTCCATATATAACCTTTTGTACAACCCACCCCCGATTTGACTCCGGTCCCTGCNCTTCCATATATAACCTGTTGTACAACCCACCCCCGATTTGACTCCGGTCCCTGCTACCCTCTGTGGAAATTCCCTGTTCGAGAGAATAAAGCTTCTACGGAACAGCAAACCTGAGTCCCTCCCTTACTTCTCACTTGGATCCAGTGGCTTCTGCGTCGTCTCGCTGTGCACTCATGCCACAGCGATCAGCTTGAGCGGGGGAGCTCACTTTCCTTCCTGCCAAGCCCACACTTGCGGCTCCTCTCTGGCATCTGGCAGTCAGAGCTAGCCTGCAGTGGAGTGTGCACCAATCTGCCGGACACCAGAAGAGCCACAGGCCTGCATGGGCCAGGGTGGCAGGCAAGGGGCGGTTCTGACCCAACTAGGGTGGCCATGGCCGTTGGAGGCACTGGAGCCCAGGGCCACTAGTCTGCCAGTGTGGGGCTGCTGGTGGCGAGGGCTGCGCTTGTGGACCAGGGGAGTTTGGAGGTGAGGGTCTGCTAGCGGTTGGGGCTGTGGACAGCTAGCAGGTCCACTAGTGGCAGGGGCTGCAGGTGGTGGGGGCCTTTGTATTCAGGGCTTCTGGGGGTCGAGAACTGTCTCTGTTATGCAAGGGTCTTGAGGTCCCACGTAGGTAGCTTTCAGCAGCTGCTTGCTCCAGGGTGTGGGGGGGGCAGCAGAGTGCGGGGCTGTGCTGGCTTCCTGCGCCAAGCGGGGAGTGGAGCTGCTGCCACGCCAGGCGGGGAGCAGAGCCACTGCCACGCCAAGTGGGGAGCGGAGCAGGCGCTGCTGTAGGGCACCAGGCGGGGGTGGCAATGGCACAGGGCGTAGTTTACACACGGTGCTTCTGAGGAACGGGGCTGACCCGGGGACACCCAAACTGCAGCAGCTTCCTTGTAATATCCACCAGCGCCTCGGCCTCTGCTTCTGCTGGTGTTCCAAGAGTGTAAACTAATTATTTGCTTTTATTTTCTTTCTTTCTTTCTTTTCTTTTCTTTTCTTTCTTTTCTTTCTTTCTTTCTTTCTTTCTTTCTTTCTTTCTTTCTTTCTTTCTTTCTTTCTTTCTCTCTCTCTCTCTCTCTCTCTTTCTCTCTTTCTCTCTTTCTCTCTTTCTTTCTCTTTTCTTCTCTTGCTAGNTTCTCCTGCTAGGTAATCAGGGAGGCGGGTTCTGTTGAGAAAGCCTGTAGTCAGTTAATCAGGGAGGTGGACTCTGTCTAGAGAGCCTGTAGTTAGAATGAACTGCGAGCTGCCCTCCACAATGATAGGGATTACAAGTACCCCCCTTTTTTTAGTTAAAAGGTAAGAAGTATACCTTGACAAAAACAACAGTGTAGCTGTGTAAGGGGTGAGGAATGCTATTTGTGCTATACACTAACAGTGATCCTTAATAAAACCTTTTAATCCCCTCCTTTTTCCTAGCAAATATGGAACAAAAAAAAGGTTCTCAGTTTTGTGCCTCTCAGTTTTGTGTCGTCCTGGCATTATAGGGTAAGAGGCAGGAGACAAGAATCCAACGTAGTCTTTCTTTGACCTTTCCTTTAAGACAACACTGTCTGTTCCCACTCCAAAGTCACAGAAGATAAAATACTGCCTAGAAGTGGCAGGGTGGTAACAGGCAGTAGATATCCCACTACTCTCTTTCCAGAAGGGCTCTAGGGAGTGCTTTACCCATATGTACCAGTGTGTGTCTATGTGCACATGTGTGCCAGAATGCATGAGTCTACACATACAGTACCTTTGTGTGCCAGTGTGCACAGCTCTGGGTGCACACACAAGCGCCAAGGTCTACACACGAGGTGTGCACTGCTGTTTACACATGTATTAAATTGCATACTCTCAAGTATGAGTAGGTCAGTACACAACTCTGTGCTTGTGAATAGGCATGGGCTCTGCAAGTGTGAGCATAGCCCTGTGTAAAATATATGTGTTGATGACACTGCACATATTAGTGCGCACAGATTTGTATACTTCTGTTAATGTACACAAGTTCTGCATACAAGCAAGTCTTGGGTTTGTGAGCACGTGCGCATTGGTAGAGTGTGGCAGCAGCTCTCTGGCCACAGAGAGAAACAGACAACTTTCCCAGGCATCGCCTGAGAAAGGCTGTGAGAAGATCAGAGAGAAGAATGAGAAACAATTCTTACCTTAACTTGCTGAACCTGTTGTTGTAAACATGTGGAATGTATTATGGAGAGTTGTTTACCAAAGGGTGGTTTCTAAATTAGCCAATGGTGATGGTGTTTTGATTGGAGGACCAGTTAGGTCTACCTGTATTGTAACTGTCTATAAAAGCAATGGGTTTCTTAATAAAAAAAGAGATTGATCAGCCTTATGTGATACATGGAGTCAATGCTAATTGTTACCCATTCGGGGACGCCATGCTACGATATCTGGTGACCATGCCGTGTGTTACATCGATCAACCCTTTGTGGAGTTGCAGGACGGGCGGAGACACCTCGGATTCTGCCAGGACTCTGCCAAGACTCCCGTCAGACCCCCGCTAGGACCCCGCAGCGCCCCGTGCAGCCCGTTCAAAATCAGACACCTTCTGTTTCCCTAGGAGAGGTAACAGTAACCTTTCCCCGCATCTTCCTGGAGAAGATCTGTCCCTTGGGCCTGTGTTTTTGCCCTCATAGCCTAGGAGCTGGGGCGAGGAACAGATTTCCCAACTTAGCCTGCATCCCGGGGTGGGCTTGAGGTTGGGAAAAAGTTGCCTTCAAAATGGGCAATCGAATTTCTGTCCCAGAACATGTAACCCTTACAGTGTGGGGACATATGATCTGTCACAAGGGACTTCCTGTGTCAGAAGGCGCTCTCTACAGGCTTTTAAGTTGGGCCAAAATTCATGGTTTCCCCATAGGTGTGGAAATCGCCCTGGATCCTTGGGCCTGGGACTCACTGGGTTTCTGTCTGTGGGAGGAACTCACGAGGGGAGATACAAGTGTGCCTTGACTACTACCGATTTGGGGATCCTTTGCAGAGCGATAAGGGGCTGGACCCAGAGGGAAAGTGAATCCACCTCGGTAGGCACATCCTGATCGGACTTGGAGGAGTGCCTCCCCCTGCACAGGTGGTCATTGGCCTCTCCTGCACCGTGGACAGCAGCGGGAATGCCCCTGCCACAGCCAGCGGATTGGGCTTTCCCTGCTCTATGTGCAGCAGCTGTCGAGCCTTTGTCATAGTCAGCACTGCTCTGACTGCTGGGGCCTGTTCCACAAGCCAGCTGGCCTTGCATGTCGACTCCACTCACCTCTCCACCACAGCCAGCCGGGGAACAATCCGTTTGTGGACAGCCGCTGTGTGATAAACACATATTGTATGGCTCTACGCAGATATTTACTATATGTATTATGCTATGTGGGAAAGTTATGCTGTATTAACATTTTAATAATATAGTAAATGTAGTTTTGTAATAAAAAACTAAGCTTTAGTAGTTAAAATAGAAACTATGCATGTGAGATGTTCTTTTTACTAGCTCAAGAAAAGGAGAGGGGAGTTGAGAAATTCTTCTCACAGAGATAATATGCACAGAAGGCTTGGCTTTTCCAGAGAAGAGGAATTTATGGCCTTCTTATCAACAGAGGCTACCTTCTTCAAAACCTGACTTAGACTTAGTGTCGCCTGCAAAAGATTAAGAAGNATGACACGGAACCCCACAGCAGGCATCGCCCCTCCTGAGCAGAGCAGGGCGGGTTGCCCACCCACCGGGGCGGGGTCCAACAGAAAACTGATCAACGCTCCGCCTCCAGCGGCTTCCACCGCCTGTGCATGCCCGGCAGGCTGCAGAGGGGCAGAGGCGGTGGAAGCTGCCCCCCCCGGGGTTGAGACCAGTGTCTGTTCCTGCCATGCCCAGGAGATATGTCGTGGAAATGCCGCAATTCAGACAGAGTGTTGTCACCGAATCAGGCTCAAGCAGAGGCAGAGGCTGAGCCAGGGGCTCCCCGCAGCCCCCGAGCGCCAGGAAGGCACAAAGGGAGAGTGATTCCCCCCCCGCACTGCTGCCTCCGCAGCGCAGGGAGGGGCGAGGCCGGCATGGCCGACTCCACGGGACCCCCAGAAGCCTGTGAGGCTCCGCCCATTCACTGGCTGCACGGAACCAGCTGGCTGGGAGCCCAATCCACCCCGGGGGAACAAAAGTCGCAATCTGAGACAGAGACATCTCCCAGCGCAGCATCCTGGGGGGGAGGGGAGGGCTCTGACTCATGCAGAAACTCGAACTCCACCTCAGCCCCTGAAAGGACTTCAGCGTCCTCCTCAACCTCCCCATCTGTTTCCAGGATGGAAGGGTCTCCCCGCAAACTCTGCGCAGCCTGAGAGCTGAGGGATTCAAATCCTTGCAAAAACCTGTCAAACCTTTTCCATTGTAACAGCAATTGCACCATGTCTACACTATAATCATCAGAGAGAGCCTCCATGAGGTGCTCTCCCAAGAGAGACCATGCCTCCCTGGAGAAAGCCTCCTCAGGGACTGGGAAAAAACCTTGCTCTCTGGCCCACAAGAATAATCTCTCAAACCCGCTCCAGGAAACGGAAGCCAGTTTCCGCTCCATGAGATCATTCCAGATATCCAAGACCAGGAAGTCCTCCACAGAAATCACAAGGGTTTCCATTATCACAAGAGCTGCAGGCAAAGCACCAAACAGCTCACAGACACCACGCAAAACAGGGAGAAGGGGTAAGAACTAAACGACCTCACCCACGGCTGCCTTACACACGGCGGCCTCCAGATGTTGCAATTTGACACAAAATGAACCACACACACACTCTTGAGATCTCCAAGGCAAAAAAGGCGTGTTTATTTCCCAACCTCGATTTTTATAGATTTCCAAAGGTGACCATGGATTGGAGGATGAAATTGCCACCTCTCCAACCACACTGGTCAAACCAACAGTCCATCAATTCTCTCCTCCTCCAGAAAGGAATACAAAACAATCATTATTTACATGAAAAGTGCATGAGAAACTCCACTACAAAAATGTAAACATCAGAAGGCTTAGAAGAACTGGGCAACACCTGCCCCCCTTCCTCTCTCTGCTGCCCTACAATATCTAGCAGCGTGCGACAAGCATATGCCAGGGCCCAGCTTACTGCAATGATCCTTTTCTCCTTAAGGTCATTATGGCACTTGTCTTTCAGATATTTCCNTGGGTCCCAGTCTGGAGCAGGTTCGAATGGATTCAAGAAAAGGGAAAGAAAACCAGTCCAGGGAAAACTTGGGACTGCCTCAGCTAGCTAAACTAACTAAAAAAAGCAAAGGAGTGCGGTGTTCTGTGCTGTGTCCAGCAGACTGTGGGGGAGTGAGCAGGCTGATAACAAAACTCCATGCTTCTTCTTCGGCCCGCCTTTGCTTTTCAGAGCCAGTCTTGAAGGCACAGAACATAATATCCAGCATAAACAGAACAGATGATTGGAGATACAAGCATCATAACGTCACTCTATGACAGACACTCACTGCCTTGCTTATCTAGCATGTCCCTTACCTTGCATACTTACACTTTTTCTCACCTTGCACTGCCTAACATTCCCCCATTTGGCTTCCTCACCTGATCCCCACCTTTACTTCCCTACCTCTTTTTGCCTGGCCCTGCCTTGCCTTGCTTGCTCCTCCTTTGACCTGCTGGCCCCAACTTTGAACTGCCTTACCCAACACTGAGGCATCCTTCCCTCACCTCTCCTACCACTCCTTTGCCTTGCATTGCCTTGCTCACTTATCTCCCACCTGTACTTTCTTACTCTTTTTGTACTCTCCTTGCTTTGCCCCGCAGCATTCTCATTTGACTTGCTTTCCTTGCCTCCTGCAATCTTGCCTTGCCTTCCATTCCTTTCCCTTTGTCAAAGTGGACTTGAATGCTAAACTTCCCCTTTTGTCAAATAAACCTGGGGGTTTTCTGGGGTAAAAATCTACATTATTGGAAATTGCCTGCCTGGCTGGGGTGGGAGCACATAAATAACTTCCTGGGGACACAGCTGAAATCTGGCTGTGCAGCTCAAAGATTGGTCCCATCTCTGACTTGGAGGAGGTCAGGAATTTCTCTGTGAGAAAGAAAAAGTGGGGAAAAGAATTCTACTTCAGCTCATCACAATACAACTCAGATAGGAAACTGAGGCACATAGCCTTAGAATGAAAACATTTTCTCTAGTTCTCAAAAATCTTAAAGAGCTCTGAGATCCACTTATCTCAGCATCTTAATATGCCACACAAATGCTGACAACCTCTACTTGGTCTATGATATGTTTGTGCACCAGACAGGGGGCTATGGAATCCAGCTGGCCACTAAGAACATCTCTTGGTTCTCCTGGCCCCATGTTGGGCTTTCCCCCAGGATCTCCCCTGTCCAGGGGAGACCCTCCTGGAGCAGTTCTGTGTCAGGAACGAGAGACGCATTGGACTTTTTCGGTCTTCAGCTTCTGTTTTATTGTTATCTTATCAAAACTTCAGCATGCTGTCTGCATCAGACCTTGCATGCAGAATAATAGCACAGAAAATGGCTAACAATCTTGTGTTACAAGGCCTTTTAAGTCTAATCAAAAACTAAGCTACCCAATTAAGAAGTGACACCTAGATTATTTTCCTTTTTAACCCAATAACTGACCCCTAAAGACCTGCAATGTGGACCTTTCTATCCAATTACAAGATACCACCCAAACCCATGAAGAAGAAGGAAGAAAAAGGAACTTGAGACAATACCCTGTATCCTCCATCTTGTTCCCAGCTACAACATAGTAAAAATCCTAAAACCTAAATTTCTCACCAAGTGATACGCCTGCACTACTCTCGATAATCTATTTCACATTTTTGTGGATTCTAGTCTATCTTGAAGGCTAGGAAACTTTTTCCATGAATGAGAGTCAAAGTCAGTGCTCTTCTGGGGGTCAGGACCCCCCAGCGCAGACAGAGAAACATTCCTCTTGCCCTGGGTTCCAACAAACACCCCATGAAAGCCCTAGACAGACTCAAAAGTGTAACCTTATGGGTTTAACCTCTGCTTGGGTTCCCCTGTGCCTCAGTCCAGTTTGTTCCCTGATCTGGAAAATCAGCTTTGAATGCCGACATTCCCATGCATGTAAAAATCTCCCTGGGCTCATATATTACAGCTGCTCCTGATGGAAGTATTTATAGAGTCACTAAGTGATTTTGGTTAAAAGGGACCATGAAGACCTTGTTCTACCTCCCTACCGTGGCCAGGGACACCTTCTACTAGATGAGGTTGCCCAAATATTGTCCCTCTTGATGGTTTTTAATGGTTCATTCTTTTCCCCTACTTTTTTTTTCTAAATCATGCACAAATGGTTACTTTTTCTCTCCTTGCTTATAGCCTTTCTGGAGCAGGAATCCCTATTTTGTACTAGAGGGTGACCATCTGTCCCCATTGGACAGTATGAAGACCCTTGTCCCTGCCTAGGTCTCTTAACTGTTCCGCTGATAATAAAATAAAATAATCACTACAAAACCACCATGAACATCTCTGAAGATGGAAGGGATAGGCAGTTCCAGACCAGCCATAGGCTGAAATTACACCTGCATTCACTTTTTAAAAAATTTTCTTTTGATGTTCCAGTTAAATATGGAACATAAAAGGACAGTTTGCACACTTAAGGTTATTCCTGGCCTGGTGGCCAGAACACCTTAGCTGCAGTCTTGCTCCACACCATTGGGTGTCATCTTAAAACCACCAGTCCTGGACTCTGTAGCTTTATCCAGGCTGTATTTCAGTCTATTCTTGCTGTGCTTTCCAATAGGAATTTCTTGAAAGGGTGCTCTCCTCTTTTCCCTACTGCTATGGGTATCCTTAAAATTGAAAATGCAGGCAGAGGTCGAGCAGTCTGGGTTTGTACAGCACGGAGCATGGGAATAAGGAGGCTTGTAAGAAATGGAGACAAAGATTTTATTGGACTGGCAGTAATAGAACAAGTGTGAATTGTTTTAAACTGCAAAAGAATACATTCAGACAAGATATGAGGAAGAAATTTTTTCATTCTGAGGATGGTGAGGCACTGGCACAGTTTGCCCAGAGAAGCTGTGGCTGTCCCATCCCTGGAAACATTCCAGGTCAAGTTGGCTGGGGCTCTGAGCAATCTTTAACTAGAACTAGTTAAACGTGTCCCTACTCATTGCAGGGGGGTTGGAACAGGGGGATCTTTACAAGTCCCTTCCAACCCAAACCATTCTGTGATTCGATGAAACCCACAGTAATGGCAGCAAAAGTCTGGAAATGGCTGCTGGGGAAAAGAGTGTGTTTGGTTGATTTTGGTTTTTTTTTGCTTGTAGAGAATTCTGAGTATAGCATTTTAGCACCCTGAGCAGAAAAGTTTGAAGCAGACTTATGTCTTTGCTTTGTAGCTGATGGGTGCAATGAGAGCATGGATGTACTATGGGAAAAAAGAGGGGTTAAAGCTGGTGTTTGATTACAGCCCAAATATTGAAAATGGGTCCAGATTCCTTCCCAAAACCAAATCAAGTTCACCTCTGGTTACATCTGTCTAAAGATACATAGAGCTGAACACAAGGGGTACATGGAGGGGAGGAAGGGTGGCTTTTGGGCCCTTAGGAGAAGCACTGAAGCTCATCACTCAGCTCCACTACAAATCTCACCTTGGTCAAAACTCTCAGCCTCATTACAGATGGGTCCTCACCTGCAAAAAAGAGACTGTCACAGCAGCATGTAGGCATCTTGCAGAGAAGAGGATCTATAGCTCAACAGAGCCTCTTTTCTTGCAAAAAGCCTCAAGTTTGTTTATGACTGAGGTTTCATGATAATAAATCCCCTAACAGTTGAAGTGGGACAGGTCACAGGACAGAGAGAGAGGCAGGGAGGTATCTCAGGACATGGCATCTGCATCTGTTTTTGTCAGCATCCCACTGACTTGGGAAGGAAGAGCCTCTAACAACATCTCACTGTTTCTTCATGGAAACAGCTGAACCAGGACCATGAACAGGTAGGTGAGGCAGTGCAAGGCCATGATGTTCATGCACATCCAGGCCTGAAAATGAAAACAAAGCCCAGCATGCTGGGCAGCTGGGTGTGTGTTGGACTACTGTCCCTGGTAAGGAACAGATGACTGGAAATACTCAAATACATATACAATTTCTCTTTTTCTCCCTTTCCTGGGAAAAATAAAAAAAAAATGGAACACTTCTCTATTTCTTTGACCCTTTGGCTTTCAAGGAAAGCTCAGAAGTGCTCCATAGCAGAATGTGGATCTTCCAGTGCCATCCCTCAAACAGAGAGGATGCTCTGAGCACATCTTCCTAGAAACAGTGATCAGAAAAAGGAAAAATGAAACAGGAAGATGAAACAGGAAGATCAGTGCATGTATTACCTCAAACCCCCCAAGTATTACTAGAAAAGCACTAGGCCAGCCCGAGGATGTTTGGAAGCCTTGGAGCAAAGATCCTCCTTGACTTTCTGCTTTCCCCCCCCTTCCTTCTCTTATTCTGTCACATTCAGTGGTCCCCATGACTGCCTGGATTTTGTAATGATGATTAATAAGGATATTTGCACTGTGGAAAGGCTGCACACTTTGTCCTTGTGCTTGTTGTCTCTGAGTGACCAGCCTCCTTGATAACAGGACATTTTTTTCCTGGTTCTCTCTTAAAGCTAATGACAGAGCAAACTCTGGGCAAAGAGTAAATGACACCACTGGGTTTGGACAAAAGCAAGTCCTTATCCTTGAATGGAAAAATGCAACAGGGATCCTTCCCCTCTGGGGAAGAAAGCTGTACCGTGTTTTGTTTCCCTTGTGAGCTGGCTCAGACCGTGCAGCTATGGGCCAACTCTGACAGATATCTTGCTCACAAGGACCCAAAGCTGCAAGTCTTGGGCACTGATGGACCTCCCATCCATACAAAATCTCAGGAGCCCTGCAACCCACAGGTACTTCAATGGTGATGCCCAAGTCTTTCCTTTCAGTAACCAAGATGCCCTGGCAGGATGTGGTGGAGCTGGCAAGGAAAGCAAGCATATGTTGGTTTCTTGCAGCCAGGAGGTGATTTCTGGACTAAATACAGGATCCAAATTTGCAGAAAGGTGTTTTACCAGGGAATGCCAAGGGGAACATGCTGTGCTGTTGCAGCCCATCCTGATTGGTGCTGTGCCAGCCTGCTTCTCCCCAGCCTCTATAGCTGCATCCCTAGAGGTGCAGGCTGGTGTCCTCAAAATTCTACCCAAGCCACAAGGAAAGGAGGGAGTTTCTTCATCCATGTATTATTTCACTGCAATGCAGCAAAGGCACCTGCATTAGGTCTTTCCATCAGTCATCCCTCAATTACACCTTGACTGACTGACTTCTCTCTCCTGTCCTTTCAAAAGCACAGCATTAACAGATGAGAGACCAATTGCACTTCACCTAAATTCAGTCGGCTAGGCCAGAGAGGGAAAGGAACATTTTCCTGAACTAGATTTACTTCCCTGAAAGACCTCTCTCCCCTATCCTCATGCCCTGTGCCATCTGCTCATGGCAAGTGCTCTCAAGCTCTCCTCTCATCCACCCTCACCCATCCCCATCTCCATCAGCACAGCTAAGCACAACACATGAGATCTCGTGTTCTGTAGCCCATGGAATTCTGATTTCCATGGAAAAAACAGAGATAAAGAGGCTGGAGGGCAGGGAGTGGGAAGGTAACTTTTCCTCAGAAACCTGTTTCTATCTGTTGGGCTTGCTACAGAGCAGGTTGTGAATAAGGAGAAAACTGGAGCTTTTTTTTTTTTTTTTGTTAGTTTCACTTCTATGACTTTTGAGGCTTTGGGAGAGGATTTGTTTGAATTAGATTCTTGCACCCAAAATGAGATTTCTGGTTCAAATATATGATCCAAATTAGGGTTTGTACATTGGTTGAAGTGGAAGGGTGATGTGGGGTCGCAAGTGAGCTGAATCCACTGGGATGAGGAGTAAGTGAGGACAAGGGGGATGCAGGGATTTTGGATACAGGACAGTAGTAGTTGCTGTCAGAGACTGAAATAATTCATGCCTCAAACATTGATATAAAGTTTTGATCATTATAGCAAAAATTGTTTAAAGAAGCTAAAACCACAGAAACCTCCTCAAAAAAATTTGGACTGTAAGTTAAACACTGAGATTAGATAAAGAGAAACACATTCTTCAATCACCTCAGGCCTGGGAAGAAACAAACAAGTAAACAAGG
>VXBC01012250.1:0-31102 GCA_013399945.1 Ploceus nigricollis | reverse complement strand
GACCTTCACCACCAAGAAGACCAGCTGGAGAGAGTCAACCAAACATTTTTGGGATTCACAGAGTGGTGATATTTTCCTTACTCTGTCCCTGTCCCTCTCTTTCTGCTTCTCCCTCCACCCCGCTCCCCCCTGTTCTATTTCTCTCTCTTTGTTTCTCTCTCTATCATATTTACTATCAAATAAAACCCATACAATTGACTTTGCATATGGTCTTGTTTGCACCTTCACTTGGGCAAAGGCATTTCTAATAACTTTAATAACTGTATCATAGGAGTTATGTATCCTGTTTTGAAGGGATTTCTTTAGACCTGAAGAAGAAACTCTGAAACTCAGGTGTTAGCCTTTCTCTTGGGTCTCAGTCACTCCAAAGAGAAGGAACCTACCAGTAATTTTTCCTCCCTTTCCCCCCACTTTTTTTTTTCACTTTTGACAATTATGAAGGGATTTAAATTTCTTAAGCAGCAGAACCTTTAAACTCTTTCTGAATAAGGTGGTATCTTTTTTTCCTTGAAGAAAATACTTGCTCTCTTTTAAATAATTGTAGTGAATCATGTGCCCACCCAGTAGGCACCCCTCAGTGATGTCACAGCACATCTCACCCTCAAGCTAAAGCCATAATTTTGTGGATCATTTATTCTGTTGTCCTCATCTGGCCAGCAATGACAATATGGAATATCTGGGACTTTATGTACCACATCAAAACAAGGCCAGCTCCTGCAATGCAAAAAACTTACTTTTTCTTTACAAAATCTCAGAACGTTTTAGGTTGGAAGGGGAACTTCAGGATCATCTCATTACAACCCCCTCCACAGTCCTTCTCCAACCTTGGCTAGCTCTCCTTTGGTTTTCCCTTTAATAAGTTTCCCCTTAGGGCATTGCCTCCTCTCCTGTCCAGATTACCATTTCCTTCATGGTGTCTGTGGTTTTTATCCCCTTATTTATAGAGCTGATCTCTATTTCCTTCCATCTCCCTAACTTCCCCATATAAATTAAATATAAAATTTTCTGGCGTGTTAAATACAGAATGAGGAAAAAGATTATGGAAGGGGGTGGTAGTTAGGATGAACCCTACATATGAAGGTCTGTTATATATCCTTTTTATGGCACAGAACATCAGCATGGCCTAGGGAAACTTGTTTTGAGAATGGGCAGGGTGAGACATAGAGATTAAAATGTTCCTTTCCCTGTGACTATCAAAGCAGAGGGACAAGAAAGGAGAGGGAAGAGCCCATAGGGGTGGCTGGGGTAGGTGGCTCCAAGTGCTGATGCAGCTGAGAGGGTATTCCCATCCTTCATTAGCAGCTCTTCTTCACCAAGAATCTCCAGAGCTTTTCCAGTTCAGATCCCAGACTTTTGCCATAGCATTCCTTGCAGAAATCAAGAACACTGGGCAGAAACCGAGCTGTCTCTCTGTTGTTTTTTTATACAGAGGAGGGAAAGATGCAGCCACACAGTTGCCAAGAGGTTCAAGGATGGATGGGAGAACATACTGCCTCCTCCTCACATGATGAGCATGACTGCAATTTTGGGGCCATCTCTACAAAGGTCTTTTCAGCCACCAAATTACTGCATTACACTTTTAAAAATGTATCTTGGAGCTTGCACAGGCTGTTTGGATTGTACCCAGGAACAAGCACAGGTATCTCATATGTGAACGAGTTTAGAAAGCAAATAGGAAACAAGCCATGGCCTCCAATAGTTATTTAACACACAAGTTCATCAATATTTAAGCCCCACCTCACATACAGATTGCTCTCATTTACTATGATGGGGAAGATAAATGGAATTGGTCTCAAATACACCTGGGAATCCTGAAGCAGCTACAGAGGGAAACCCATGGAGGAAGAGATGTTTGTGATCATGTTTGATAGCAAGAGTATGCTGAGAAATGACACAAGGCAAAAGAGACTGTTGATGGCATGTTTTCAAAGCCACTTGCTTTTACTTTGTTTATGACAGTTTTTGTTGCTCATGTATTTATTCTGGACAAGTAAAGGATATGGGGATAGTTTGCTAGTGCTCTCTGACAGCAAAATGAAACTAAAAGTGAGAGAGGCTTTGGTTTCTCATGCCACTAGTTGGTCTAAGAGCAGTCTAAATAATTATTTTCTGGGGACACTGGAAGGAGCTGATGAGGATGGACTAAATTCCAGATTAAAATCCAGCCCCTCCTGGGCAGGGACCTACTGTGACTACCAGACCAGCGCTCTCAGGGGATCACAAGGTAACCCAGGCTGATGGGTCTGGACTGGGTGGTCTTTAAGGTCCCTTCCAACCCAAACCATTCTATGATTCACTTGCATATGCCTTTACCTGCAGGCAGTGTTTCTGCAGGGATGATTTCCAGAGAAACATTATGATTGAAACTAACTCTATGGGAAATTGTAGGAAAGAAATGGGATGGAAAGAAGATGTTCATTGAGGAAAGTTGTGAGGTGATAAAAATAAAGCATGGCACAGTTAAGAAATGGGTTTTTAAAAAACCCATATAAAATGTTATTAAAACCCCTATATAAAATACCTTTAGAAAAACATATCTAATTTAAGATGAAGCTTAAATTGTTAAATCCAGCAAGGTAATTTGTCTGATGAGGGATGGCAGGTTTTACTAGAAGCCAGATCTTTCTAGATCTTTTGCCTGCCTAGACTCCCAGCTTAGATGGAGCCGAGAAGCTGTAATGGGAATGAATTACAGCTTCGTTTTGCAGTAAGTTATGCGTTGAGGGATGAGAAAACGTCTGTCCATTCCCCATCTGACACTCATCTCCCCCTAGCATCTGACAGATGTGCTGAATTATAAATTCACAATGCAATCCCGTCCAGAAGAGCCATGATAAATGAGGACAATTAGACAGTTATGTCAGCAGAAATGACCAAATACTTAAGCAGCTGACACAATCTGAATAGATTTGTATTAGGGGATGGGGATGGAAAGGCCGTGTGGTCCACAACCAAAACAGAGGGCTTGTTACATGAATTTCCACTCCGAAGGAACAGGGTTGTTCATGGCTGTTGCTGTAAAAAGACAAATCTTGTAAACACAGGCTCTTTGGGGAAATGTTTAGACAGCACAATCCAGTTTCACCCTGACTTTCCAGCCACTGGGTGTGTGTCAGCATTCCCTTTCCATTTGCTCGCTGTCTGACATTTACAAGATGTTGGATGCACAAACAAGTCAGCAAAAAACCAGCAGCACCCAACATCGGGTTGTCCCAAGGGCCAAGTTCACTTTTGGGAAAATCCTGCCCAGCTTTGTCAGGTAATAAATATGTTTCCTCTGGAAAATTTAGGTATTTGATTCTTGGTTTTCCCTAAGACTCTGCTGGGTCAATGCTTCCCTTCTGCCTTCTCTTGTGGTGGTAGAAGCAACTCAGACTCTCCTTCAAAGGGAGAGGAAATCCTGACTATAAAAGCAATGACCATTTCAGTCATTAAAGCTGTGAGTGATCAACTTGCAAAAAGCATCATAAAGGTGTCAGCTGTGCTTAATAGCATTTGGATGGCTTTATGACTCTGTTCTGACACATCATCAATGAAATTACCCTAGAAATAAGCAGATGTGAGCAGAAGTGTCTCATGTGGTAAAGCACAGGCTCTGCTGCACTGATCCAGTGTTAATCTATGGTTAATAGACCACTAGTGAGCTATGAAACCATGAGGTGTTTCACAGAACAGAAACCATGTGTGTTGTGTATTAATACATTGCTGAAGTCTGGAGACATCATCAACGGCTGTTCCTGACTATCATCAGTATCTGAAAGCTAATGTAGAATTGTACCAATTATCCTTATTTAATTAATTTTTTATAGTCATCACTGTATAATTGTGCTTTTCTAGAGCAATGAGCTTTTTTCCACTAAGGGGGAATATTCTGTTTATTCTCCCCAAATTCATCCAGATTATTTCACTGATTGCCAAACAGCAGATACAAAATGCAGTGTATCTCCAAATTGCTTGGATGCTCTTAAGATTGAAAAGCATCTGGGAAATCTCTAATTTCCTTACAGAACATTTTGAACAAAGCACCTTCTTCCACCCAGCCTGAGTGTCACAGTCGGGACTTAAAAGATGGATCAGTAGGTGAGAGAAGTCAGTGGCACGAAGTCCCCAAGCAATTTAGTTGTCGTGTCCAGAGGAAATGAGCCATGCATGTGGGATTGACAGTGGGAGTAGGACATGTCCATGGCACATGCCCCATCTCTGGAAATATTCAAGACCAGGCTGGTCAGGGCCTGTAGCAACCTGGTCTAATGGAAGGTGTTCGTGTCCATGGCAGGGATTGGAATGAGATGAACTGTCATGTCCCTTTTCACCCAAACCATTCTGTGATTCCATGGTTCCTTCAAAGATGGCATCTTAGAAGAATTTAGCAGCCAAGTTTCCCCACTGAGTGATGCAATATCTGATGCAAATCTTGTGGGTCTGCCCCAAGAATTTGCCAGTGTCATGCAAATTCAGATAGCTTTTCCCTGTGAAGACCAGTGGTTGTAGTTGCAAGATTTTAGTACTGAAATTAGAGGTGCACATTGAAATATTGATGTGCAAGGAAGAGAGAGGAAAGCAGCTCAGGAAACGGTGGTTGAAGTGTAAGGCAGTAAAACAGGGTGTTTTCCTTGCCTCTTCCTGGGGAATGGGTTAAATATTGGGTTGAAACTAACAGCAAAAATAAAGACAATTAAAGGTCCTAGAAATCTCAGCTAAGGATTTAAATGTAATAAATAAGTAATACCTTAAGAGAGGAGTAACTGAGAGTTCTTGCTGCACAGGATCTGGCTGGGAGCATGAGAACCCTGAGGAGTCAGGAAGGGCCAAATTTTGAGTATGTCAAGTTCTAAACAGCCCTGGGTTTTCATTCAAGCTTCTCTCTAAGCAAAGAAGAAGAAAAATCTCATAGTTGCAGAGAGTCTTGCTAATGGAAATACTCAATAACCATAATTTGAGCTTGGCTTTCTCATAAATGCAAAGCAATTTCCCCATAATATCAGGAGAATATATGGCCTTTCTTGAGGCAGCAGAAACACCAAATAAATCAAATTTTTAATTCACTTGAAATCATTTGCCAGCATTTCAGATTTAATTTGTCTGATGAGATTGAATCAGATTGAAAACAGTGATGCAGGGAAGCAAGAAGAGAATCAGAACACAAAACTAAGCAGATATTAGACCATGAATATGCATTAGTGAATCATAACAACAAAAAGGAGTCACAACCCTAATGCCCTAAGAAGCAGTCTACTCAGAACACAGCTTGAAGGACCAAATCTTTGACTTTTGTGGTTTTTCCCCAAAAATGTACATTTTAATAAATGGGTAATATATGACTACCTCTGAGCTTGTTGTTGTAAATGGGTTGAGAAATGCACAGAAGTCAGGTACGTGGTCACACAACATCCTTTCCACCTCAGGGCTGGTCCAATTCACCTCTTGAGTGTCCTAGGAAAAGGGTTTTTCCTAACCCTGCCAGCTGGGAGCTGAAGCAGTGGGGAATGTTTCTGAAAGTGGGTCCTCTTCAAAACCCCTTTTCATACATGGGGAAACTGAGGCAGGCAGTAAGATGACTCCCAAAATTAAATTACAAACTGTGTAAGCCCTTTCGCAGACTTTTAAAATTGCAGTTGAACCATGCTGACAGTCTCTGTATTTGCTGACCACCCCAGTAGCACCACTGGAGTAGAAAGTGCCTTTTCTTGGAATGGAAGCCACCAAGATCAAGCCAAAACTGAGCACCTAGCCATCAGCAAATCTGTGACATCTTGTGCTGAACACCCTAAGCCATAGAATCACAGAATGGTTTGGGTTGGAAGAGACTTAAAAAACATCATCCACCCCCCTGCCATGGGCAGGGACACCTTTCACTATCGGAGATTACTTCAAGCCCCATCCAGTTTCGCCTGACACTTCCAGAGATGGGGCAGCCACAGCTTCTCTGGGAAATCTGTGCCAGGGCCTCACCAGCATGGCAGACAGGAATTTCTTCCCAGTATCCCATCTAACCCTGCCTTCTGTCAGTGTGAAGCCATTCCCCCTTGTCTTGTCACTCCATGCCCTTGTCCAAAGTGCTTCTCCAGGTCTCTTGGAGCCCCTTTAGGCACTGGAAGGGCCTCTAAGTTGTCCCCAGAGCCTTCTCTTCTCCAGGCTGAACAATTTCACCTCTCTCAGCCTATCCCCAGATTAGAGAGGCTCTGGTCTTCCTCATACTGTGCACCTTGGGATGGCTCCTCTCCACACCCTACAGAAAATCCTTCAGGAGAAGCTGTTTTGGGAATCTCGATGGGATTGTGGCACTGCTAGAGCTGGGATTTGACCTCAGCACCTTCCCTGTCCATCCCACTGGCATCCCATAGGACAGTGCAGTCATTGGGAGAGGCACTGACCAAGCAATTCAGCCCAGGAAGGTTAAGGCTGATGGTTCCTGAGTGGCAGCTCATGCTGGGAGACACATGATGATGTCAGATCCACTGGTGGAGAGAGAGACTAAAAAAATGGGAATGAATTACTCTTCCCAGAGTCTGTTTTTGTTCCCTGCTGCTGCCTGTTCTTGGACAACTTGCTGTTGCTGCATTTCAATTTAAAAGACTTATTAAAAAAATCACTGGAAAGGGGCAAAATTGACTGACTTTGCTTTGTTTTCAGCAGATGAGATTTTTTTTTTAAATTTACCTGTGTCTCTGCAATCATTACCTGCTTTCCAGCTGTGTTGCTAATGCATGTCAGGACCATCATTTTACTAATGGAGAAACTGAGGCATGGGAAGTGACTCTGACATTCCCCCAGGACATGGGTAGGGATTATTCCTGGGATATGAAATCCATTTATCTGGTTCCTGTGCTGCAGCCCCAAGCCAGTCACATAGAAATTGCACTTCATAGATAGCAGTTTTACTGACTGCTTTTGCACACTTCTCTGTATATGACTTTTCTTATGGGTAATTATTATGGAAAAACAATTGCAGAAGCAGGGAAGAGAGGTAATGTGGCAAGGTCCATGTGGCAAATGAGCATGAGCAGTAGACCTCCAGGCTGACTGGTAAAGCAGAAAACCAGCATGTTTTTAGATTGGTTTAGTAAGGAAGCAGGCCAAAATCTCCAACCAACATTTATGAATGCAGAAAACAGGAAGGTTTTCAGAAAAAATAATCATAAAATACATTTCCACATGTTGGAAACTGGAACCAGGGCTGCTTGAACAGGGGTGGTTGGTTTTGCATAGACTGAGTTGAAGTCCTAGACCTCTTTAGCCTAAAAGAGACTACAAGAAGGGTGGAGACAGAGTATTTACAAGGCAGTGTAGTGACAGAACAAGGGGGAATAGTTTCACGCTGACAGAACAAGGGGGAATGGCTTGGCACTGACAGAGGGCTGCGTTAGATGACATATTGGGAAGAAATTCTTGGCTGTGAGGGTGGTGAGGCCCTGGCAGAGGTTTCCCAGAGAAGCTGTTGCTTGGAAGTGTTCCAGGCCAAAATGGATGGGGCTTGGAGCCACCTGGTCTAGTGGAAGGTGTTGTAACAAGATAACTTTTAAGGTCCCCTCTAATCCTGGTCATTCTATGAATTTATGTTTCTAAAATCTTTCCAAATGGGTTCAGTGAAATTGTGCAGTCCTACCTCCAGTAAGCAAAACCCATAAATTCCAGAAGGAATTTACCTTCTGAGCAGTGAGCTAGAAGAGGTATCAACTGCCACTTCAATCCTCTGTCAATCATGTCATTGCCTTCCAATGTACAGAGCCAAGGCAGTGGCTCCTTGGTCAGGACTTACCAGCTGTGCTTACCTGGGAAGGTCCAGGTAAGGAAGGTTGGGGTAGGAAGGTAAGGTCAGCCTGGGAAGGTCCTCTCCACACAGCCACCCCAAGATGGGGGGTTTCTAGGAATCAGGGAGCACATACACCTGCAAGGAGAATTGTTTCACTTCTTTAGTGAAACTTGTTAGAGTAGGTGATGCTCAGGTTAAGATGGGTGGATGTGTGAACATGCCGAAGAGAAGTGGGGTTTTTCTCTCTTTCAAAAAAGAAAAGGAACTTGGAAATGACACGTGATTTTGAGAAATATCGCTTTAGGTTGCAAATGTCTGTGTCTGAAATCTAGAAAAATAATAAGCTGAGATTTAAGAGCTTATGCAACTACAGTTTTGCCAGTGGTGTGCCCAGCCCAACATTTCAGTCACACCGCCTTCCCCACAATGCTTCTTTCTCATTTAATGCTCAAAAATGATTGGGGACAACCCAAGGCTTGGTGGAATTGCACAGGCTGATCATCCCACCATCTCCATGCTTGGCTACAACATAAAAAATGTTGACTTAGCACCAAACTTTCACTAACAAAACTAGAGAGCCAGCCAGTGACAGTGAGAGGCAGCAGAACATGGGTGCAAGGTGCTGCAGTGGTACATTATCATCATTCAAAGGCAGCAGCTCATGGGTTGTGTTGAGGTTCTGCTGCTCTGCTCATCTCTGACAAATATTGATATATTTAAACATAATCTGGAGTAGAAAAACACAACCAGATGTTGCTGGCTTTTGGGTGACGGGATACCTGATAGCCATTCCCACTTCTCCAAGGACTGACATTTACCTTGTGACACCACACCTCCCCCGCCGGGGCTTTTCAGAACAGACCATGCTCTCCACAGTATGTTTATTAACCACCTCTCCACCCTATGCTCCAGCTGCCCCAGGGATGATGCTGCCTCTTGGAAACTGGACCCACAGTGAGAGGCATGGCAAACACAGGGTCTGGGGGAGGCACAGCTAACACAGGGTCTGGGAAAGACAAATCACCACTGGACCAGAAAGAAATAGACCCTGAACTCCCAACAAGAGTTCAAATCAGTGTGATTTGGGGTAATCAGTGCCTTATGAGGAGTAAAAGGCCTTTAAGACCCTCCCTGCTGTTGCCCACCTGAGGTTCTGTTTCATTTTGCTCAAAAGAAAGCATAGATATGCCTTGGGGCCAGGCTGGACTGGGCTTGGAGCAACCTGGTCTAGTGGAAGGTGTGCCATGGCAGGGCTTGGAATGAGATGAGCTTTAAGGTCTCTTCCAACCCAAACCATCCCATGATTCTACAATTCTCTTCCCCACCTTTTCTTCCCTATCTCTTCTACCTCCTTTCCACAGCAACCCTCTGCTTAGTCTGTTTAGGAGCAGGAAGATGTTCATAACCAGATCTTCTCACAGACTGAGAATGAGAGAAACCTCCCAGACCTCTGGCAGTTGGATTTGCAGTGGGTAGGCTGAAACCCAAACAAACACCTAAGCATGACAGCTCTTTGTCACACCCACAGCAAACTAGCTCAGCAATACTATTTGCTGAATATTTGATATTTTTGTAGCAATTGAAAGAAATAGGATTAATCTGACAACATCCATCCAGCTCTATCCCCATTAACAATAAAGGGGGAAACATCATAGGATCACAGTATTGTTTAGGTTGGAAAAGCCCTCTGAGATCACTGAGTCAAACTGTTCCCCCAGCACTGCCAAGCCCACCACTAACCTATGTCCCCAAGTGCCACATCAACAAAGCTTCTGAATCCCTCCAGGAATGAGGACTCCATCACTGCCCACGACAGTCTGTGCCGGGGCTGTACAACCCTTTTGAGGAAGTCATTTTCCCTCATATCCAACCTGAGCCACCCCTGGCACAACTTGCCATTTGCTTTAAGTCAGAAATCTCCCCAAATGATCAGTCAGGCCTGTGAACTGTGAGCCAAGGCTGCAGAGCCAGACAGGAAAAAGCAGGTGGACAAAGCAAATTCCACCATATAAAAGCATTGATGTGACTTGGGATGGGTATTCCAATGACCAGAAAACTTCTATTTGTGATAAACAGCAGGATATGGCAAAATCATTGAGCACTGATTTTATCCTGAGGCAAACAACCTTCCCAACCTGTACATTTGTGTATAAATTACTACAATGAGGCAGCACCACTGTGAACATCTGTGCATTTATGCACGGAGAAGATGCAGAGTTGTTGTGATCATAGACACACAGATCCATTTTAAACAGACTCCCTGCTATATAAAGGGTGTCTCAACAGTTCCCCTTGCCAGATGAAAGGAGGAAATATTCACTGTCAAGCAACACCTGTGCAACTCACCAGGCAGAAATGGCTCCAGGTACTTTTTATTACAGTTTTAAAAGATTTGTCAGTGCTGCCATGTGTGTAGCGTGAGAGGAGATGATGATGGGGTGGTATGTGGTGGGATACACACTCTCTCTGATAGCCATAACTTAAAGTATGGCAATTTATAAAACAATGAAAAAGAATACCTTTCCCTGTAATGTGACTTTAATTCATGAATTAATCTTTCGTCTAAACAGGCCAAGTCCTACAGGCTCCAGGGCACTTCTCCTCCAAGGGGTACGTGTCTGAGATTAAGTTTGTGGTCTTTGCAGCAGACAGACACTAGTGTGAGTCAGATGTCAAAGGCTGAAAACATTTAGGGCTGACAAAGATCACCAAATTCTGCAGTCATATCCCAGAGAGCCAGTCAGAGCACAGGTAATGTCACCATCTCTTACCCCAGCGAGGCAGACAGCCAGCATCACATCAGCAATGCAGCATAAACCATGGCTACAGTGAGGTGCTCCCAGGCCTTCACTTGGCACTCATCATCCCCTGCTTGCTCATGTAACCAGAGTGCACCATGCTCTTTTCACATGGGCAAGGACTCATGAGAAAAGGAAAACCATGAGTGTATCAGGGAAAAACATTGGGACACATACTAGTTTTCATGGAGCGACCATGACTCCACCCAGGAAGACACTGCTGGTAACACCAGGAGAAGCACAAGCTCTTGGTGGGGGCAGGTCTTGGTGAAAGAGTTTCAGAGAATTTTGGAGAAGGCTAAGCTTACTCTTGGTGCCAAGAGGCACCAAGGAAGATGAGCCTTCAGACAGCATGGGCAGAACAGACTGGGAATTAATTCCCAGGTGCCACTCCCTCCTCAACCCAGTTTCCTGAGCACTGCTAACACCTTCCGCTGTGCTTTGCTACAGGGTCATGGTTCTCTCCTCTCACCATTGCCATGATCACTCTGGGACTGCAGTGGCCACAGCAAGCTGCCACCTTCCCGGCCATACCCCTTTCCAGCCTGTTCGCCAATGCTGTGCTGAGGGCTCAGCACCTTCACCTCCTGGCTGCCGAGACATACAAGGAGTTTGTAAGTGGTGTGGTCTCTGGTCATCTCCTCCACTTTAGTTTGATGGCTTCAGGACTGTGTAACAGACACCTTTCAACTCTTGGTGTCTCCTTTGTCCTCTTTTGATGAGGAGAGAAGGTGTAAACAGGACAGCACAGGTTATGTCCCATCAGACTGGACCCTATTTCTTCCTCTTAGTGCTCTGCCCCCCTACTCTGATCCTGCTCATCCCCCCTTCTCAGGACTATGGCTGCACAGGATCAGCTGGGACATGGTACAGCTATGTGACAAGACTTTCCTGTGTTGGTCACCTCTGGCCCTGGGAGATTCTGAGTGCTTAAAACTATCTAGCTTCTTCTGCTGACAGGAGCTGGCATGAGCTGTCCTTTGGGGTAATTTATTCCTTGGGAGAACCTAATTCAGATATGGTTTCTGTTCACCTCAACACCTTGGCTTAGGAAGACCTTTAGGCCCAGTAGCTATTGTGCCAAGACGATATTCCTACCTGCCAACCCTGTCCAAAAGCATCTTGTCATTTATTTCTTGCAAAGAGTAACAATTCAGAACAGCTTGGGAAGTGCCTGAGGTCTTCTCCAGAACATGGGCAATAGATCTGTGTGTATTTGGGATGTCTCCATAGGAACGCACCTATATTCCAGAGGACCAAAGACACACAAACAAGAATTCCCAGGTAGCATTTTGTTACTCGGAAACCATCCCTGCTCCCGTGAAGAAAGATGATGCTCAGCAGAAATCAGTAAGTTTTTTTCACCCTCAGGGCAAGCACAGACCTGCCTGAAGAGCCCAGCTGTGCTTCACTGCAGGAGCAGAGGGTTTTCATCTGTGAACACTTGAGTGCTTCATCCCTCTCCTCCCTTTTTGATTACTTGAACCCTGCATAAAGAAAGAAATACATTTCTGGGCTACACTGTAAATCACATTCCCACCCCAAGCATGAGAAAAACTATTGTCTGCACAGGACACAGGTCTGTGTGGTGCTCTTCAGCCTGAAAACTTTGTGTCTGCTGAAGCTGTAGGAGTGGTGGCACATCTCCATGTGTTCCAGAGGGAGCAGGACATGCCATCAAATACCCCTGCACAGCTTTGACCCTTTCTTGTCCTAATTTCAGGACATGGAGCTTCTTCAGTTTTCCCTGGTTCTCATCCAGTCCTGGCTGACCCCGGTGCAGTACCTAAGCAAGATGTTCACAAACAATCTGGTTTTTGGCATCTCAGACAGAGTGTATGAAAAACTAAAGGACCTGGAAGAAGGGATCCAAGCTCTGATGAGGGTAAGTTGCAGCATGTAGCATGACTATAGAAGTGCAGAGATCTCCCAGACACAGGGCACTCAGCTCTCACGGATCCTTGAGAAATCTCACACCTTCCACTCTGAAGACCAGTGGCATCCTTAGGACTTTGTTTACCTTTAGATAATGAGATCATGATACTGCACATTGGGTTTCATCACTAGGGAGGATAAGAAAACACAGAACAGCTGTTAACACACATTGCAAAGCGCAACTGCTCAGGAATTCGAACAATTCACACCCAACGTCTTCCCAAACCCAGCAATAAAAAAACATTCAGTTGTACTAACAACAAAATAATGTTTGCCACATCTCCATGCAAAATACCTTGAAATGTGGCAGATTTTGTGATGATGCACAACATTTTATAAAAACATCTGTGTACAGATGGAAACCTGCACTCTGGTGTTTCCCTCATACATCAATGCAGTATCCAGAGAGCTGAAAGCTGTGGGATGATCCTCTTCAAGGAAGAATTAATCATAGATTCACAGAATGGTCTGGGTTGGAAGGGACCTTAAAGCTTGTCTTGTTCCAACCCCACACCGTGGGCAGGGATACCTTGCACTAGACCAGATTGCTTCAAGCCCTGTCCAACTTGGCTTTGAACACTTCCAGGGATGGGGCAGCCACAGGGTCTGTGGACAACCTGTGCCAAGGCCTCACCATCCTCATAGGGAAGAATTTCTTCCTGATACCTAATCTAAATCTCTCCTCTTTTAGTAAAAACCATCCCACCTTGTCATGTCTCTATCTGTCCATGTAAAAAGTCATTCTCTACCTTTGCTCTAAGTCCCCTTTATAATCTACTTAATTTTTGCTTTGTTGCTGTAAATGAAGTTGTGTATTATCTGCCAGGACACCTTTTCAGTTATGTTTATTCTGTAATTAAGTTTATCTGGCAGGCTTACCCTGTAGCTAGTGCTCTGAGACCTGCAGCTGTGAGAAATGAGTCTGGAATATTGTTTACATCTTCCAGGATTAAAATTACTCTGAAAGTCAGACTCAGAGAGTAAGTAAACAGAGACTTCTGTCCTGGCACTTCAGCAGGAGAAAGTAGGGATAGGTATCAGTACCACATCCAGATTTGTGTGTGGGTGAGAAATTCTTTACTGTGAGGGTGGTAAGGCCATGGCACAGGTTGCCCAGAGAAGCTGTGGCTCCCCATCCCTAAAAGTGTTCAAGACCAGGTTAAATGGGGCTTGGAGCAACCGGGTCTAGTGGAAGGTGTCCTGGTCCATGGCAGGGAGGCTTCAAATGAGATGGTCTTTAAGGTCCCTTCCAACCCAAACCAGTTTGTGATTTCACGATTCTATAATTTTGGTCCCCGTTTGGTATGTGCTTGGGCATTAGGAAATGGTACACAGAAACCAGCCAAACAATCATATTTTACCCATTTATGGCTCCTTTTCCTTAACCAAAACTTTCCTGTTTGTGGCAACTGGTGACCACAGCAGGGCAGGAAGAGTGCAGCTCTCAGCTCCAGATGTACATGGCTTGGGTCTGGGTTAGAGCTTTGTTTTCTGGCAAAGTGGGAGAAAAGAGAGAATTATTTGCTCGGTTCCATCTCCTTGACTGGAGGAGGTATAGGGAGACCCTGCAACTTACTCTTTATTTTAAGACCCCCAAAGACACACTTCTCCCTCCCTGCAGCTCCCTTCTCACTTTAGCATCACCCCTGCATCACTGCTCTTCCTGCAAACACATACACTCAAAAATATGTTTGAAATATTTTTTAAGACTGGAGGGAGAAACCCCTGACCTCATTTAAAGTTCAGTGGGTACTGTGGCACTGGGCCTGTGGAAGATCACAGAATCACTAATGTTGGAAAAGACCTCCAAGATCACCAAGTCCAAGACTGACCCCTGCCTTGTCAACCAGACTAGAGGACTGAGTGCCATGTCCAGCCATTCCCTGAACACCTCCAGGGACAGTGACTTCACCACCTCCCTGTGCAGTCCCTTCCAATGTTTAACAATCCTTTCTTTGAAGAAATTCTTCCTGACGCCCAAACTGAAACACCTCTGGCACAGCTTGAGGTTGTGTCCTGTTGTCCTGTCACTTGTTCCCTGGGAACAGAGCCTGACCCCCACCTGACTCCATGGTCCTGTCAGGGAGTTACAGAGAGTGAGAAGGCCCACCCAGAGCCTTCTTTTCTCTAGTCTGAGCCTCCCCAGCTACTTCAGCTGCTCCTGGTGCTCCAGACCTTTCCCCAGCTCTGTTCCCTTCTCTGGACATGCTCAAGCACCTCAATGTCTTTCTTGTCAGGAGGGGCCCATAACTGCCCCTGGGACTGGAGGTACTCCAGCAGTGCCCAGGACTGGGGGGCCATTACTGCCTTGGTCCTGCTGAACACACCATGGCTAATGCAAGCCAGGTGCCATTGGCTTCTTGCCCACCTGAGCACACATGGGCTCATGTTCAGCCATTGTCAACCAGTACTCTCAGGGCCATTCTCAGCCACTTTGCCACAGCGTGGGGCACTGCGTGAGGTTATTGTGGCCCATGCTTATTCCCAGGCCCCCACCACCTCCCCCAGTACCTCGCAATCCTCTTGCAGGAGCTGCAGGACCGAAGCCCCTGGGGTCCCCAGATCCTCAAAGCCACTTACGAGAAATTTGACATCCACCTGCGCAGTGAGGACGCACTACTGCAGAACTATGGCTTGCTCTCCTGCTTCAAGAAGGACCTGCACAAAGTGGAGACTTACCTGAAGGTGATGAAGTGCCGGCGCTATGGAGAGGGGAACTGCACCATTTGACACTGGTGACAGTTCCGTTCCTGCTCCAGCCTCTTGCTGACCATGGCTGCCCTACTCCTCTGAAAGAAAACTGGGGAATAAACCTGCTACTGCCAAAATGTCTGCTTTTTGGGGTGGGACAGGCTACTGTGAGGGGCTGGGAGGGAGGAGCGGCCAATGGGACAGGGTGGATTTGGGACTTAGAATATCTATTTGGGATTCTTTAATCGTATTTGGCGCTTGGGGGGATAGGGGAAGCAGATTTAGGGGTAGGGTAGATTTGTACTGAGAAGTAGGTTTGGGAATGTGGGTAGATTTGGAGCTGGGGAGGAATTTGGGAGTAGATTTGGGGCTGAAGTGTGGATTTGAGTCTGAGGAGGATGGATTTGGAACTAGGGGGTGCAGATTTTGAGCTGGGGTATGGATTTGGTGCTGAGGATAGGTTTGAGGAGGTGGGTTTTGGGTTGCTAGGGATAAAGTTGGACCAAAACATGTGGAGCTGCTACTATGGTTGGACTTAAGGCTTGAAGGAACAGACTGCAATAAAGAATGAAGTGCAAGAGAAGGTGGAATGGGCTTGTATCCCCAAAGAAGACTTTCCAGAGACATTTGTTTGGAAAAGGTTCTGGGAAAAGGTCCTGCTGTGTTTTATCTATATTTTTCAGTATGAAGGTGGTGAAGACCTGTCAAAGGTACTCAGAGAAGCTGTGATTGCCCCATCCCTGGAAGTGTTCACAGCCAGATTGGACGGGGCTTGGAGCAACCTGGTCTGGTTCCCAAGGAAGGGGGGTGGAATTGGACAATTCTTCTTAAGCCAGACCATAGTAGGATTCTCTGCTGTGATTCTATGAGTATGACACAGTCTCTTGGTGACAGACATTCCATCCCCAGAGCCCCAGTCCTGCTCCAAGGTGTGACATGAGCACCACCACACCAATGCCTCCTCTGTTACCAGGTGACTCCAGGCAGTCATTGTTCAGACCTGCTCACACATCCCATGTGTGTGTTCTGCTCCTGGCCTTGCTCCTGGCAGTGGACCTGTGCCTAAGGCACTCCTGGAAACCCTTCCAGCACCCCTGGTCTCCCCATGGTGTCAGCTGCTGGACTGCTGCCATGCTGGCCTGACCACTGTGCCCCCAGCCACCAGTGGATGGGATCTCGCTATCTTGTGAGTACACGTCTATTGAGATGCTCAAGACAGATGATGGACTTTGGACCTGGCTAGCATAGGAGATTTGGTAAACAAAATGCCTTGGCAAGAACAAACAGCTTTCAAGATTGCAAGAAGATTAAATCAGATGGACTTACCGGGAAAGAAAAATTACACCAAGCTCTGCAAGCAAGAGATGTTGTAAAATGTGTAAATTTGTTTATGTGATGATTAACCCAATCACTGTAGTAAAACGTTACTAGCTTTCTTAAAATAGTGTGTAAGAATTTGTACTCCACAACAAATTCGGATTCTTTAACCATCTCAAAGTCTTTGATGCAGGGGCAGACGACTCTTCAACTAATTAAAGTTGAAAAGAAGGGTATTTATTGCAGCACGCCAGACATGTGGAATCATTTCCAAATACATGTACAAGGAGTTGCAGACTCCTGCTCTCTATTTATACAGAAAAGGTTTTATATATCCAAGTGGTTTCTAAGGACGCATAATACATAATCATTACCTGCCCACTTCGTATTATAATCAGCTGAATATCCATTATGGCTGCGCAACTGTACTCCCTTAATTGGGTCAGTGGGATTTTGAAATAAGGGAGTGGGCGCATGGAAGGAAGAAAGCCGTCTTCCTCATGTGAACTCTTCACCCATGGCCAGTTGGCAGGACTTTTTGATCTGCTGATCATGTTCCAAGCCTCTCCTAACTGTTCAATTATTCTTAAGGCAAGGTATTTCTATGGTTTCTGCTCCTTCACGATTGCTACATCTATCCCTGTCACTCCTAGCTTCTCTCTCCTAATGTATTTGTTATTCTTTAACTCAGGTACTTGATTCTTGCCACCTATATTACTAACTTAGCTTCTTAACTAATTTTAAAATCTTACATAAAATATGCAATCTTCTACTACCCCAATTATATTCCCAGCTGGCCCCTTGATTCATCTACAGTTGCCAATTATCCTAAATATATTTCCAGCTGACTCCTTGACTCATCTTCCCCGTCTCTCTAATCGTCAATACCCACTGACCCACAGAGCCCCTTCAAATTCCTCTCCTCAGCTTGTTCTTGCTGGTAACTCCTTCTGGGACAGCCGGGAGAACCTGGCAGAAGACTTGGTAGTTCCGGGAGGCTTGTGCTGCACCACAAGGGAGAAACCAGGTTGGCCATGCTATGGCATTTCCAGGCAAACCCTGTTCTACCTCAGCAGCAGAATTTGCAGGGAAAAGGGTTTTCCTGAGGGGTGACAGTGTGAATCATTTCTTTGTAGAGATTTCACTGATGTCAGAGACTGATGTTCAGGCCTCAAATATTGATATAAAGTTTTGTTCATTATAACAAAAACTCTATAAAGAAGCTAGAACCAAAGAAGCCTCCCTGAAGATATCTGACTGGGACTTTGACCTTTAAGTTAAACCACTAAGACAAGATAAAGGGAAAACCCATTTTTTAATCATCACAGGCCTAGGAAAAAACAAACAAGGCTGAACGAGAGGAATGCATCCACAAGAAAGCCAAATGCAACAGAGATTCTTCCTTGGCTGAGTTTGGGGTGGGGGAGACCATAGCCCGCAGAAGCCAGGTTTTCATGACTTCCTCCAAAACGAGGGGAGGGAAGGAGGTTTCGGGTGTAACCACTGGACAGAGGCAGTGAACAGTCATCCTCCCTTACACTAACTGGCCCAACTATGGAATGTCCAACACCACAGGCCACATCCATGGAACCTGCATGTGAGATGCAGCTGAGGGAGTGTCATAATCCACCAAAGACCCTCTGAAGTGCCCACCCCCAGAGTCATTCCTTGTGGAAGCTCTTGGTTCAGTCGAAGAGGGAACAGAGAGAATCCTCCTAGGCCAGAGCCTCGGAATTNCAGAACATTGTTGGGATCCATGGATTTCGGGTTTGTTTCGCCCGAGAGTGAGGTGATTAAAAGTCTTTTTTCTCTCTGAAGAGGCCCGTGCCAGAAGAACAGTGAGAAGCCGCTGGTTCAGTTTTCTTGAAGTTGTTTATTTATATTATCTACAAAATTTCTTTTTCTGCCTGCCGAGGTCCTTGCAGCAGCAAAGACATGAGGTTTCTCTGCCCAGGATGGGCAGTTTCTACTTCTTATACCGTATCTTATGTATTACTGTATTTACAGTTATTCACGAATACTTATCACTAATATTAGAAGGATCTCTTCTTTCTGACCCAATCACTTTTTGTACCACCCCACAGCAGAAAATGTCAGAGAAGGAGAAGGACAAGAAGGCCAAGGACACACCCTGTTTCCACCATCTTGTCTCCTCAAGCCGACACCCTAAAAACCCCAAATTCTACATTTGCACCTGTGCCACACTAATTACTACTTATATCAAACACTCAAAACTTGTAATTCATCCTGTAAGATTGAAAACTCTTTTCCATTGACAGAGATCAAAGACAGTGTCTCTCGGGGCTCTGTGCAGGGGGGTCTCTGACCCTGCCAGGGTCCCAGACCTTCCAGGGCAGCCAGAGGGATGCCCTGGATTCTGACACATGGAGCAGTGATATTTTCCTTATTCTGTCCCTGTCACTCTCTTTCTGCCCCCCACCCCCCAACCTCCATTTTCTATTTCTTTTCTTTTCCTCTCTCTCTCTCATATTTACTATCAAATAAAATCCAAACTATTGTCACTGGCATAAGGTCTCATTTGTGTGTTACTTCGAGCAGAGGCATTTCTAAGAACTTTCTTAACTGGATCTTAACAACTGACAACTCTATTTCTACTTTTGGAAAGCAAACATGGAAGGAATACCAGTGGACTGAGACCTTGTAAGTACCCTCCAGAATCTAATATGTCAGGACTTCAAGTATTTCCCATCCTTTTGTCTGGTTTTTGAGTACCCATGCAACCCACTTCCATGTGAATTCAAAGTTGGATTGCTCAGCAAGGAGGCTGTGAATCCCCAGGGCTTCCTGGGATAGCAAGAAATGCTATGCTCTCTGAGTCGTCTTCCATCCTACTAGATCTTCCCTGTGTCTGCTACCCTAGGGATCAGTTTACGGTCAGCTGCTACCATCCAGGAACAACTGCCTGCTCAAGCCATGAGCAGGGACAATCCCTGCAGTGACCCAAAGAAATAGTCCAGTAATGCTGCTGCAGGATATCCTATGAAAATTCTATTTCTTTGCACGAAGCAGCTGGTGTAACTAAATCTGTTTGTGTCATTCTAGAATCCTCAAGGACAATGACCTAAAGGCAGTGAAGCACCATTCACTGGAAGGCTGTTCCTGCTGAAGCACCTGTAAGCACAGTGGGCTGCTGCCTTCCCCTCCCTTTGGCCCCTGCTGCTCAGCCCACACAGCAAGTGGGCTTTGTCCCTCCTGGGTTTCTGGATGCTGGCAGAGCAGAGCTGGGCTCTTGGTGCTGCAGTAGTGTCTAGAGGGAGAATTCCTGTTTTTTCTGAGGACCAACATTTTGAGGGGTGAGAACCACCTTGAGCAAGGCAAGATCCAGGCATGCCCTAAAATAATTTTGGTGGGATCAGAGCTAGAACAAAAATCCTGGAGATGAAAGCCCCTATTGGCAGGAGGGTCATCAGAGGTTCCACACCACTGCAAACACAGATCAGAGAGAAACACTGTGAGAATAATCAGAGACAGGGAAGATGCTGCCAGCATCAAAGCAAATGAAAGTAAACACAATAGTGCAAACAGAATTAACATTTTGTGTTCTAATTGTTACAAGGATTTATCTGACAATAAGATCAAGCTGATTGAGGAACATGCCTTTGAGCCACTGCCTTTTTTTGCAACATCTGGGAGTTATAAACGTTTCTAGTATATTTAGAGAAGCCTTTTTGCATCTATAACTCTTCATTTGTTAAAAATAACAGGAGCATTTTCTAGAACAGTGACTGTTTCTCTTGCTAAAAGACAGCTGAGCTGAAGGGATCAATGCAGGTGGCTGGATGACCCATGCCAGGATAACAGATCCTAGCAAGGTTGTCCATAATCAGCCAGCACAGAAGACCTCTCTTGAAGGCTTTGCTATGTCCTGAAACAGAAATAAACGAAGCATCTGTGCCCTTCATTTCCTTTCCTGGACAGGTTAAAAAGATGGAGAAAATGAAAATTGCTTGCCTAGAACTTGCAAATTTCCTGCAAGTGGATACTGCTTTGCCCCAGCTTCCTGTAAGACTCATTTCTGTCATCTTCTCTTTCTCCAGAAAACTTTCTGGGAATCACCTCACACAGATCCACAGAAGCCCTTTCCAGGCATAGCATGGAATGCAGTTTCTACAAGACCTGTAAGTGTGACAGGGTCTAAAAGCACATCCGAGTGAGACACTGCAGGGACAGTGGGGAAGAGCAGGTTTGCTCTCTACTGTAAAGTACTGACTCCTACTGTGGATAACATCCATGACACACCAGGAGCCTGCAGCTGGGAAGCCAATTTTTTCCTGACTTGCTTATCTTCTCCACAGCTTCCTTGAACCAGCAGCAAGTTCCATCAGCAGCAGTGGGAGCCTGGGACAATAGATAAGAAAGAAGAGAGTAGTGGCAGGGTGACAAGGGTTGTGGGATGTGACTAAGATTTATAGCCAGAAACTTCACTTTGTACTTAAAAGTGAAATACAAAGACAACTTTTGTCTCCAGACACCAAGTTTCCTTTAGACATAAAGGAAACTTGATGTCTGAAGAAAACCTGACACAATACATGGAGGGTTCTATCAAAAAGCCCTTGATCTTGGCTTTGCACACTCGTGGGTATCATGGGCTGTTGTGACCTCATCATATGTGCTGGCCCTGCATGAGATGATGTTGGAACTGGCCACTCCTCAGGAGGAGAGATAAGATGTGGTCCTGGGGTGGAGAAACGAGGAAGGTAAGATGCATGCCATCTTCATCCAGGGGACGCCTTGAAAGTCCACTGCCTTCCTACCCCTCCCACTCGGAAGCCATGCTCCGTCTCCTTCTCGTGCTCAGTAGCATCTCCATAATCCAGGGGTTAGTATGCATTACTTGCTACTGCGACTAATAAAATTAACTTGCTTTGCAATTATGAGTGCATCCTGAGGTTTTTGTGCCCGGGCAGCCTTACAAACCCGTAACACCCCCTCACAGCAGCCTGTTGGTTTTTTCAGGATCCGAAGCCATATCCCCCTGATTTGGGGGGGGAATATGGTTATTGCTGACACAGCATTCTTCAAGCTGCCTTCTGTCAACTATTTTGGACCAAACTGATATAGACCTTTGTCTCTCTCCAGTGCTATGTTCTCAGGAATGCAGAGATTCAGGAGCAAAGCTTACTTTTCTCCCAGCCTTATTTTGCTGGAGACACCAGCAGAGCAAGGCAAAGGCCAAGCACTTCTGTGTCCTCAGCTACAAAGCACCCAAGAAGCTGGGATACAAGCTTTAAAAAACTAGAGGCTGACCAGGTCTGGAGCCTCAGTGTGGCTGGTGCGTTTTGGGAATGCCTCCACTCCTGCTTGACCACTTCAGCAATCCGAGGTTCCTGCCCACCACACATACTCACCCCACTGCCCTGACACTGCTGAGGGCTCTTGATGCTCTGTGTTGATCACGATTCGCAGTGTCCTGTGAGCTCCTGCTCACATCTGTGTGACTCCTATGAGAGGAAGAAGTCCTGTCTTTTTGCAGAGATCTTTCCTGCTTCCTGCCCTGCTATCTCACAGATACCCATTTCTTTCTGCTCAACATTTTTCCTCGTTTCTCTGCTATAAACTGCCAAGGTCATTCTGAGTTTGTCCTCTTGGGCATGAAGCATCTCCCTTTGAGGACTGGAACTGCTCTCAGGGGAGAGCAGGAGGAGGGGTTTGAACCAGGGAATCCTTTCTGTCTACATCTGACTCCCAATGAGATCTGCAGGATCCCTTCCTGATTCAGACTCCATTGTTAAGAGCAGGTCAGAGCAGTGAGGTGGTTGGCTTTTAAATAATTTGTTTGATTTGGAAGAAGTGGTTCCCTCTGCCAAAACCACCACCATCACCAGGGACCTTGTTCTCAGAACAGAGTTCTGGCAATGTCAGCTGAGAATTTAATGGGGTCTTTCACATCATTGCAGGGACCTGAGTACAACGCTAGTGTCTCCACAGATGCTCCTCATGTTCCTCCAGACAACAATTCACTTGCAAAAACTGTATGTGGGGCTGAGTCCCAGATGCCAGCAGACTGGAACGGGTGCTGGGACAAGATGTCTACTTGGGAAAGAAATCTGTCCACCACTAAGCCAGAACAACCCCAGAAAGCTTGAGGGCTGCTGCTTACATTTGAGAACCTCACAGACTTACCAGCTTAGAAGCAGAAAGTCCCTCTTTAGGTAACATGCTTCATGCTTTTCAAAAGCAGTGTTTTAAATCAAAGTGGGGTGCACCTCTCTTTCAAATTGTGTTTTGAGACCAGTTGCATTTTTAAAGGTAAAATCACCATGTTGCTATCAATGGAGATGATAACAATCTAATTGAAAACCTCTCTGAAATTAAGAGAACATAATTTTCCACTGGAACTGGGGCTGAGGGAAGTTTTAAAGAGCTGTAGCAGACAATGAAGCACAAGTAGGATGTTGCTATTTCCCAACTTGGACTGGGATATGTGGATTGGGATGCTAGGTTTTTCTTCAACAACCTCCTGTCTTTAGTAAACTGCCCAATGATGTGTCCTGCTGCCTCTACAAGGAACATGGAATGACGGAAACCCCTTGCAGGACCATCCAGCTCCTCTGTGAGAACCTGTGCAGCACTAGCACTCCCCAGTGTGGTGGGTGCCCTGATCACAGTGATGTGCACCTCAAATCTGGCCCGTTCCTTCCAGACTGAGGAGATGCTGCAGCATGGCCCTCTTTTGTGGGGGTTCCCAGGCGGCCTTGGGCCACCTTGATGGCATCATTCCAGCCTGGCAGCTCCCAGCCAGTCCCAGGGACACTAAACCTGGGCCGTGTCTCTAGAGGAACTTCATCTGTGTGAGGCCTTTCAAATAGCCCAAAGGCCAGTGCAGGCAGCTCCCGTGAGACCTGGGAAGCCTCAGACTGCGCTCCACCTTAAAGATGTGTGCTTGCTGCTTGGGATAAACCTCAGACCCTGTGTTTTGGCAGAAAGATTCTTGAGACTCTGAGTCACTGATCTGCTCTCTTGGTGTTTTACAGCTCACACAGGTTCTCTGGCATAGGTATAGGGAAAAATAAGGGAAGCAGTATAGTCTAGAAAACTCAAAACCAGCATGGTGTTGAATGTCAAACCTAAGAAGCCCTTGCTGGGAGACCATGGAACCATAATGTTTGCAGTTGCCCTGAAATGGACTAGCAACAATAGTGACCTCGGCAGCCAGAAAGATTCCGGGGCAAATTCTTATTCCTCTAAGCACCAGTCCAGACAGGAAAGTAACACCATAAAGGAACTGATGGTGATGCTGCACAGCATTTGGAACATGGGCTGAAACAGAGACATAGATAAAAGGAAACTCTATTTCATAACGGAGCTGCTAGCAGTTGAGCTCAAGAGCAAGCTGTGTGATGCTCAAAGCATCATGACTGTGAAAAGCATTGTCTCACAGCAACTACCGCCTGCCAGTCAGAGGGTGCACAAGGTCCTGACACTGATGGAAAAGACAACCACAGGTGGGCAGCAAAACCAGCACGACTCAGGCTTGAACTGGCAAGTATTAAGCCCCTGGGAAATAGGTGGTGTGTTAAACCCCACTGGCCATGATGCTGCCTTCAGACATTGAGATGCAAAAGAAGCCCCAGCTCACAGACAGAAGTATGTTCAGATTCACAAGCTCAAGCAGAGGGACACCAGGGATAAGGTTAGACATAACCCTTTTTCCGATGAGGTGTTAGGCAATGTCAAAGCAGAGAAGAGCCCACACGAAAAGACACCAAAGCTAAGCATGGTCTAAACAGAAGCTTGGATTTTCTCTCTAACCTGTTGGTTAACAGCCGCAACACTGCAAGAAACATGGGAGAGGACACTGCTGAAAAAGAGCATTCCTCTCCCAGGTGCGTACTAGAAGCAACAAAAGGAAGAGTCCTAGCTTCCTAGTAAAGCAGGTAGCTCCAACAGCTCAGATGGCGTGCTGGTTCCAGAAGAGATCATTGAAGAGGTCAGTGAAGACATGGTTGATCATGACATACACTTGCTGGTGCTAGACTCTTTGGATGTTCATCGCCCATCTGGCAAGAGTCCTGATGAAGTACTGCAGCCTGCCTGAACTTCACCTGGGCTGTGCAAAGATGATCTTGAGGACCAGGCTGCTTGTAAAGCTGGTCAGTGAGAGGCAAGAAAACCAGGGAGCTTCTGCTCTCATGGACCAGTGTCTTCAGCAAGGGAACATTTTCAATGGCATGGCCTTGGACAAGGGCAGAGGACCAACAGGAGAGGCAGAAGAGATACTGGGCACAGCTTGATGTGTCCTTCTTGACAATGTGCAATGGAAGGAGAAAGCTTGTCTCCTCTCTTGATTTTCTTTCCTTTTCTCCTGGCAGAATCCAGAGCACCACCTCTCCATGTTGGTCAAAATAGTGGTGTGTTTCAGCTGCCTGATTCTGATGTGTTTGTTATCCATGTAAGCCAATTACTCATTTGACAGCTGTCAGTCAAGCCTTGTAGCAGTTATGCTCAGTTGAAGAACCCCTGGCTGCAACTGTGGATGCCTGTGAACATTCTGGGTGATGTTTTGCTAAACCTGGAACTTGTGGCAACACCCACAGCCCCAGTTCAGCAGGGTTCAGCCTGCTTGGAAGGAGCTTTTTGTGGCATCTGTCCTGACTGCACAGCTCTGTTTTGCTCTCCTGCCTTCAGCCATGCAGCAATGGTAACAGGAGAGCTCTGGGAATTCTGGTCATTCCAGAGGAATGTAGGTAAATTGGGAAAGGAGGATGGGCTCTCTGAAAACATGGCTGCTGGAATGGCTGCCACAGACTTGTGTAGAATGGGGTGGGTTGGAAGAAACACCTTTTGGCCTCCCTTGTTTTGCAGAGTCTGACAAGAAAAGGCTGATGTTTTATGTCTCTCTCCCTCCCCAGGTATGCTGTCCAGATGCTGCAGATGTTTTCCAGCCACAAAGCATGGGGAAATCACAGTGCTTTCCAAGGTTCTCGCCCAAAACATTCACGGGTATTTCCTTTGCTTGAAATTAACATAATTTCTATTACTTGCTATAATGGTCAAACATCCGGGATAAATGATGGGAAGAGCCAGGGAGGAGACATTCAAGAGGTTGAAGAAGTGAAGGAGAAGTAAATGTAATGGCAGCAATACCCTCGCTTGTTCTCCAGCTCTTGTTCTGATATAGGAAGTGATGGGGCTTTCCTTGGATGATATTTCCTTGACTGTAATTTCCTTTCTGTTGCTTCAACTCAGGGAAAGAGCAACAGTGAGGGTATGTCACCACCCAAAGACAAGATGCCTCAGGCCAATCACTCCACTGGACCATAAGGAGGATGCTGTGAACAGCCACGTCCTAGGGACACACCCTTACTTATTTCAGCCTTTTCATCATCCTTAGGGACAATGTATCCCCCTGCATCCAACTGTCCTGTTAGGGTTAGGGTTTTCCCGAGCAGCTTGGTGAAGACAACCCCCATATCCATCAGAGCGCTCATAGGCCTCACAGTTCCCATAGATCCAGGGTTTCTTCTCCTGGGGATTCCTCCTTGCTTTTGGAGGCTCTCACCCCAAGCTGTTATTTTGTTCTTAGACAATTGGATTATTTGAAGGATCCAGATGTCTGAGACTGTGCTATGGGAAACCAGGGGTTGAGCCAGTAAGGAAACCCAGTCTGTCTGTGTGAGCGTGGAATGTGAAGCTGCCAAGGGGCCTTGGTCCCAGCTCAGGTGGTGTGAGTGTGACTGCCAGAGTAGGTCCTGGATCGTCCAACATGGAAGTTTCCTCAACGATCTGCTGACTCAGATGGGACCCTAGGCCACTACTTTTGGAGTCTCTTCTCCAAACACCTGACTCCCAGCACCACATGAGTTCACCTTGGAACTTTGGAGCATGAAGGAGCCAAAGGATCCATGTTAAAATTCCCTGAGCAGATTCCATCTGCACATTACAAATGTCTGCTTCTATATTTCTCTAGTGATTTTGGTCTCTCTGTTGGTGCAGTGGGTGAAATAGCTGGAGTGGGCTGAGTATGAGCGTGCAGCCTGGTCAGTGTAAAGCAGATAGAAGCCCTCCCAAGGCTTGCAGGGCCTTGGATCCCCCAATAAGGCAGGCAGGGCTTTGGGATCTCTTGCAAATTGTTCAGGGGGCTGGGGTCCCCCATAAGGCTTGCAAGGGAGCCTTGTTGGTTTGGAGTCTCTTGTAAGGTATGCAGGGAGCACATCTATGGCAGGTCTGCATGGTGAAGAGCCCATGACCTGCCATTGCTGTTGGGAACATTGTGAAGTGATTTGAGGACTTACTGAGAGAAAAGATTGATAGGGGAATTGTTTAAGTATTTGAAAAGGTTAAGTGGGAAAATATTTAAAATCCTGTGATATGCTGTGCATGATAGATAGGGTTTTAAGGTATGATGATTAAATAACCACAGCCTTGAAAGTGAGGCACCTTCAAATTTCTTTTGCAAGCATCAAATATGCAATTGATGCACAGATGGACCATGTTTCTGGAGACTACGAACTTCCACTGAAAGAACTGCTTACTCTGGGTTGCTACTATGTGCACTTATTCAAGTTTTTACTTTTAAAAATAATGTTATTTATATTAACTTCAATTTTCTTCCAGGAAGTGAAGGAGGGGAAAGCCAACTCTGCCAAAGAAATACTTAGTCATTCATTGTGGCTAGACTGTTTCACAAGCAAACCCCTGGAGGGACAGAGGCAATAGCTAACCAAATTAAAATTTATAGATAGCTCTAGGAATTTATGTTTCCCCAAAAATAAATCACAAACTGCTTCCCAACTTGCCAGAAGTTCTCAAGTATCAGACTGAACTCAGAGTTAGGATGGCAACCATGGACCTACCTCCCTTTTTAGAGACTGCAAATGGACTCTGGGATATGCCTCTTATGCGAGGTGCAAGCATTTTCTGGTGACAGTATATAGCTGTCAGGCTGGGCAAAAACCTTTCCAGCAAGAAGGGCAGACACAGGAGGAATAGTAAAAGCCCGGCTAGAGGAAATTGTCCCTAGATATGGAGCTCCACAGTCAGAGGTGTCATTTGACAGCAAATAAAATTGATTAACTGTGTAAGTCTTTGAGGATAGAGAGATTCTTTAGGAGGCACCCAGCTGGATGAAGATGAATGTTATAACGATGCAGTATTTTAACAAGCAGTGAATGATCAAGCAGTTGATCAGTAACTGACTTTTGAGATTCCTATGTGATTTTATATTGATAATCATTTCCACTCTCATAAGGCAACCTTGTTAGCCTTAATTGTGTTATGCTTGGTACTTGAAATAAAATTGTATGGAAGGACAGTGGTTAAATGTACTGAAATGACTCTTTTTTCCTTTCAGAATATTAGCAGCAGTGCTCAATTAAAGTGAGGGCTCTTGAGGATCACATTCAGTGCAGGTAGCTTGGTGTGCAGCTGCAGTGTGAGCTGCAGGTTGAGCTCTGGGACAGGAACCTGGGGAAACAAAAGGCACAGGATGACCGGACACTCAAGAGACACAACAGGAGCCCATGACCCCAGACTTTCACACTCAGATATGAATGTAAAAAGCTTGGGGTTTCCTTTGTTCAGGCCCTTGTCCACAGTCACTTTCCAGCTCTTTTGGAGCCCCTATATGCACTGGAAGAGGCACTAAGATCTCCCTGGAGCCTTCTCTTCTGCATGGTCAATACCCCCAGCTCTCCCAGCCTGTCTCCCGAGCAGAGGTGCTCCAGCCCTCAGAGCATCTCTGTGGCCTTCTCTAGACTCACTTTTGCAGCTCCACATCCTTCTGATATTGGACCCCAGAGCTGGAGGCAGCACTACATGTGGGGTCTCACTGCAGATGGACAGAATCCTCCCTTCCCTGGTGCCCATGCTCTGTGATCAGCCCAGTATGAGGGGTGTCAGGGTGCCAGTACACACCCCTGGGCTATGTCCAGTTTTTATATGCTAGTACCCCCAGGTCCTTCTCCATTTCCACTGTATTTTTTGCTGGCCTTCCCTTCTTTCTGTTTCTAATCCAGACCTTTGCAGAAAATAAATCTTTGCTACAAAATTGCTTTTCTCCACAGAGAAAGAAGAGGGACAAAAACCCTCCAAGGGAACATTTCTTGTGATTTAGAGTGTTATAATAACCATTTCACATTTCCAAATAGATACATAGTTTGTGGCATGAGTAGAGCCATTGCCTGTTTAAAATATTGCCCAAGGCAAAGGTCCATTTCCAAGTGCACTGTTTGCAGAGCTCCTTGAGCACACTGAAGAGGGCACCAGCTGGTATCCCCTCATTCTGTGTTTGCTCATCATGATTAAAATGTGTCAGGGTAATTTCTCCAAAGACACCAGCCTGCATTAAATCACGTAGTGTTTTTGAAGCACCTGCATCCCCATGTGCTGCCCAGATCCCCCTACTGAAAACAGCTCAGGAGCCGATAAGCTCTTCCAAAAAGGAACTTTCTTCTGCCCAGATGCACTCTTAGCTTGCTTCACACAAACAGTAAAATGAAATCCAAACCACATCTAACCAGATGATTGAAGAACTCAGAGTTAAGGATTGCAACTCATATATTTTTAAGCCCATTAATAACAAAACATTCATCCTTCTGAATTAAAATAATTTGCTTTTTTTCCTCTCTGGCTTAGCAATGAGCTGTTCAAGACGTCTTTTTTCTGCACAGAGGAACAACAGAGATAAGACAAACCAAGAGGTAAAATCTGGCCTAAGAAAATGTGGATGATATCTAGAAGCTTTTCAGAAAGAGCCAATGAAATTCAGAAATATTTTGGTTTGCAGCACAGAGAGGGATGCCTACTATCAAAACCTTCTCTGGTGTCCACAATTAGAAATACTAGAATGCAAGGGCAAAAGGGAAATCCTATATCTTGTATTACATATAGTGGTAAAAGAGAAGAGAAAATGGAGGAAGATAAGCTGGATGCTGCAAAAAAAAAAACCTCATGATGACTGAGGAGAAGAGAGCAGAGAAGTGCTGCAAGACAAATGGAGGAATTCTAGAAACAGATTGGAGCTGTCACTAAGAATTAGTCAAACTCTCAGAAAGTCATGTTGGATGCTGTATTTCACCTGCATGACAACGACAAGATATTTCTATGCTATCAGCAAAAGGAATGTTGATCAATGATACAAGAGACCAACAGGTTTCCATTACCAGATACCAGCTGCGTGACTTGAACTCTCTAATTGCTTGTGGAACTTTGGAATACAGGTCCACAGAAGCTGCTACTAGGCTTGATGCTCTTCAACGTTTTCCTCGGTAATCTGAAAATAAATATAAAATTATTGCCGATACAATGCACAGAAAACAAAGAGATCACAAAAACTGTAATGAGTCACATGGGTTATCTGGGGGCTGTACAGCCAAAATACATGAAAATAAAACCAAAAAGAACTTCGAATCTGGGAAAAAGCTGGAGGTTGTTGCCTGATTTCTTGGAAGAAGGGCTCTGAATAGGCTTTGTGCGTCACCAAGAGAAGGCAGTAAGTCTCATCGTCTGGGGAAAAGGGGCTAGTGAAACCCTTCAAAAGAGGAAACAACTGCCATCAAGAGAAGCGCCTGAAGATTCAGTGGGGCTGTTTATTATCAGACAAAATAAAGCAATGTATATTTAAGTGTCAAGGGAGAAGAGCTTTGTGAGGTAAGGGGTGATTTGCCCATCTCCTGGGATATTAGATCAAGATGAGATGCCCTGCTAGATGAGAAGGATTAACTCTGAGTGCAGTTCAGAGCATAACTGGGAAGGGTGGAAAAGCCTTGGCTGCAGAGCCTGTCCGGAGAGTAATCATCTGACTATGCATTGCCATGAGGAGGGGTTTGCAGGATCTTCCCATTTCTGCAAACCCACTAGCCTGTTCTTATTTCTGCATGACTAGAAAGAGGAACCACAAGCATAGTTGCACACATATCACATTTCCTCCTTCTGTAACTGTTCTTAAAACTAACACCTGTCACACAAACCAAAGACAGACACACCTCATACTACGTATTGGGCAGGATGGAGGACCTTTGCTGCTACTAGCCCTACAGAAAGGGGAGCTGAGGTATTAAACTGGTATTAATTCAGCTTTGCTGGGGAAACCAAGACCTGGGTTTTTCACTCTGTGCTTAATGGTTGGTCTGAGACACCACTGTCACAGGTAGTCCCATCAGCTCAATGGTGATACCTGTTTGCATGGAATTATGGACGGCAACGATCCCCATTGGGCATAAAGCCTTGCAGGACTGGGGTCTTCTGGATGACTGGATGTATAAGAAATGCTCCATGTCTGTTTGGAAGGGGAATCCCCTCTTGGAAGAAATTTCTTTTGCAATTGTGGCCATTACACTTAAGTCTAGGGGCTGTCACCGAGCAGTGGAGTGTTGCTGCCTCAAAATCCCATCAAGGATGGTGGAAATCACTGAATTGCTGTACTGGATAAAACTAGTCATCTCTCCAGTGTCTTAGTGCTAATAAGGCCAGCTCTAGAGGGATCAGAGGAGAAGCAGCAAAAACAATGAAAGAATATGTCCTGGTTTACAAGACAGGTGTCTGCTAGGGAGGCTTTCTGCCTGCAGAATGGAAAAAGGTAAACCCTCTCCCTCCAAATTATTTGAATTTTGGAATTAAGGGAGTCTCAGGCAAAGATATAGGAATA
>VXBC01012247.1:342034-371137 GCA_013399945.1 Ploceus nigricollis | reverse complement strand
GATAGCTCCACCCACTGCTCCAAGCGCAGCTGCATGCCATGCAAAGCCATGTCGAGCTGAGCTGTGAAAATCTTCAAGGGTGTAGATTCCCCAGACACTCTGAGTCCTCATCCCAGAGTGTAGTACTCTCATTGGGAAGATTTTATTCTTTGTATCTGATCAGGGGTTTCCTCAGTGCAACTCATGTCCATTGCCTCATGACTTTTTGCTGTCCACCTCTGAGAAGAGTGTGGATCAATGGTTTCTGTAACCTCCTTTCAAGCAGCAGAAGACTGTAACGAGATTCCCCCTAAGCCTTTTCTTGTCATGGCTTAAAAACTCTAGGCCTTTTCTAGTGTGCCATGTGCTTCTTGTAGCCCTGTGACCACCTCAGTGCCCTTCCACTGCATGCTCATATATCAGCCTAAGGAAAAAAAACTCAGTAAAACTTATCTTGAGATAAAATGTGCTCAAATTCTGTCTTCAAACTTCAGGTGTCCCAGTCTATGACCTTCTATTGACCCCAACCAAGTCTTGCTGGAGTCTTCAGCAATTCAAAAGAAGAATACTGCTCCAGGTTATAAAAAAGTTGTTTTAAAAAGGGCAGTAGCTACACTGAAGATGAGCAGTAAGCCATGCTGTTTGTGCATTGAATGGTTCTGTGGGTAGGACACTCATCTGGGGTTTTCAATCTGCCTGATGCTAAAGAGGGATCTGTAACACAGCACCTTCACTCCCCTGTCCCAGGGGGACAGGACATTTTTGGCTGTAGAAGATGTCCCACTTTTCTAAAAAGCTGCTTATTCATAGCCAGTGACACTATTACTTTGTGGTCAAAAAAACTGTTCTGTGAGTCAAGAGATATTGAATCAGATCCTTGCTTTGAACCAAGCAGAAATCAGGTCTCCCCCACCCCAGCTGGTGGCCTTTCTGCTGGGGCACAGAAGTGTCCTCTGTCAAGGATGTGTGAACAATGCCTGCATCCTCTTAGGAGTCCAACTCAGAAAGTTTTCTTTGCAAAATTGAACTGTGACTAATGTCAGGTTGACTGAAAATCTGTTTTTCCTATTTATGAAAATCTATAGTCTATCTTCCCCCCACCCCAGGGCATAAACTCCATGCTGGAAGAGGTTCAGCCAGCAGTACCCCTGCCCTGCTTGGGAATGACAGTGACACTGTTAGTAGCAAAATGTCCTGAGCAAAGCTTGCAGGGAATTGTCAGGGAAGCAGTGGGGATAGAAGCAGATTAGAGTTGTCAGCTGGAGAGCACTCACAGACACAGAGTTCAGGCCTCTCACAAACACCCATCCCATGCTGAGCACTCCAGATGCTGTCTTGAGAAAAAATGTCTGGCTACTAAAGCTGCTGGAGCAAAATGCCAGCTTTTTCCATCCTCAGCCCCTCACCCAGGATGTGTGATTGCATCTGTGTTCATCTTACTGTAAGCAGTAAGGAGAGAAACAGAGACCTGCCCTCGTATCTCGTTCTGGGCTGGTGCTACGGCAGGAGCAGACAGGGGAAAGAGATTCATTTTATGAGTGACTTTTGCCCATGGGATATCAGCTCAGAAATCCAACTCTATCCTGGGCTGATCCCCCAGCGTGGGCAGCAGGGCAGGGGGGATTCTGCCCCTCTGCCCCTGTGCTCAGCTGAGACCCCACCTGCAGAGCTGCCCCAGCCCTGGCTCCAACAGCACAAGGACGTGGAGCTGCTGGAGCCAGTCCAGAGGAGGCCACGGAGATGCTGCCAGGGCTGGAGCCCCTCTGCTCTGGAGCCAGCCTGGCAGAGCTGGGGCTGTTCACCTGCACAAGAGAAGGCTCCAGGGAGAGCTCAGAGCCCCTGCCAGGGCCTCAAGGGGCTCCAGGAGAGCTGCAGAGGGACTGGGGACAAGGCATGGAGGGACAGGACACAGGCAATGGCTTCCCAGGGCCAGAGGGCAGGGACAGATGGGATATCGGGAAGGAATTGCTGGCTGTGAGGGTGGGCAGGCCCTGGCACAGGTTTCCCAGAGAAACTGTGGCTTCTCTGTCCCTGGAAGTGTCCAAGGCCAGGCTGGATGGGGCTTGGAGCAACCCAGGATGGTGGAAGGTGTCCCTGCCCACAGCAGGGGGTGGGATGAGACAATCTTTAAATGTCATTTCCAACCCAAACTGTGATTCTGCGGTCACAGCAAGGGACACAGAAGCAGCAGCAGTGGCAGGCTGTCCTCTGGGTCACAATGTGGGTACATTGCCTCTCACTTACCCGGCATGGACCCCCTAGATGCTGGTCATCCAGCCCAAGCACATGATGTGGTCAGTGGTGAGACCTGGGTATCCCCAGGGAAGCCCCACATCCCACCTAAACTGGGGGCAGGTAAGGAGCTTCTTGAGGCATCGCCCCCTCTCTCAGTCTCATGATTGCAGAGGGGGTCTGAACAGTTTGTTGGAAGGGGTGAAAGCTGTATGTAGCCTTTTTCAGTGACTAAAATAGCAGAAAATTAATCCCATCCTGCAAGGAGATGTTTGTGGGTGTTCCACACACAGAGGATGATGCAGGATTTTGGTTTCAATCATGAGGGTCAAGCAAGTCATCTCAGTGAGCTGAGACTATATTTAATTTCTGCTTGTTCCTCTCAGTAAAACTAGCTGCTGCTTGGCAATGAGACCACTACTTTGCATTGCACCTAAGCTATTTTTTAGGATACCTTGAACTTGCTGTGGGCATCCAGTGTGCTTTTCAGCTCAAACTTCCTTGCAAATTATGCAAGGAGCTTAACTGGGCTGTAGAACACCAATAAGCCATGAAAAGAAAGTGGCAGAAGTGTGTATGGATAACACATTGATAATTTGCTTTGTAGCTGAGCAAGTATAGTAGTTGACAGGAACATTAAACCAACAATTTGAAATTAATTGCACACTGTCTCCTGTAATAGAAAGGTTTGACATGTCCGATTATTTGATTTAACCCTACCCAGCCTTTTTCCAGATGTCATGTGAAACATGCTCCGCAGGGTCTTCCACTCTGCTGATATCAAAATACACAGCTCCTGGAATTCACCTTTAAAGGCTCAAACACAGGATTTCATGCTTCTGTTGCATGTCATTATTCTTCACTTAAACCTAGGAACTTCTGACTGTAAAACAAAAAGACTTCTCTCTTTTGCAAAGAATAAAAGTCAGCTTCAGCTATATAATTCTCTATTCTCAATAATAACTCTCAAATTCTCTTAATCTCCTTTATACGAAGGAGAAAGGACTGAATAAAGACCGAGTCCCACATGCAGGATTATTTGTGACGTTTGAATGCAATGCAATTAGTGCTTCATTAAGGCAGCTTCTTATCTGTCTGGCTTTGACAGCACAAAGTAACATTAAAATTCTGAGGGAAGCAACTCTGCAGAATTCAACAGTCTCATAATTCCTGCTATTTCACTGAGCTTTCATCCCTACTTGTTTTTAGCTTTTCAACTTCAAAGCTAAGACACTGGGCAGCAGGTGAAATCATCACAGGGACTGACAAAGCAGCTATCCCAGGAAGATGTTTCCAAAGCATGCATTTAGTTAACTTTCCTAATTAGAGTAAATTTTTTTTAATGCTGAGGGTGGGGAGGCCCTGGCACAGGGTGCCCAGAGCAGCTGTGGCTGCCCCTGGATCCCTGGAAATGCCCAAGGCCAGGCTGGATGGGGTTTGGAACAACCTGGGACAGTGGAAGGTGTGCCTGCCCATGGTAGGGGATTGGAATGGAATGAACTTTATTGTCCCCTCCAATCCAAACCATTCTGTGATTCTATGATTTTGTTCCCTGGTTTTTCAGAAACATAGAGCAATGTCATGGCAGCTTGATGTGGAAGAACATGAGATTCAGCATTAGATCAGTAAAAAAGCTCCCCACTCTGTGTCCCTCCCAGCAGTAGTGCGAACAGAAAGCATTGCTCAGCTTTGGAGAATGTTCACAATGCCTGTTTGGGCATAGTAATGATCAATAATGTTCATTTTGTTGCAAAACATCACTAATCAAATTTTGTTCCCTGTAGAGGTTTAGGTACTAGCATTTAAAACCTATTGCTACTTGTGGTAGCAAGTTTGAATTTTTAGCACCAGGTTCATTACTTCGCTGAGATTCTGAATGAAATTTTAGTGTATTTTATGTAGACAGAAAAAAAATATGACTACTTGCCTGCTTGTAAATTGAATCTTTTGGCTGTGTACAGAATCATTGATAATTCATGCATTTTAATTGGTATTTATGCATTTCTATATCTGGTGAACTAAAAGCAGTATAAATTATGGCTAGCAACAGTTTACCAAAAGACCAAAGAAAATTAAAAAGATCATTTATTGTTAGTTTAATAGAACAAGAAAACTGAGAATATCATGTAGATAAATGGAGCAACAAATGGTTAATTACGGGGCTGATGGCTTAATCTAGCTTCTCATTTCACTGTGCTAGTTAGCACTAACTGTGAACCATCTGTCTGAGAGTTTAGCACTACCCCCACAAGTATTTCATTATGCAGTCTTAATATGCACTTTTGACAGAAATGGAAATGGGCTCCGATCAGTTTTCATGTCACACCAGGCTATGTAAGTTTTTAAGGCTGGAATACAAATCAGAGAACAAAAATCCTTCCTCCCCTCTTCCAGAACGCTTCTGTAAGCCACCCTCTGCCTGGGAATGCAAATGCTGTGTTTACCTTTGCAGGGAAGGTGGGAAAGAAAACCAATAAATACAGTTATCTATGTAACACTGGAGTTAAAAAAAATCCTCTGTGATCTGTTTATCTAAGAAAAATAGAAATTATTGGCATAATTTCCATAAGCTTCTAAAACTTCAGAATTAATAAAGAATGGTTTGGGTTAGAAGCAACTTTAAGGACCTTCCAGTTCAACCTCCTGCCACAGTCAGGACACCTTCCACTGTCCCAGGTTGCTTCAAGTGCCATCAAGCCTGGCCTTGGACACTTCCAGGGATCCAGGGGCAGCCACAGCTGCTCTGGGCACCCTGTGCCAGGGCCTCCCCACCCTCACAGCCAAGAATTTCTTTCTAATGTCTAATCTAAATCTGTCTTCTTTTAGTGTAAAACCCTTGCCCCTCGTTCTGTCACTACCTGCCCATGTAAAAAATTGCTGTTCCTCACTTTTACAAGCCCTCTTTTAAGTCTGTTCTCAAGACCTGTTCTTGTTGCATGGTCCACCTGTGACTTCTGTAGAGCTGGAAGGTTGCTGTAAGCCTACTGGATAGGTCCAAATGAGAGTCTTCCCTGCCCACTTCCCTGGGAAATCTTTGCTTTTGGTTGGACAGTCCAGCAGGCTGAGGGTTTGGAATGCCTGGATGGACAAGGCAAGAGGAAGGTGGGGAGGCACAAATAAAGATGTAGCCATCCCTTGCCTTTGTGCTGCTGCTGATTCATGACTGCAAGACCTGGAATGTCTCTGGAAGAATAGGCTTTATTTGATTTCATTTTATATGAATATGATTTATAAAACTCAGGGGAAAGCATGTGAGAAATTACAAAGAGAGTTTGACCAAGACATCTGAATCAAATCAGACAACAGATTGAGTTACTCCTTAGGCACAGAGAGAAAAACTGCATCTGTGGCATCAGTTCTAAAGATATGTGCTGGAGATCTAATCCTTAGAGGAGCTGCAGAAGCATCATCATAAAATCATAGAATGTTAAGGGTTGGAAGGGACTTTAAAACTGATCCAGTCCCATCCCCTGCCATAGGCAGGGACACCTTCCACTATCCTAGGGTGCTCCAAGTCCCATCCAACCTGGCCTTGAGCAATTCTAGGGATAGGGCAGCCACAAACTCCCTGGGCAACCTCTGCCAATATTTTGCCACCCTCACAATAGTTTATTTCTAATGTACAGCCTGAATTCCTCCTCTTTCAGTTCTTCCCCTTCCCCAGCTGCTGAGAAAAAATTTAGAAGTGGAAATGTTGAAGTAAAAATGGTACTGCAGCACAGAAATTCTGAAAGTGAAGTCCATCACTTCACTGAAAACTGGTGGCTATGTAGGGTCAATGTTTAGAAACACATTATCTATGTGAAAAAGACTGCTGTAAATTAGTCAAAAAAGGATAAAGGACCCAATTAAAAAATCATGCAGTGTTGCATCTGACCACAGTTATGCTACTGGGTCTTAAACAGTTCTGATGAAAAAGTCAAGATACAGAAACCCAGCAGGATGTCAACTCCAGGAAAAGCATGGTAAAGGAAAATGGCAGAGATGTGTTTCTCCATTAATGACATCTGATGGTCTGCAATCAGCACATCGTTCCCCCTCTATCTTAGAAATATAACTACAGGGACCCACAACAAGGAAACTACTTTTGACTGCCCAGACAGAGGTGATCCTTACAAGGAGCTGATGGTTTGACAGCAAAGATAAAGGCAAGCACTGTACTTTTGTTCAAGGTAGGACATCAGGGGAAAGTACCATCAATTTGCATGCTCCATTCAAAATGCAAGATAGAAATGACACCTTAAGAAAAGAAATAAATGTGTGTGCTAGAGGAGAGGGTAAGAGGAGAGATGGGATGACCCAGCAGAATGGATGGATTATTTGGGAATGTCCCACCCAGCCCAGGGTGTCTCTGTCTGGCAGACAAACATTCACCCTCCCAAGGATTCAGATTCCCACATGACAGAGATCTGCAGGGGCTGAGGGTACAAGCCAGGGACCAGAAAATATTGCAGGTACCCCTGGTGACAAACCAAGGCACATGCAAAGGAGAGTGAGATCTGACAGTGGAATCTGTGGTGAAGCCGTAGAATCCAACATTTATTTCCAACATTTATGTTGGAAAGGATGTCCAATATGATCACGTCCACCCATTTACGCAGCACCACAATGATCATTGTAAAACCATAGTCCACAAATGTGCCACACCCACAAGCCTTTTGAACACTTCCAGACATGATGATCCCACCACAAAAAAACCCTCTAAAACACAGCTTTTCCCTCTGCTCTCTTCTTTCTTGACTCAATTCCTGCTGGGAAAAACTGTGAGAAACCAAACAGAAAAAAAATGTAGAAAATTAATGAAAACAAGTCCTTCGGTGCCTTTGTCCTCTTTGCCAGGGGCTGAGAGGCTCCAGAACACGCAGGTTGTAAGAGACCCATGATGCCAAGAGCGTTACCCTTTCCATGAACCAGTGTGGGCGCGTCCCCTTCCCATCCGTCCGGATCCTCATCTTCCTGAGGGGTGCAATGTCAGCAATCTCCATAATGAAACTGTCTTCCTGGCCCCGCTCAAACCTGCAGGGATTGGAAGACCAAGGAGGTTTTCCTGCTGCTTTACAGCCTCTCAACATCTCTGTCCCGTGCTGCAGCCCTGGCCATGCCAACAGCCTCAAATCAGAAGTTTATGAGTGCTCTTTATTGGACTTGAGCTTTCCTGTGCTGCAATCACCAGCTACTGTGCTGTTGGCAAGACACCTTAGTGCAGATTTGACAGGGATTCCTCCTTCCCTGGAAAACACAGCCCACCTGGAGCTGCTCCAGGCAGCCTGTAGCATACATTACTGTTCTGTTTGTAACCGGAACAATAGCGGCTCACAGTCAGGCTTCTGAACATCGCCTCTCTCCTGGCAGCTGCCCACTTGCCTGTCCTTGGCCAGTTCCAGCTAGAAGGCAAAATAATTTTGCCTCATCTCCTTCCCCTGAGGTGCAGCACAAAACTTTGTGTTTTGTGGAGAGAGGCAGTTGCTGCAGCTCAGCTAAATGCGGCACCGGGATTGAAGCCCAATGCCCAAGTTTAGTAAGCACAGGCAAATTGTGTTAGAATGGAGACAAAGCCAACCTAATGAAATTGGGGGATTTGGATTTGCAAACTGTCTCTGCCTCTGGTAAGAACCAGGGTGGGTTTGTGTAAGCTTGCGTGAAAGACCTTCCCTGGTGCGTGGCTGCTGTGTACAGGCACAGGGATGTGCAGGAGCTGCTCATCCATAGCAATCAGCAGGAAGCAGGAGAAGGGAAAAACAGCTAACATGTGCTTCCCAAAGAAGATTACATTGGCTAGGACTGCACCTTCCCTCCCTCCTGGCATCACTGGTGTTGGGAGGAAAGCCTTGCTTCAGTGAAAGTGCTGCCTCAGGCTCAATATTACTCTGTTCTAAACAAGTGTATCTTCCTGTTTCCTCCCTCAAATACCTGGGGACCTGCTGTGGTCTTGGAGTTGGAAATCTAATCCTTGCTAAGGAGAATGGCAGCCAGATCTGGGGGGTCTACCAAGCACATGGTGACCACTCTGCTGTTGAGATTTCTCTTTCATGCAAACTTCTCCTTGTGGGGGAATTACTCGAGTGTGCTGAGAGATTTGGGAAGAGCCCTGCAAGATGTGGGCACTGCCATAATAGAAACAATTCATAATGATGATATCTCATTCCTGGCAATGCACACAGCCTCCCATAACTGTGCAGTGCCAGAATGTGGAGAAAAAACCCATTTTCTTTACCAACCTCTATTCAGATTACCCCCTGCAGGATGAATGTGATTATACTCACACCATTATCTGAGCATGCATAGCTGCAGATGTTAGTAATAGGAATTGGCTTGAGCCTCTCAGTTTTCATCCAGGCATTGCTTCCTCTGCACTCCCAGAGGCATTTGGACAGGGCATTTTGGTCCCAGTCCATTTCTAGTTATTAAGGGTTATGTTTGCTCTTTGAAAAACTCCTTTTTCTTCTTATTTGTCTTTCTGTGGTGCCGGATACTGAGGCAGCCTGTCTCACTGTGAGAAATAGAATGTACTTTTGTCCCTGGACTGGATTGATTTCCACATCTATTTAACAAAAAGGTGTGACCCTTCCAGTCTGAATTATCCTGTGATCCTATGATCAGTTTTTATTACAATCACTATTACCTACAAAGCTTCATAGAAATCTCTCACTCTGAGGCTTTCCAGGCTGAGCAACTCTAAGCTAAAATGTTTGCTAGCAAAATAAAACATTCTTTATCTTCAGCAAATGCCTTGTTTGAAGTTTGTAACACTGATACTCATCTGCTACTTCCAAAAGTGAAGTACTAGAGAGAAGTGATTGCCAAAGTGACAATCTGGGTGACCCAGAAGCTATTTGCTATCCCTAATTCATATGAAGATGAACATAAACCTGAAAAAAAAATTGAGAAGGGAAGAAGTAGCCAGACCAGCTGACTGCTGCTATTCCCTTTTCAGGACACTGAACCATTTATCTACAGGATTTCATTAAGCTTTCCTACCCATGCCTGCCCTTATAAATATTTCCATTGCCCAGGGGTCTTGGCAATAAGTGTAATGTAGCGAAAATTGCCTTAAATCTGTGGCAGGTTAGACAGACGGTTCTTCGTAATACACTAAGCTGCTGTGAGTGAATTGGCACTGGATGGCCCCAGTAAAGATGAAGTGCCTTTTACCATTTGGTTGCAGCAGCTCTCACCCATCCCTGCTCTGCTGGTGCAAGGGCTGGAGAGATTGCCATGTGGAAATGAGCCAGGAAAGCCTGTGCTGTTAACAGCTGGATGAAGACTGGTGGCAGTGGTGCGGAAACAGACAGGATGTGAATTTGGGGACATGAATGTCCTCTGCAGAGGGTGCTAATGAGATGACAAGAGCTCTGTACAGCTGGAGGTGTGATACAGAGCACCTCCAGCTAGCAGAGATGTGCCAGCAGAATAGCACAGCATCCTGGGGATATTAACATAATAGAGTTGTGCCTTACACTTCCTTTTCCTTACACAGCCCCAGTGATTTTTCAACACCTTTCACAGCTCCTCTGTCAGACAATAACCCAAGCAACTAATAACACAGAGACTTTTCTATTCTCCTGTATTGCATTTTCATACTCTAATATCAGAGATTGTCCATCCCAACCATGTAGACAAATGGGATGTGTTTTTAGAGGCCACAAAGTTTAGGGATGTGGCTTGCTCCAGATGCAGCAAAACTACAGCTGTGCTTCTGAGGAGCTGGAGATGTCTTGATCCCCTTTAGAGATTTTTGGTTGACACACCCAGATGGAAATCTGTCTCATTTCTGACTCCAAACACCAGTGATCCATTTTCCCGCCTACTGGGACTGAGTGCTTGGATTAAATGAGTGGAAGACAGGCCAGTTTGGGCTTGCCCAGGGTCTTGTAAAAGCGGTGCCACTGGTGGTAGGCCAGGGGCATTGCCCCACATGTTGGATGTTCTTCTGTGATGGGGAGCAGCAAGCCCCAAGAGCTGCAGTTTTCTGCATGACTCAGCTGTGTTTCTCACAGATATTTTAGTCAGCAGCACCTCTGCTGCATTTTTTTCACAACAGGCAAGTGTTTGTTACTAACTAGACACACGAAGCTCTCAATCTTAGCTATGTTTATCCAGACACCCACTCTGCTACAAGAGCTTCAAGTAAAACATTCCCTGAGCAAACACCTCTGTGCAAGGTGCACCTTATCCTCAGTTATCCAGCATTCCCTCAGCAAGCTGAGCTTAGACCGTGTGGCCAAAAGCTCCCACCCTTCTGATGCTCTGTAGATGCCTTGCTGAATAAGATCAGAGCTAGTAAAGTAATTAAATTTAAGCATGATGTCACTAAAAGGTGGCTCATTCTGGAGCATGCCAAAGCTTTCTGTACTACGGAAGGTGCTAGGAAAGAACAAAAAAGCATTGGGAAGTGGATGAGTGGTGGCGTGTGTGGGTTTTTTTGGCTTATGGAAGTGCTGGCATTGGGCTAGGGTTATAGTGTTAGTTAGCTGTTTCTGCTGACGAAAACATGAGGTTCATCGTTTTTAGTAAAATCAGGGCATTCAGTGCAGCGTTCTTTGCCACCACCCATCCATTTCCCAGTGCTCTCTTGGGCAATGTTCACAGTTCTTCTTGGAGACAATGCAGGACTTCATACTTTTGTTCAAGATGCTTATCTCTAAAGCCACTGAGGAATAGGTTAAACAAAACTTGCACAAATGACAAAGGGTGTTTTCCCTGGCAATACAGTGCTCTCTTTTCCTTTGCTTTGCTAAAAATCTGACAGAAATACTTACAAGGGGCCCAGGTCTGAATCTATAATGTCAATGGGAGTAAATGTTTGTGTTTCAGTGGGAGCATGATCAAAGCTCTGAGTGCTTCTTGACTTGACACTAAAATCTGTCATCACTCCACTTCTAACCAACAAAAATGACAGCTACTGTACCTGTCTCCATTTTTTTCCAGCAGCATCTCCTCAGTGTTTCCATTGGATCCAAAGACAGTCATGAAAATATTGGCATCAGTACCGCCACTTTCGATGTCTCCAGTCACAACCGTGACTTCGTAGAGGATCTGGTGAGGGTTGGAAACAATCAGAAGGCCTCATTTAAACAGCTGTCCTTAACCCACAATAAACAGGGCTGATGCTTCAGGTTTTAGCTTTTATATTTTTCAGATTCTGTACTGCTTTAGCATGTAGTTCTGAGCTTCATATTAGGGGATGGTGAGCTCTTTTCACAGAGTAGGGAGACAAAACAATTCCTTCTCTAGCTGGGGACCAAGGACAAATGGTCCAAATCTCAGGCCCAAGAGCATAAGCAACGCGGACTGAAGAGAGAAAAACAAGGATGGGAATTCATAGGCTAAAGCTGTTAATTGGACAATGAACTCCAATATGCAAATGGACCAGAACTTATAAAAGTGAGAGACCCTGTGACCGGTCGTCCATTTTGTGGCCATTTTGGTTCATCTTGGGTGTAGCCCTGGCTGTGCTCTTGTGCTGCTCAAGATGTATCCACTGAAGCCTTCTAATAAATCTGTACTTTATTCTTTAACTCTGCCTAGTCTCTGTTTTAGGTCAGCCTTCACAGGGCATCAGGGCAACAGGCTTTCCTGGAGATCTGCTTCCTTGACAGAAAAGGTTCCAACACAGCTTCTTGGTTCTTCTCCACACCATTGTTTTCAGAGGCAAACTTAGGCATCAAAACTTACTACAGGACTTTCCATCTATGACCTTTTCTACATATTTGCTCAGCCTCGAAAGAGACACATTTATTGTGATAATATCTGAATTACAGAATCACTGGATGGATTAGGTTGAAAGGGACATTTAAAGCTCATCCTTCCACTATCCCAGGCTGATCCAAGCCCTGCCCAGTCTGGCCTGGGACACTTTCAGGGATCCAGGGACAGCCACAGCTTCTCTGGAAAACCTGTGCCAGGGCCTCATTGCCCTCACTGCCCTCAGTGTAAAAAATTTCTTCATTTTATCTAATCCAAGTCAACCTTCTCTCAGTTTAAACCCATTATCCCTTGTCCTATTGCAACACCAGTGATGAAGATCTCTTAAGCTGCTTCTTCACAGGAGTCACAATCATCACATCAATAGCTGGGTCTCCAACACTCTGCTGCCAGTGTCTCTGCCTGGTGACCTCCAGCCCTCCAGCTTTGTACTGCACCAAAGTCTTGATAATTTTAGAAAAGAGTCTCCCAGAAGAACAATTGTTTTTTTGGCTGCAAAATGTTTCCCCCAAAAGTTCAGTGTTTATCTGGGCAATGTTTATTCCAATATTACTGATAGTTTGGAGGTTTATGCATCAGAACTCTCCTTGTGGTACAAAAATTCAGCTGTCCTGCTCTCTAAGGGGATGCTCACTGCTGCATCAGCTGTAGAGTCCTCCCAGATCTTGTGTGCACTGAAAGCATGCCAGTTTGTGAAAAGATGTTTTTTATAGTTTTCACCTTACTAGCTAATTTTTTTCTTTTCTCCTGACCTGGGAACAATAAGACTGAATAAATACATAAAAAATGTGCAAGTCCCAGTGGCTGTCAGGGGTTTTAAGACCTCTAGACCACTTAGATGCTTTCAAGATCATAGCTATGGTACCAAGGCTTCTTTAAGACGTGGAAGAATATCAAAAAACAGCTCAAGAAATATACTTTAAATAGTGCACTGCTAGGCTAGTTTTATTGGCCTGAATTTTGGCTGCCACATAAATAAACAGTGCAAAGGAATAACATAATATAAAAAATTATTTTTCACATTTGTTTGAACCTGAGTAACCTGTTGATCACATATTCATCCACATGTATTTTAAATCTTAGCAGTGCATCCTATTTTTTTACAGGAAGGAGAAAAACTCTTTTACCAATGCATTGAAGGCTTCTAATGACTGTGGTGGACATTGAGTAATTTCTCCAGCTATGGGAAAGCAAATACTCAATTTAAAGCAAAAAGAGGGAATATCAAGCCAAGAAGAAAATTAAGTTGAAATGGGTATGTATGGCTGTACAAAAGCCAAGCAGGAAAAGAAAAATAGAAAAGTATTAATCTTCCCAACGATGCTAAACATATCAGTTGTCTTTGAACTCTAATATGCCTGTAAGACTCAGTTTCTAACTACTGCTATTAACGAGAGAACAGTCCCAAATTCCCTCAGCTAGGAGACTGATCAGGAAGTCAAATGCTCACTTTTGGTTTCATGTCCCAGGCATCTCCCCAGATTTCCTTCAAGTCTTCCATCAAGTTTCTGGCCCAACATCACAGGGAAAAAATTGTCGTTACATGTCTCTATTTTTGATGTGCTTATGAAAATAAATATTCAGGATTGTGGCTTTAAAGGAAGACTGAACATAAGTCTTCATTAAGATCCACTTCAATCTATGGGCAAACGATCAGCTCACAAATAGGGGCTTGGAAACCTCATCCAGGAGGTTAAACAACAGACGGGGCATTTTTATGAGATTGGTTTTAACCTTGGTATTAAGTCTGAGGAAGGTTTTTATACCCTCATAGGTCAATTCCACCAGTGAAATCTGCATTGATTTGGTGAAACCTTCACAAATGCTAAAAATTTTATCAATTTTTTGCATGTCTGGGGAACAGGAAAGATTTCAGGAGAATATCTTTAGCTTGGGGATCAAGAGCAGCATAAAGAAAAAATAATGTACTATGAAAGTGTAGCCTGACTGTAAATAGAAGCATATCTATAGGGATTTTAAATTGCCACACAGGTATTTAAACACAGTGTTATTGTCATATTCATCTAGACTGTTACTTCTGCTACAAATCTTACATCCAAAATCAGCATAGCTTGGCTTTCCAATTTGTAGTTGTTTGAGATACGGCATAGCAGATATTACTTCAAAATTCATATATTTGAATAAAAAAAAATGATAGCATTTTATTCATCACTGATTTAACTTTAATTAGTTATTCTCACCAAAGATCAGGCTTACAAATGTTTTCATGTTTCAACAGCTTCCAGTAATTATTAATTTCCCTATCACCTATTAGAAAATTTGGTATGTAGCCACATTATGGAGAGATTAAAACATTGGGATATTTCCACTGCTCTAATCTGATGAGTTAGAAGTAATCCTTCACCTTGAAGCTGCTCCCACTCTATGGGTATGAGGTAACAAGATGGGTGACAAGATGAGGACAGGCTGCTGAACTGTGCCCTACCTGCTCTGCCCTCCCATCTATGCCATGGCTGCATCCAGCCAGCCTCACTAAACCATGCTCTAAACAGTCATGATCCTAAACCATGCCTAAAAATTTTGCTAATAAAATAACGTAGGAAAGGAAAGGAAAAGAAAGTGAAGAGAAGGCTCAAGCCACTTCTAAAAGTCAAAGTATGAGAGCTGCTGACGCATGAACTATGTCAGCAGAGGTCCCTGCAGCAGCTAAAGGCAAAAAGTGAGCCTGGTGCCTACCTTGATGCCAACGTTAACACATTCTGCATCCAGGATGTTGAGGATTCGTGAAGTGAGCCCATCACCTTTGTCTCTGGCCAGCCAGCACTTGCAGACAAAGTTGTACATGACGCCTTTGGTGGGCACAACAATGGTGAGCTCTTCCATCAGCCAGCAGCTCTCAGGGGTAGCGCCATCGTGCCCCACCTGTGAGGGCCAGAGAGAAAACACCTCCTGGGGAAAGGGGATTTCTCTGGATGGGTGTGATTCACCTGGCAAAGAAGGACTCAGAGTCTGTGTACACCGTCACAACAAACCGTTCCTCACAGCAATGGAGGGAACTCTGAAATAGTGCCATTGCCATGGGCAAGGGAGCTCAGGTCATCAACTGCTGTGCATGAGGGAAGGCCAGTCTCAAAAAAAAAGCAAGGTAGACTGGACTGACCTACATGGAAACATGTCCAGTCTCTTGTCACCCTGCTCCGGCACTGTTGACCTCTCTATGCTCATTTTCATTTGGCAGCAGACACATTTCTCCGCCTTTACAAGCTTTTCCACTTCTGTCACTACACTTGGAAGTGATTATTCAAAGCTTTATAGCCAAGAGGAAAGATGCTCAGCAAACACCCACATGTATTATTACAAGCACTTCCCTCACAAATCCACATATAAGTGAACTAAATGTATGAGGCTGTTCCTTTGCTTCCCATCCCCTTAGACTGCAAAAGCTCTGTCTTTGTATAGGAGACAACAGATGGAGCTTACATCTGTAGCTGGTTCATTTTCAAGGACCACCTCCTCCAGCCTCAAGAATGATCTGTCCTGGAGACCAGGAAGTCACATAAGGGTGGCCACAAGCCTGCATAGATGAACAAGGAGCTCCTGAAAAAAATTAAGTGGGAAAAGGAAGAATACTAGAGGTGGCAGCAGGGGCAGAGGTCCTGCAGAAATACAGAGACAGTGCACAAGTAGGCAGGAATGAGTTTATTATGAAAGCCAGAGCCCACCTAGAACTGAATCTGCCAAAACCCAGGGTTCCTGCAGGTATATCAGCAGCAAAACCATGTTGACAGTGTACATTTCTCCAAGAACCTACATGTGTCCCTCTTAAAGAAGGTGGGGACTTCAACCTGGGGCAGACTTGGAAGCAAAATTATGTATCCAGGTTGATGTATCAAACTTGGTCTGTCATTCCAATGAGCTACCTGTCCATGAAAGACCTACCTGCACTTCATTATTTTCAGAGAAAATATTCTTTCTGCTGTTTCTAGGAAAATGAGGTCCTTAGTCCAAAAACCTCATTGGTTTTTGGTTTTAAATTATTAGGATATTTAGGGAGACTCAGAAAGCAATTTTTAATAACAGATTCATCTAGGGTGATATATCTGTAGTATCTAATTTTTTCCCAAAAACAAGTGATCTTTTCTGTCTGACAGTCTCAGCCATCACTGCTATTAGGAGTATTATTGCTGTACTAATGTCTGTGCAGCTGCAGAAAATTAGAGCTAACCACTAGGGAAATTCAAGTCTACAATGGATGCATTAATCCTCTGATTCTTGGGGTGTGAGGTGAATGGGAATATAAGACTTGCCTTCCCATTCCCTCTCTGCCAGCTGGGCTGAGCATCTCCAAGCCCAAAGTCAGAGTCTTCGTGCAGCTCTGCTGCAGGATGGCATGGATGAGGAAGTGGGGAAAGTTCAGGGCTGTGGTTCTGCAGTGACAAAGCAGCTGGAGGAAAAATCCTAATGATTTTCCTAATGATAAAGTTGGCTGGTCTTTTGGGTTCATTGCACACCCCCACCTGCTCACATTATAGAATCATAGAACAGTTTGGTCAGGAAAGGACTTTAAAGCCCATCTCATTCTAACCCTGCTGCCATGGGCAGGGACACCTTCCACTATCCCAGGCTGCTCCAAGCCCTGTCCAGCCTAGCTTTGGACACTTCCATGGATGGGATATCTACAGCTTCCCTGTGCAAAGTTTCTTTCCAAGACATTGCTAGCTGCCACATTTTCACAGCAAACTTTAACTTCTTCGATACCAGTGACAGCCAGAACTAAACAACCTGTGCATCCAGCTGCCTTGGAGAACCTGTGCACTAACAAGTTTCCAAGGACCTCAAGAGCAATGTAAATTCTGGGACAAATACAGTCTGTGTCAGCCAAGTCTTCCCTATGGCTGGACTTCAAGAGCAGAGCACTAGGATTTGACTTTCAATTCCAGGCAAATCTTTAGACAGACCATGCCAATAGAGTGAATAATGCCAAGCTGTGGCCACATCAGCAGCGTAGCCTGGATGTGCATATCAATATCATAGCAAGTGGTTTGGGCTGAGATGTTTGAGCTGAATTAGAATGACAGAATTTCAAAGGCAGGTAGATCCTTACTTGGGCTGTTTGAAAACCTTTATAACTTGTTCCTCCTGTCCTTGAGGGACTGCACATCACTGAGACTGAGATTCACAGTTTATACTGGGCAGCCCAGGATCATATAGAAACTGAGCACAGTGGCAGAGGGAAAATCTGAGAGAATATTTGTGGAAAGAAGATTCAGAGATTACTAGAGAAACCTGAGGGTCAGGTCCCTAGTCACTGAGGGACTGGGCTTGCATTTGCAATATTTGTGTGTCCTTGATCTTCCTCTGTGTTCATGATGGAGAAAGGCTCTGAACAGAATAAGTTTATGAAAACAAACCAATGCAGGACTCTCCTAGACATACCTGTTTCTCTGCAGCAATGACAATCTAGGAACAGAGATACTTTCATTCATTAGGAGAAGAAATATTCAAAATTACTTTGAAAACACAGTATAAAGTGCTATTTATTTTCATGTCAAAGTGTCTATTAAAGTCAACCAGTAGTAAATATTATATCTGTAGGCTTATAAGACAGGAATTAACGGGCCTCTTTCAAATTACTTTGTGTTCCACTGTTTCTGCTGTCAGTGGAGTGTATTTGTAGCAGGAGCATAATACCAAACTAGAAGTAGAATCATGCTGCAAATCTCGCCGCCCTGCTAAATGGTACAGTCTGCTGCCTGGGTTATACAGAGGCCTCCTGGAAACTTAATCCTCATACTATGCTATTTTCACATGGTAACTCACATTCAGAACTTTTCACCTTCTACATAAACAGACAAATGCCAAATCCAAGAACGAACTGTTCCTCACTTTTCCCCAAGTAGATAACTAGCAATTTTCTGCAATGTCCCCGAACACTGCAATTTTCTAGAAGGAAAATGCGGGCTGATGCCATGGCAACCACGGCAGGCTAGCACATCAATGTCATCGCTGGGACTCGGGTCCAAAAGAAGGGACCTTCCAAGCTGAGGGCACTGCATGAAGGAAGGCAGAAGGCCAGGAGCAGGTGGCTCCTTCGGCTGTGAGCTGGGGAGTTACAAACCAGAAGGGAAAAGGGAGCCAGGGGTGAGGCAGCAGACTGGTGAGATCACTGAGTACAGGGGTGAAAGAGTGCAGAAGAACATCACCAACCTGAAAGATATATGTTTTTTATTTTTCTAGCTCTCTACATTTTATTTGCAACCTTTTGTCTTCTTTCCCATTTGTATTCCTTTTCAAATTAATTTTTGCCTTGCTTCTGCCTATTTCAAAGTGTCTTCTCCTACTTTCTTCTATTTTCTACCCATTCCCTACCATATTCACTGAATCTTTTCCAGCACCCCTTTATATTTTTTCTTCAGGCTGCTCTTCCTGTCTCTCTGACCCTGAGGGGTGATACTGTTATTTTCCTCCCTCTCTGTCCCACTCCATGGCTGTTTCCATGTGGGCACAATCTGGAAGAGAAGGATTGATACACTTGCTTCATTATAAAAGTTTGACCTCAAGATGGGCTAGACAGAAAGTGACACTAATACACATAATAACTGGGAGTGCATTAAGAAAATGACTTGATAATAAACTCAAATCTGATATGAAGATTTCTCAAGATGTCAGAATGCATTGCTTGAGTGAAAGGTAGTGTGAGTGACAGTCTGTCAGCTGCAACATACAGCAGGACATACAGATGCAGAGATTTTCTTATTCGTTAGGATTTCTCTTTCTTTCTTGTCTCTTTCCAGTTATACAGGCACACACATTGACAGATAGGATTACTTCCACAAAGGGATGTGATAAAAACAAAATTAAATAGGTTCCTAGAGTCCTCAGGTGCTGTGGGCTTCAGTACTTGAGGGGCTGGAGCAAGCTTTAAGGAGGTGGAACTGTCATATGAAACAAGAATGATGTACACAAACACTCTGGAATATTCATGTGAAGTTTAAGCCCAGTGATGGAAAGTCTATGCAAATTGTGTCTCCCTGAGCTGTAACAGAAAAAATGGTTCCTCTACCGAAATCTATTTGTGCACATTACTTACAAATTATGATTAATTTTCTTCTCTAAGTCTGTGTCCTCCAAGCTATGAAAACAATTTTCCTGTTTAGCTAGGAAATTATACAAGATGTGTTTCTCACAATTTATGAAACCCTATTGGAAGTAGTGAAAAAAATCAACTAGGAAAAAGACCGATGAATAACTGCATCCTGAGAAGCTTCACTGCATCTGGCAATAGCAGGGATTGAGTAAGAAAAAGCAGTGCCAGGGATGGGACAAAGCTGGGACATGTTATAACTTTACAATTCACAATTATCTTCCCCTTCACGAGGATCCTGGTTTTATGCAAAGTAAAGCATACTTATTTACAGGTCCAGACATATGCAAAATTTCATCAGCACAGTCCTGTTTACATTCCTTTTAGACCCAAGAGCCTTTTGTGCACTGCTAAGAATAACAGAACCACGTGCCTTATTTGGCCACATATTTCATACGCCTCCAGCGCTTGCGCTGCGTTCACGACATACCTCCACTTTTTTGATCTCCCCAACATCTAGGCCCCAAACTGAAAATTTCTCCACAGAGCCATCTGCAAATTCATCCTTTCCTTCTGGGAGATCCAGCCACAGCCTCTCGGTCTGCACCTTCTGCGGGCCCATGATGATGATGAACACACGGCTGTCAGTGCTGGAGTCGTACTCCGTGCCTGTTGTGACGGTGATGTGGTATGGGATCACTGTGACCAAGAGAGGTTTGTTCATCAGAAAACCCACACACATAGGCACTTGTATGAGACTTGAGAAAAACAGGGGCTCATCCCATTAGAGGGAGCAGCTGTGCATGCCAAATAGGTTCACATCCCATTGAATTCATTTGGAGAAGTGATAACATCATGCTTTGTTGGGCTACAAGTGTGCTTTGGAGACTACTTTCCCACTGTGCACTTGGGACTGAATTCTGCAAGGGTTAATTTCCCCAGACAATCCTACTGGCTTCAAGGGGCTTGTAAGTCCAGATTTCTCCCTAATGCATAACAGAAGAGCAAAAGGCTTGAATCCTTATTGACACCAAGAGACCTTCCTGAAGATATGTCTGAGCACCTAAATCTTAAACAGGCTATTAGGTCAAAGTGATCTTACACTCCCCATTCAATAAAGATAAATAAATCTGTGCTGACTCCAAGGTAAGCCATCACCGACTGAATGTCCCAGAACAATCACAAATGCTCTCCTTTGTGCCTCATTCAAGGACTGCTGTGATCTATGGGGCAGCTCAGGGTTTCAGCATCCCTGTACAAATCCAGACAGAAGAGAACAATCCTTATATTAAAGGTAAGTCATTCAATTTCTATGTGTTGCATAATCATTTTGGTTGGGGGAAAAACCTTCAGGACAAGGTTTGGTAAAAGAGGAGGTGGTTTTTCTGTGGTTTTCAGAAATTTCAGTTCAGCTGTTAAAAGGGAGGAAGTGCCAGACTGCTTTTCAAGGGCTTTCCAAAAGCTCATTTGGGTAAGCCGAGCAGGCGGTGCAGAATTGGTCGCTGAATACTCGTTTGATTTCTCAGAACATTTGTGCAGGGCTGTTCAAACAGTTCTGACAAGACTCAGAGCTCTGAAACTTGCTTTGTCACAGGCTCGAAGCAGCCTGGCTTCATCATCACTTTTCTGATTAAAAATAAAAAAAATTATATGTTGACAAAAAAAATTTGGCTGGTTTTCAAATTACCCAAGATTGACATCTAATTTTGCTTTATGATGACTAACAACATTTTTGAGGTGGGGTTTGTACTAGAAATTCATATCAGACTCAGAATACTTGTGCAACATCACATCTCTCCTTGTCCTTGAGTGCCAGCACAGGGTTCAGGCTGCTCGAGGCTGTGTGTTCCCCTCTCAGGAGCATGGGTTTCCTTAGGGATCCATCCATGCCATTGCCAGGACTGCCTTCCAGCATGGGAGAGGTTCCCAGTTCAGATCTAAGCGGCATCCTAGCCAAGAGGACCTTTCCCTGAGCTCCATCCTCACATCCTCCACCTCCTGTCCCTCAAAGGCATTTGCCAGTTTGATCTCAGCACAGTCAGGACTGGGCTGAGTGACAAAAGTCATTCCCTTTCCCAGCCAACTCCCAATACCACTTCCTGAGTGAACCAGCTGAGCTGGCTTTTTATCCCGCTCGGAAGGTGGCTGCCTGGCTCACCCAGTCAGTCTTATCTGACATTCCTTCAGGAAATCTGACATTCCTTCAGGAAGCAGTTTCCTTAATGAGGCCACGCCAATGAGCAGAGATAGTGGTGATGACAAGCTCCAGGACTCACAGAAAAAAGACCACCCTGGCACAATGGGGACAATGGGAACTGCTCTCCTAGCTCTGCTGGAGAGGAGTTCTCATGGGAAATGATGGTATTTTACCCATTATTTGTGAAACTACACGGAATGCCAATGTGGCAGATGTTATCCATTGTCACAGCACTGAAGTAATATCAGAAGGAACATGGAAATCACTTCTTTTTTTATTTGAACACAATGTGGGATTACAAAAGAAGGGCTGCGCCAAGACACATGGGTTGCAGGCCAGGTTTAGCAATGTGCAGCATTAAATCAGCTTCCAAATGAAAGGTGTGGGATATGCAACCCAGGTATGACATCTCAAGTTACGGGGCATCAGAGTAGCTGCAAACCATCCCTGTGACCACCGTTGGGCTCTGTGTGAGTCCCCCTGGAGAGCTATCTTAAACTCCTAAGGAAAATGACATAATTTTCACTTCATTTACCATGGAAGTTCAAGATAAATTTAATCATTTTGCACTTGCTGTGGATTAAAGGCACATAGACAGTAACTGTGATGCAGCTGCTGCTCAGTTAGTCAATACAACACAGTATTGTAATCACACATCTAAAATCTTAATCTAAAGCTAAAAGGCCCCATGTAGGATATCAAAGAACTGTAGGTTCAATTTATCTGATAAGTCATTGTCCTGGAACACAGAGGTAGTCATAAAAAGGGTATATGAATCATAAAATCATAGAATCATAGAAAAGCAAGCTTGGAAGGGTCCTTAAAGTTCATCTCATTCCAACCCCCCTGTCATGGGCAGGGACACCCTCCACTAGACCCATAGGACAGCTTCTGTGATGCACACTACATGTGGTAAGGAAAAAGAAACCTAACAAGTTCTAAAAATAAATCACATTTAAATTCTAATTAAACAATATTTCATCTTGAAATACCATTTCAATTAAGTCAAACAAACAGTTTGGAAACACTGAATTTTCTGTGACCTTCATGACTTATCCCACTGTTGAGGTCAGAGAGCTGCAGGAAAAGCAGCAAATGCAGAAACACAAGTCCTGATCCAGCCTTTCCCAAAGCAGTCACAGCACAAGGAAAGGAGAAATAATTTTATTGTTCTGCCTCTCCTTGCTCTTCAGCAGGATGAACACAGCCTCTTAAGCACTGAAAGCCAAAAGCACATGGATGCATGCAACCAAACACTCAGGCGTGACCACTCACGTGAGCCTTCCTCTGCTGCCTTGACCAAGCTGGATTTTCTGGGCTCCTTCAGGTTGGCATTGCTGTCCTGGCTGGACACACTGAGAGAGGAGCCATCCAGGCTGTTCCGCTCACCGTCGTAGCTCTGGGTGGGGGGCATGTTTGGGAGAGTAATGAGGCTGAGTGCTTGTGGTGTCAGCTGTTCCCATGTGCCTCCAAGAACAACAGGAGAAGAAATGCCTCTAGTCCCCCAGGTACCTTTTTGGTCAGTATAACTCGAATAAATGTGACTTGAATTGTACTGGTGGTCTTTCATTTACTTCATTGGTAACCCTAGCAGGCCATTTTGGACGTGTGTTACATTAAAAGAAAATACAATAGACATAAGAGTCTTGCGACCTGTGACCTTTTCTGTGGTACCTGTCTGAAATTGTCTGAGATTGTCTGAAATCGTCTGAAATTCAGATCAATGGAGCAGTGCCAGAGATCATAGAATCATAGAAGAGACCTTAAAGGTCATCTTGTTCCAACCCCTCATGGGCAGGGACACCTTCCACTGTCCCAGGCTGGACAGTGACAACCTGTCCTTGGGCACTGCCAGGGATCCAGGGACAGCCACATGTTCTCTGAGCACCCTGTACCCGGGCCTCCCCATCCTCACAAGGAAGAATTTTTTCTTAATAAGAAATCTAAACCTACTCTCTTTCAATCTGAACCCATACCCCTTGTATCCCATCACTCCAGGCCCTTTTAAATTATCTCTCTTCATTTTTCTTGCCAGCTTTCTTCAGGTACTGGAAAGCCACAATTAGGTCACCCCAAAGCTGTCTCTTCTCAGGCTGAACAGTCCTAATTCTCTCAGCAGAGGTGCTCCATCCCTCTGATCACATTGATGCCTCCTCTGGGCTGGCTCCAGCAGCTCCACGTCCTTGTGCTGTTGGAGCCAGGGCTGGGGCAGCTCTGCAGGTGGGGTCTCAGCTGAGCACAGGGGCAGAGGGGCAGAACCCCCCCTGCCCTGCTGCCCACGCTGGGGGATCAGCCCAGGGCAGGGGGGTTCAGGCTGGGGCAGCTCCAGCGCTCACCCACAGCACCCCCAGGTCCTTCTCCCAGGGCTGCTCATTAGGTACAGGTCGAATATCACAAGAGGCAGAATACTGCAAACCTGAGTGATGTGAAACACTGGTTGTGTTTGAAGAGTTACTGACAATGCATTTGGTGTCATTGTCCAGTAAATGTGAGGTTTTTGTCAAAAAATAAATGTGAGGCTAATGTCAGATAATTATTTGACAGTGTGAGGCATGCTGTCAAATAATTAAATAAAAATTGAGTGATTAGTTTTTCCTCATTATGAATTGATATAAGCAACAGGGTAAGCCAGTCCACAAGCACTGATAGGGTTGTGTGCTGCAGTTTTATGAGGCAGCATATGGCAACACTCATCCATGGTGTAACTCCTCTTACATCCGCTCTGCTGTGTTCAGGATGAGTCCGGGACAATTCCACTGATGATCATTTTAGTGGTTACTGTCAATTAAAGTGTCTCTGTACTACTTTGCAAAGTGGACTCCTTAAATAAAATGAACTTATAATCAGCTGCTTTATTATGTCTCACTGTATAGAAGTAAGAGAAGTCTATTAATCTTGTTTGCTAATTTTAATTAGAGCATGTACCTTGAATTTCAATTAGCTGCACTAGGCTGATAAGCAATAGAGAGCGTGCAAGTAGAAAGGACACTTCACAAAAAAATGTTTGGTGCTTTGAGTGGTAGCAAAAAGACCTGGCTTTTATGTCAGGCAGTGGTGGAATAGGGATCTGAAAACAAATAAACATCCAGTCCAAGTGAGGATGAAGTCAAAGGACCCAATATTCTGGTTGGAGGACTTTGAATGGTGGGACCCACTACTAACCTGCTTTGTGGGCATAGCAAGGACAGCAGCAGGGAAATGCTGTGTATCAGCAAGGTAAACCCTCATCTGAAGGGTTCCACTTACATTCCTTCATTTTTCTGCTGAAATTGCAAATTACAGAGCTAGTGATAATGGGCTGAGAGTGGCCTTACTTTCAGCTCTCGACTGAAAATCAGAAATTCATTTTGGATAAGCCAAAAGCCTTCTGAGTCCCTAATGAGCTGCCTTGGACTTCAACCAGATACTCAAGAATTTTATTTTTATGAGTAGCAGTGGAATCTGTTTTGAGCCATAACTGTACCTGTTCATAAAGTGTCCGCTCTATCTTTTTATCCTCTTTCTTTTTAGAGAGCCAGCGCTCACACAGGAAAATGAACGACTCCTCTGTGGTTTCATCCAGGATCTCCACTTTTTCCAGAAACCAGTCAGGACTGAACATACTATTGTCATGGCGAATCTTGATCTTGTATAAAATGCCAAGGTCCACAGCCTGTATTGTGAACGTGTCCTCCTGCAGGGTGTTCAAGAGCAGTTTATTCTGTTAACAAACTCTCAACAGATCATCCACTGGAAAAAGGCAAAAAAGGGAGGCTACAGAACACATATGTTTGAATTCCATATTGCTGGATGGAGTTTGGCTAAAAGCTTTGCAGAAGTCTATAGAGGCATATCTGTAAGCTAAAACTGTTCTTCAGGGAAATGTTTCAAAGCCTGCTTCTGCTAGGAGGGGAGCTGCAAGAAACACCACTTTGACAACCAGTTAGAATATTGAAATCCTGGGAAATTTTTAAGTATACTTCCCTTTCTAATCCAGTTAGATTTGTGTGAGCAATCCAGATAAGCCAATCCTTGCCACCATTATATCCAAGTGACCCATGGGATGACCACAGAACATCACTTTTGGTATTACTTTCCCAGATACAGCTGAAGCTTAAGTCCCATCAATTTAACAGGTTTTTGGCAAATTCCAACATGTACTATGTACATGCAAATCAGTTGCACAGGGACTGTGGGAATCTGCAGCTCACAGCTCAAGCCAGTTTCCATGACCAAGCTCATAATTTGTCCATCAGTGACTTCATAGGAACATCTGCCTGTTTGCTGCAGTGCCTGTCAGTTGTAATACCCAGCTGACAATCCATACAAAGCATTTTAAGAGATAATGAATATGGTAAATGGAATCAATCAATTCATCCCTCATAGGAAAACTCAGCCTATAAAGGCAGCCATTGACTTGACAGATTAAAGACTGAAAAATTGAAAGTGTCATTAACCCTTCACTTTTGTACCTGTCCTCTTTCAAACTTGTTGAAGTTTGTTTCGGATTTGCTGAGTTTTCTCTCTCCCATGTCCCCCAGGTCTCCATAGATATTTAGGAAGACATTAGCATCTGTCCCAGCACCGTAGATATCCCCAGTGAACACGCTGATCTTGTACGTGTGAACTGCAGAAAGAAACAGAGGTGATTTCTGGTCAGATGAAATATTAAGATCCGTGTTAGGTACTGAATTTACCTAGGAAAATGTTCCCCAGGTTTTCTGCTTGTGACTAGTAGAGTTATTAAATCCCATATGGTTTTTCTTTGAGGTTTCCAATCCAAAGACCGGAGAATCCCTGGGCTGATGTTTGCTGACTTTCTTTTTCTCCATCTAATCCATGCCTGTATGTTGCTTTGATCACACAGCTCACGGTTAAAAATGCAAAGAATCATTATGGTCATTACTGGATGGGAATTGATAGAGGTGAGGGAACTCAGCACCTTTTCATACAGAGGCTCGAGGGACACAGGTCTGAGAACAAGTCATTCAGTGCTGTGAGTCCTTAATACTCCATCTTCCATAAACAAAGACTGGGAATTCAGATGTGCAATTACTACAGGAGTTAATGGCATGTATCTCTACAAATTCCCCATACAGACAGAGAACAAGTTTCTGGGTCCTTTTGCTGAGAGAGTATTTAATTAAGGAAGGGCTGGAGCTGTGCTGTTTAAGTACCCTTTCTCTTTAGCTTGCTCAATGATGAGACAATAAAACCTCATCAAGCCTTTAGTAATGTGCTTTACTAAACCTGTTAAATACTCCTATTTCTATTTTGCTACTCTTCTCCCAATTATATGGGGAAAACAAACAGTTACTGAAAGCATCCTCTCCAGGAAAACAATGAGGGTCTGTACAAATCTCTGATTACCCTGGTAGCATATGAGCCATGGAGAATGCCTCCCTGCAAATCCCAGGGCAATGCAAATGAGCAAGAGGCACAAAGTCTTAGTTAGGATTCTGTGTACATTAACAGTGTTGAAGAAAATTGCTATATCGTGTTTTTCTTCTTTCACAGTAAGACAGACCCTATTCTGCTTTGTCATCCATGAAAGATTTCCATTGATTTTTCTGAGAAATAGATCGGAGTCATCACCTGAGAACATCCACCAGGACTGTGTACAGTGCTGGATTTTCTGGTTTGCCTTCTCACATATGTCCTACAGAGTTACAGCTTCATATTTGAGAGGCAGCTGCTACTTTAGTAATAAAGGAAGCAATGTATTTTGTCTAATTAGTCAATGCATCCCTCCTTGGCCTTTGCTTGCTAGTTCTAGAGACCTCAAGGACTAAAACACAGTATATTATTAAAAAAAGATGATCCTCAGAATACCACGGACTGATTTTCCATCAGTGTCATTTACACTCTGTCACTGCCCAAAGTGTATGAGGACTCAGAGACATGCAGAAGATTTAATCCTTGTCCCAGATATTTCATATCTAAAGCAGAAGTTCCAAACTTAGCCCTAGATCCACACCAGAAGAAACTTTCAATAATCCAAAAATTCTATTCTGTAGATTGTAAAACTTGGTTTAAGGCTTTGCATTCAGAAGGAAAAGTGAGTCACCTAGGCTAATTAACAAATGGTAACTGATCCAAGGTAAAGCAACAGAAATTAACAAGTTAAGGAAAATGTCATGTAGGCACCTAGATGTCATGGAATCATTGAATCATCAATTTGCTTGGATTGGAAGAGACCTTTAAAGGCCACCTTGTCCAACCCACCTGCCATGGATAGTGACACCTTCCACTAGAACAGGTTTATCAGAGCCTCATCCAACCTGAGCTCAAATGTTTCCAGGAATGGATCATTCCCCCCTTTTGTGGGCCACCCTTGCCAGAATTTTACCACTTAGTTATGGATTTTAAAATTGTCTTTGCCTCTGCAAGAAAAGAAATCTCCCATAAGCTACCAGGAAGGAGGACACCAGTCCTCCTTCCAGCAAGGCACCTCTTCCCTTGGCAATGGAAAACAATCCACATTAATTCCACCCTGACACTGTTCTACAGTAAATGCAAGTCAGGCTCTGAAAGAAAAGATACAGTGAGAAAACTTATTTTCTCATTTGAATCATCTTGTTGCCAGATGCAAGAGCCAAGAATGAAAATGGCAGCTGAATTCCTTTTGCTCTGCTCAGGATGAGGAAGTTCATGTCCTCTCTCGAGGACATAATGAGCTCTGGGTGAGAAAAGGAGACTCTTTTTCTAGAGGAAAAAGAGGTACAAGCAGCTGGGCATACGGAGAAGCAATGACTTAGGGGTGAAATTTCAGTTCTCTTTCATTTGCTTCAGCTACCAGTAATGCCAAACAGTGAACATCATCACCACTTCATAAGATAAACTCAGAACTGAATAAGAATTTTTTCTCCTCCTGGGAGGCACTTTAATGAGGTGAAGGTGGCTGCAATGACCCAGGTTTTAAAGGTTATGCATGTGTACCTGAAGGGCAGCAGGTAAAACAACTATGTGAGGAAAGAGGGGCATTAATTAGACTCATAGGATAGGAAAGGAAGAGGCAGAGTGCACAGGACAGGTGAAGCTGGGCAAATGAGTGAAGAGGTTAACACAGCCTGGAAGACAAGAAGTAAGAATTTTTTAGGCATCAGAGGAGACATGGACATTATGGGTGTGGAAGGGTGTCTGTGACAGGTTCTTAAAAGCCCCAGAGGAAAATAATGACGTTATTGTACAGAAGTGCTCCAGGTGTGAGAGAGGCAGAGAACAGGAAGGGAAAGAGAAGTGAACAGTTGTACCAGCATGGCACTGAACCACACATCCAAATGTCTTCTTCCAAAAAATCAAACAAATCATCCCTACCTACTCCTAGGATTATATTACCTTCTAAAGGGTCTTCAACTTCTTCCTGTATCTGCTTGAGTGTCCCATCCTTCATGAGCTTTTCAGTAAAAATATCAGATGGCACCAGTTCTCTGACAGTCTCACCATCGTCTTCAGACTTTGCAAGCCATCTTTCACATGGAAATGTGACAGTTTCTGAGCCCTGGAGTAAACATGACAGAGGAAATCTCTTCAAAACAACATGAACACATGCTAGCATTTCCCCTTTGAAAGCACTTGGACATGCAGGCAAGGATTTTCAACTCGTGTGTGTGTGTGTGTGTGTGTGTGTGTGTGTGTGTGTGTGTGTGTGTGTGTGTGTGTGTGTGTGTGTAGAGGCAGACCTAAAATAGTACACAGAAATGTATTTCCTCAAGAAAGATGACATCTGAGGGCTCTCAGAAGAAGCACTGAACATGCAGCAGAAAACAGGATTCCCAGTGGGTGTGTGAGAGTGGCTGAGTGGCTGTATGATCCAGCAGATCTCTGCCCTTCCCAGTATTAAAACTGTAAATTCCTAATCAGGACTTCAGGACTGAGCCCTTCCTGCTGAAGCTGTGCTTTACTGAGACTCTGCAATTCCTCTTCAACCCTTATTCAGGCAGCATTTTCTTTGAAGCCAGTAGGG
>VXBC01012247.1:305814-341307 GCA_013399945.1 Ploceus nigricollis | reverse complement strand
TTTTAATCTCACAGTAAATAAATACAGAAAAAAAAGGCCCTTTCTTTACTGACAAGCTCAGAATTTATCTCTTACTCTTCACAGGGGCTTCCTGCTCTTTCCAGCATACTGCGTGGCATCACTTTCATATATAACATACCAATGGATGTTAACAGAATCCCAGAGGGGTTTGGGTTGGAGGAGACCTTAAAGNTAATATCTAATATCCTACCCTCTGTCAATCTGAAGCCACTCCCCCTTGTCCTGTCCCTCCATCCCTTGTCCAAAATCCCTCTCCAGCTCTCCTGTAGACACCCTTTATGAATAATTTCCACCTTAAATACTCTGCTGTGATTACTTATCAAGCCAATACAGGACCCTTTCTTCACTACTTTTACTATTTAAATATTAAATATAAATACATGGTAAGGGAAGGGAATAAATCTCACTGTAGCACCCTTGAACATTTTTTTGACTGCGTATTACAGCCTGGAACTGCAGATCCTGCCCTCCCTGACACCATCACTGGGGAGGAATAGCTTGTGCACCCAAGAGCAGATGAGCACTCTGATCACAGCTAACCTGGAATGAACAGGTCACAGTGTCACCATCCAAAGATCCCAGGGAAGCTGGTCTGTGGAAGCAGAGCCCCTCCAAGGGGATTGTGTGACTGCGTGTTTTGAGTCTGCAGCAGAATCACACTTTGAGTACACACAGCCCAAATCTTCCACTGTTAATGAAACACCAATTCTCCTCCCCTCTGCTGCTCCCTGCAGCACTGCTGTTTAACCCCAGACAGAGATGTTTAACTCCAGGAGGAGGTTTGGAGCTTGGCATACAAAATGGTGTCAAAGAAAACCGGCAGCACTTCAGGTGATTTCACATCTTTTACTTTCAAGTGTTATTTGTGCTATACAAGCAGCATACAGCACCTAATAATTCCTGCTTCCTCATTTCTGCACTGACTGTCTGACCACTTAACCTGTATTATCTCACTCTACGCTGAGCTGATGAACAGTGCTTATCTCCACACCTGCAGGCTGGGAAGAGAGGGCTTTCCAGAACGATGCTTCAGTGCTGAAACTCTCTCCTCCTGATAGAGATCCCACTTCAGTCACATTTCTCACTGAAGCTTTCAACAGCTCCTGAACATTCATACTGCTGGCTGTATGGGCCATTGATGCAAGCACTGTTTATTTGGTAACAAGATATCTAGGGACTGGAGTGACAGCACAGTGGGGCATAATGTGCACTTACTGCAAGAGCTAATTGTGTCATTATTGATAATCACCATGCCATTGCCACGGGTTTTATTGGGGTTTCCCTGTCAGTGATTGTATTAATATTTAAGTGATGCAAAGTGCACTGGTTTATATTACCAATAGTAAAATCCTCTTGCAGCCCTGAACAGATTTTGTTAGAGTCTGCGTCTGGACCTAAGCTAGAAGCAGGGTATGATAGTGTGCTAAAAGTCAGTGCTTTTCCCTTCTCCAAGTTGTAACAAATGAAATATAATTATCAAATATAATTGGCGTGCCAAGATGGTTTTTCCAGCATGCAACAATCCTCGTTTCCTACCCAAGTGCTTTCAATTTAATCTGAAAAGTTACTGACCTCATTTTTCTTTTGCAGCTCTACAGATACATCTAGACACATCTTAGCAGTCTAATCAGGTAGCACAGCTTTTAGAAGCGCTGGCAGCATATTGCTATCCTGTGGCAGGTCATAATATCCTGCGGCTGAGCAGCGGCATCATGCAGTGCTCTGCTTTCTTCTTTTTTTCCCATGCCATAATCAAAAGATCAGCAGAATTGTAAATCTCTCCATTCTCAAGTCGCTCAGGGCTTTCCTCCCTTCCTCCACCCTCAGGTTCCTCCCCACCTGCCCTTCAAAGCTGCTGCAAAGACTGAGGAGGGGGTGCAGCCCCGAGACCCTCTCTTGGCAAATTGAAAAGCACCCAAGACGGAGCTCTCAGGCACTTCCAAAGTGTTCATTTTAAGGCCAGTGTAGAAAGAGGCGGCCCAAGAATCTCTTTTCCCTTGGTTCCACACATTTGGGCGCCCCCCTCTTCATCTTCTCCAGCCTGTGACCAATAACAATATCTCTGAAAACAATGTTTCATTAACCTAAGGAAGCTAGGCAAGGGTTAGGCAATACACTGAGAGTCTGATGATGTCAGATCAGCAAAAAGATGATAACGAGGAGCAATCTGAGGGTATTAGCTTGTGAAGAAGCTCATTCAGGAGGATGGAAATGGGAGACAAGGGAAGACCTTCTCACTCTGCACAACTCCCTGGCAGGAGGTCAGGTGGAGGTTGGGCTCTGCTCCCAGGGAGCAAGGGACAGCAGGAGAGGAAACAGCCTCAAGGTGCACCAGGGAAGATTTAGACTGGATATTGGGAAAAATTTCTTCCCAGAAAGGGTTGTTCAGCCCCAGCAGAGCTGCCCAGGGCAGTAGAAGATATCCCCAATATCCTTTAAAAGCTATGTGGATGTGGCACTTGGGGACATGGGTCAGTGGTGACCTTGGCAGTGCTGGGGGAATGGTTGGACTTGATGATCCTGGAGTTCTTTTTCAACCTAAACAATTCCAGAAACAATTCTATAGTGAGGAGGGTTCAAGGAAGAAGACGTGTGAGTTGATTGTGTAGCAAAGAGAATTAAACATATCCTGTAAATTTTGAAGGAGGAAGCAAGATGAGAAGTGGGTTCACCATGAGTGAACAAGCTGTTTTAGATCTTGGTATTAGAAATCTCACCTGAGGAGTGGGCAGACCGGAGGGGAGATAAAAGCTGACATCCCTTTGGATTAAGGGGAAAGAGTCCTGGTCTTCTCCAATGCAAATACTGCTCCAATTCTGAACTTGCCCTGAAGAGGTGATTTTCTTTTGAACTTCCCCAGAGCTAGATTCATCCCTGTTGTTATAGCCAGCATGTGAAAGCAGGGCTGAGGGACACTTTCTTATGTGGACAGGATCAAGGTGACCAATTTGATTGTACTGTGTTAATCTTGTTCATATGAACAGCAAAAATTCCTATCATCTAACTTGACTTTTTAACATGATTCAGGGATTTGCACTGAGAGGCAGTTTACTCGCCTTAATTGTATTGGTTCCTTGCATTTTTTTCTTTCAGGATTAAGGGACTGAAAAAATTGTTTCTTGTCTGTGTTTGACAATAATACTTTTTATTTTAAAATAGTACGCCCACTTTCCACTCCCTTCCCTGTGATCCCTCAAAACAGAAGTACACATGAAAACATGAAGCTTTAAAAAAAGTAATTATTGCAGGGCCTTATCATCAAGATTTAAAGAACAAAACATGATAACACACATTTGTTGTCCCTAGATCCCCAGGCTCCAGCAAGTTTAGTGAGCATTGCTCTTCAGGGAGCCGTTTTTCACTGTTAATCACACTTTGTACACAGAAGATGCAATCTGGGAGATGGAAGTGGCGTCTCCTGGGGATGTGCTGGGATTCACAGCCTACCTTCCCGTTTGGCAGCAGCCTCCGAATCGTCACACGGTCCAAGTGCCACCCCGAGTTCAGACCTCCGCCCTTGTGTCCTATGCGAATCTTTTCAATAATGTCACCAACGTCCTCCAGCTACAGAGAAACAAACAAACACCAAAACCAAACAAATAGAAAACAAAAAAAAATTTTTAAAAAGGGAAATATTACAGTGTGAACAACTGGTGACTTTTGAGACACCACTTCTCTACCGTATTTCATATTTTTCCAGGCTGTTTGAAGTCCCAGGGGAGAAAATATTAGTGCTGATGTCAATTGTAGAATCATAAAATAAAATCCTAGAATCATTTTGGTTCAAAGGGACCATAAAGATCAGCCCATTCCACCCTCCTGCCATGGGCAGGGATGCCTTCCACTAGACCAGGGGGCTCTAAGCCCTGTCCTTGAACACTTCCAGGGATGGAGCAACCACAGCTTCTCTGGAAAACCTGTGCCAGGGCTTCATAACCTTCACAGGGCAGAATTCCTTCCCAATATCCCATCTAACCCTGCCCTCTGGCAGTTTAATATCATTGCCCCTTGTTCTGTCACTATCTGCCTATATAAAAAGTCCCTCACCCTTTGTTTTATAAGCCCACTTTAGGCCCTGGCAGGGGCTCTGAGCTCTCCCTGGAGCCTTCTCTTGTGCAGGTGAACAGCCCCAGCTCTGCCAGGCTGGCTCCAGAGCAGAGGGGCTCCAGCCCTGGCAGCATCTCCGTGGCCTCCTCTGGAGTTATGCCCTAATTTGCATTTTGGCTAAAAGTTTTCCCTGGACTTCTGCTCCAAAATGGAGAGCACCTTGCTCTGCACAAATTGCCCACCATATGAGAAAGGTCTGGCTGCACAGCAGCAATCCTGCACCTCAGGCTTCTCTGCATGAGTGGAAATGAAGGCAATTGTTTGGAAATTTTCCCTGTACTTGGCACTGGTGAGGCAGCATCTTAAGTGGTGTATCCAGTTCTGGATCCCTCAATTCAAGAAGGACATTGAGAGGCTGGAACATATTCAGGGAAGGGAATGGAGCTGGGGAAGGGTTTGGAGCCCCAGGAGGGGCTGAGGTAGCTGGAAAGGGGCTCAGCCTGGAGAAGAGGAGGCTCAGGGGGGACCCTGTGGCTCTGCACAACTCCCTGACAGGAGGGGACAGCCGGGGGGGGTTGGGCTCTGCTCCCAGGGAACAGGGACAGGAGAGGGACACAGTCCTAGGCTGTGGGGAGGTTTAGTTTGGAGATTAAGAAGAAATTAGTCACAGAAAGGATGATTAGACATTGAAATGGACTGTCCGGGGAGGCAGTATAGCCACTGTCCCTGAAGGTATTCAAGGAGTGACTGGATGTGGCCCCCAGTGCTCTGATCTGGTGACAAGGTGGGGATCGGTCATAGGCTAGACTCCATGACCTCAGAAGTCTTTTCCAACCTAACTGATTCTGTGATTCTATGAAACTGCAATGCAGCTGCATCTTAAATTGCTCTTTGTAATCACTTTCTTTTTTAAACACTTGTGTGCACTCTCTTAATACTGAAAGAATAATTTTGAGGTTAAAGTACTATACAAACAGCCTGGCATTTTATATTATCTCTCCTTTTCTGCCACAGAATCCCAATGCCATTCTGAGAAAGCCATCAGGATGACTGTCTTATGAAGTTGCCACTGGGTTTTTATGCCTCACTTTATTAATTGAGTAATTTCTAACTAGTGCATTACTTTTAATTCACTTCCTTTTCAAAGGCTTGAACAGGAAAAATTGAAATTTGCTCCTAAGTATTAGCTTTTGGTTATTCTGGTGCAAACTTTTGTAGAGCTGGCCTTCAAACACCAAAGGCTGGCTTCAAACCTGAAGTTTGAATGTTCATGTAGAACACTGAGCTGTCCTTCTGTCCTTGGGGCCTTAGAGTCTTATTTTCTTGGAGAAAAAATGGAGCATATCCATTTGCATCACTGGAGACTACTGCCTTCTCTCCCCAGTCATACAGAAGCAAAGACAGCAGTAGTTTTAGAAGTCTCCATATGTCAGTAGGTCTGCACTGCCCAAGGAATCCACACTCTGAATAAACTGGGTTTGACTCCATCAGCCCTGCTCCAATTTTAGACAGGATGAGATTTATCAGAAAATAATTAAATGATCCAAACTCATTTCTAAAACTCACACACATGCACACAAGTATACATTAGGGAAAAATTATTTTTCCTCTTTTGTCCTGTCCAAATACTCATCTTTCAATGAGACTTTTAATCAATATGTAGCAATAAAATGATGCTTGAGCAGTCAAGATCCATGTTAAAGAAGAAGTGGGCTTTACCCTGCTCTAGGCATCTCCAGCAAATCATCACTTGGAAGCACAGCTAAGAGCAATCTCTAATCTTTTGTGCCTCTTTTGCAAAATACAAAATGATAGAGGGAGGTAAAACCACAAAGCAAACAGACAATTCCCAGTTTGTGTTTTCTGAAACCCCCCAGATTGTTTTCAAGGTCTGTTGAACTCCAAATTATGGCCCTAAACAAGCAGGTGAAAGAAAAATATATTTTGCTTTGTTCCCATCTCCTGCAGAAAGTGGAACTGGTGAAGTGAGAATGAAGTTTGGGGACAGGTTAATATGATGTTATAAATCGGTAGAACACACTGCATTTTCTCTCACTTAATCTAAGAGAAGTAGTGATGTTTCAGATTCCACCAAAATTGAAATAAATCTTATGCAATAAAGACTTAACCAGAACACTTGGTTTAAGATTTATACCTGTGGATTAATGCAACTTCTACTATGAAAAATTGTGTGGAAACTCCACCAAAATAAGTCTTATTCTTTGTTTTAAAGGAATCACACTGGGGATTTATTTTATGATTCATGACATATAACAACAATGTGGGCTGCAAGTATTTTAAGAATTGGTTTAAAATTTCCTTTCAATTACAAAAACAAACCAGACTCAAAGCAGAGAGAAGCTGTAAGATCCTCTATGAAGTCAGTGTTGGTTGTTGTAGCCAGGAAGGGAAGGGAAGGGCATGGAACAGCATCAACAGGATAATCCAGAGCAGGTCTGCCTGTATTTTTTGCCTCTTAAAAGTTCTCAGCAATAGGAATATACTGTGAATAGGAATTGGTTAATACTCTGGATGTAAATGAGCTCACTATTTGATGTGCACTGGTTTACTATTTGCATACAGTTGTGCAAACATTTCAGGAAATACTTGATAAGATATTTCAAAAAGTTAGCCTGGGTATTCAAAAATCACATTATCTACAGCAAAGAAATGGTTTCTCTGCCTGAGGATACAGAAGAAAAAGCACTATGATTCTAAGTATTGCAAACTGCAAGAGAATCAAAGAATCACAGAACACCCTGAGCTGGAAGGGACCCACAAGGATCAGAGTTCAGATGCTGGCCCTGCACAGACACCCCAACAATCCCACCCTGTGCATCCCTGGGAGCATTGACCAAACCCTCCTGGAGCTCTGGCAGCCTCGGGGCTGTGCCCATTCCCTGGGGAGCCTGGGCAGTGCCAGCACCCTCTGGGGGAAGAACCTTTCCCTGATATCCAACTTAACCTTCCCTTCATGCTGTTTCCTCAAGTCCTGTCTGCCCATGAGAGTGCAGAGATCAGTGTCTGTCCCTCCTCTTCCCCTCACGAGGAAGTTGGAATCATGGTGGAGTCTCCTCTCAGTCTCCCGTTCTCCAGCTGAGCAGACCCAGTGCCCTCAGCTGCTCCTCACACAGCTTCACCTCAAGGCCCATCACCATCCTTGTGGCTTTCTTTGGATGCTCCCTAAGAGTTTAATGTCCTTTTTTATATTGTGGCACCCAAAAGTGCCCTCAGCACTCGAGGTGAGGCTGTCCCAGCCCAGAGCAGATCAGCAGTGACTGAGCTGGGTGAGACCAGTGAGGAGCAGAGCAGTGGTGGCACATCCTGGTCAAGATTGCCACTCTCATTGTCATTTTAGAAACGTCCTCTGGCCCTTCCCGAGCCTGGAAACACATCCTTGATGCCAGTGGAGGTGAGGAGGAGGGAAGGGCAGGGGCTGACATGACCTTCCTCTTTTGGTAAAGGGCCAGGTACATTTTGTGACCTCCCACACCTTTCCAGGACTCATCTCAGGCATCATTAAAGCACTTTCTGTTGATTAGATAAATTTTATGGTTTCACAGTAGAAGAATAGAGAGGACTGAGAGTGTCTATTCCTGACCATTGCATGCTCCCCAGTGTTCCCCTTCTTTGATCTTACCTCCACAATGAACTGATTCACTGAATTCCTTTCAAAATACATCCTTTGCTCTCTCTTGTTGAGGCACAGGGATTTTTGCTGAGTGCAAATCCCATCACTTCCATAAAGAACAATGAAGACATCTGCATCCGTGCCAGCTCCAAAAATATCACTGGTGTACACTGTGATCTCGTAAGGAACAACTGGTTTAGGAAATGGCAGAAAACAGAAACAAGCCAAAAGGAGTTAGGAGCCAGCATAGCAATGCCCCTAAGGAAAAAAACTACTGAAACAAAAAATGGGTTATAAATCTCAACAGTGAAAGAGGAGAGGGTAGCAATCAAACACTTGTGGTCAGTTAAATTATCAAGTTGGTCAGTCCTATGGGAATCCAAAGGAATTTCCTTTCATAAGGAAATTCCTTTTCTTTATAAGGCAAATTGACCTTGATATGAGTTGATGTAATGAGTTTTTAGGTTAATCATAGGACACTCAGTACACTTGCCATCCAAAGTTACTAAAACAACAGCTCAAGAGTTAAAGCAAAACATGAATTTGCAAATTTTTCAATATTTAGGAAGATGGATGAAGTTAAGACAACTGGAGGCAGTGAAAAATATTCAAGACAGTCTTATTGATAAAAAAGTCCTAATACTTCCATCACTAAACAGATGACAAAAATCCATCATAAGGAAGTTAATAATTCCTCTGTTCCATTTTTCACTTGGTACCACCTCCCCTGAAACATTGAGGCAAACAGGTTAAATTACAACCCAGACTCATGCTGAATGCATGTAATGTAGTAATGTTCAAGACCATAAATACTCCCCTATTCTTTTCCTGTGGCTTCTCCAGAATGCCCCATGACCCCAAAATCTGACGCCTCCTTTTATTCTATTCTATCTTCACAGCTTCACAGTCCTGAGTCCTGCTGGACTATGACTCAGACTTGCTCAGGAATAAGGCTGACCCAGGAACAGGGGAACAGGGGCTGTGGGAACAGGGGCTCTGTTCCTGGCTCTGGTATGGATTTTTTGAATATATCCTCAGTTTTCTAGGTGAGATGGTGTTTAGCTCACAGAGTGAGAAACATAGGTTTAGATGCCTGCTCATCAGACATCTCCAGATCTAATCAATAAAGTCAGTGCAGTCTGAAGAAACACTTTATCAAGGAATGAAGGCATTTTCCTTGGGATTAGCTGAATCACTCCCCAAATCCAACCTCTGAATGACCAAATAACCATGATGGCAATTCAGACACTCCACTGTCATGAGCACATGTGATGTCAGGTGTGCCATCTGGCAAACTGTATCCTGTCCCAAACTCCTTTAAATCCTTTCTGAAATCAAAACACCAGGTAAGACCTGGGCATCACTGAACAGCTCTGCAGGGACCTCTCCTGCCTCAGGAAGACACTTTCCATCAGTCCCACTATCCATAAGCACAGCCTTCAACACCAAGATTCTGCCACCGCCACGATATGCTCCTGGCCATCCCTCTGTCATGCATCCCTAAAAATCTTCCATCCTTTCCCATCCCTCACTACTATCTTGTCAGCTGCTTGTCATTCTCAACCTCCTACTCTGCCACATCTTCAGTAGTTTTTGATCTTTACATTACAGCAGCTTGCACTGTGTTTCAGACTCAGCATCTCTGTTAGGGTAGGGAAAAGGCTCCAAGCACAACCTCTATTACTGTTGGAGTAACTCTGATTATCCATATAAGAGACTAATAATTCATTAAAGGCTCAGGCTGTCTAAATACAGCTCTCAGGAGGCTACAGATAAAGAAGTTTTCTTCTACAGAGAGTTGGCCTGGAGATACTCAGTATTCTTCCTGCCCAACCCAGTGAAATCTGCTCTGCTGTGCTGCAAGTAAACTGGAATAGTTTCTCCAGAATGTAAGAAGAGCGGAAAAAAAAACCCTGGATACAAAAAATCACACACTATGCATTATGAATTAAAAATTATTCTCGCTGCTGAAGGCTGTAGCACTTGCTCTTGTTGCTTGAATATTAACATCAGCTTAGAACTGAATCAGCAAAGCAGCGCCCTAACAAGGTCACCAACAGCACAACTTTCAGCTGTCAGATGCCCATTTCATTTACATGGCACTTTTAAAGCTGTATCCCCACAGGGATGATTTTAATTGGACTGTGGATGACATGTTTTCATCGTGAAACAATTCTGGCACGAGTCATCATAAAACAAATCAAGCCAGTTTAGTTACCTCTGACAAACTGAAACCCACAGGTTAATTGCTAGGAAGCCAGAATGTAGTAAACAGCACAGTGGGGATGGGATGGTTCAAATAGTGAAAAAGCCTAAGCTGACAGTGGGCCTGGTGCAAAACGTTTGCCAGAGAGGCCTGACTGCTTCCAAAGGCTGGATGTCGACTGCTGACAAAAATTGGTATAACACAAACTATGTGCTCAAAGGCACAGCATGCCAGAAAGCTCCTACATCATTAAAATATTCAGAGGTATTAATAAATTATGTAGTCAACAACGGCATCAAAATATATATGGATTGGGATAACATGGAAAAAACAGACCAGAAGCACGTGTTGAGTCTCTGGGTTATATTCACTCCTATAAAAGGTATCACTGCATCCATTAATCAGTTTGTTTTTTCAGACAAAAAGACATGGAATACTGGATCCAGCTCTGGGATCCCCAGGTTAAAGAGGACACGGAGCTGCTGGAGCCAGTCCAGAGGAGACCATGGAGATGCTCCAAGGGCTTGAGTTCTGGAGCCAGCCTGGCAGAGCTGGGCATGTTCACCTGCACAAGAGAAGGCTCCAGGGAGAGCTCAGAGCCCCTGCCAGGGCCTCAAGGGGCTCCAGGAGAGCTGCAGAGGGACTGGGGACAAGGCATGGAGGGACAGGACACAGGCAATGGCTTCCCAGGGCCAGAGGGCAGGGACAGATGGGATATTGGGAAGGAATTGCTGGCTGTGAGGGTGGGGAGGCCCTGGCCCAGGGTGCCCAGAGCAGCTGTGGCTGTCCCTGGATCCCTGGGAATGTCCTAGGCCAGGCTGGATGGGGTTTAAGGCCACCTGGGGCAGTGGAAGATGTCCCTGCCCATGGAAGGGGGTGGCACTGTATGAGCTTTCAGTTCTGTGAATCTACTTTTTCTTCCATTGGACTGACAAAAGTGCGGAAGGGAGCAAAGAGAATCCTTTCTTTTGCTCAGATAAAGAAGGTTAGATGTGATAAATAAAAATACCTTGGTCAAAGAATGGTTGAAGCACAAAGACATGACAACGGCAGATCCCCAGAGAAGAAATTGTTTCAGCTTACAGACTGCAAGGGTACAGGGATCTGGACATGGGAGGGACCTTCAACATGAACCTCTGTCTTCGTAATAAAAAAGAAGGAGGCAAAACAGCTGATGGCCTTCCATGTGGTTATTCCCACAACTACTTGTGAAGAAGGAAATTGAGGCAGAGCAAGGGAGTTTGGGCAGCTCTAAATTTTGATATCTAAATAAAGAACTGCAGGAAATAAGGCTTTTGATACCTTTGAGAGGGGAGACAGCTTCAGTGTGAAATTTTTTAGCTCTTATGAATGACCAAGGAGGAACCTGTCAGGAAATCAACTCCCAGGTGTCAGACCTCATCCCTCATCATTGTGGCGCCCAACCCAATGTAAAGAAAAGGCAGTTCTGACAGTAGCCTAATGGTGAGCAAAATTTATCAGCCACTTGAAATGAAGCAGATCAGAGAGGGACAAGTCAAATACAGTCCCAGGGCTCTACTCTGCACACTGTCAATGATCCTTAAGAGAGGGGAGCATGAGAAGGGAGAGGGCTAAAAAGTAAGCAAAATATTTCATTTATTTCAAGAAAACCATGGTATCTGATCCTCAGTATTCTGCAAACAGGAAAAGAATCTTCCAGAATGAAAGAGTTTGAGTTGCCATAGCAGACTTGAGCTTGTGCTCAGAAGGAGCTGAGTAGGGGTAATGTTTACCCAAAACATTAGTTTGGAGGGGAGTGAAGAGTAAGGAAAAATTGGAGAACACTAAAAGAGGCAGACTGGTACAACACTTCTAGAAAAGCACCACACTAAAGAAACCCTGGAAGAAGGTCTTTCAGCAAGAGACGGGTGTGCAATGCCAAAGGCACTGGAAAAACTAAGACTTGGAAGCAAGACCAGAGTGTCTGCTTTGGCACCAGAAATGGCAATATTAGAATGGAGCAAGATCAAAGGGAAACTGGAGACAAGAAAAACAGCTTGGAATGAGCAGAGGACTTGGAGGGGATGGGGAAGTAGGAAGAAAAAGACAATCATCCACATCCACATGACTTCTAATGATTCTCTGATTTGGCAAATGCAGTAAATGTTAATCTAGAGCACCCAGTGGAGCCTTCTTGTAGTAATTTGAATAGTTGGCATGTGATCTACTTTTAAATTTCCCAAAGCCAGTTCAAGGGAGAGGTGAAACCTATAAAACTGCATGAGATAGTGAGATTTTATCTTCTGTAATGATGGGTGTACCCTGAGGAAATGGTATTCTGCTCACATGGGATGTACTCTATTGTCTGCAGTTCTGCAGGGAAGATAATTCTCTCAACGGCTCCATCATCCTCCGATTTATCCAGCCAGCGGCCACAAGGAAACTTGAGGCACTGTCCCACGGATGGGGCATCAATCTCCACCCATTCCAGAAACCAGCCAGTTGAATTACCTGTGGTGGAAAGATAACAGTGAATAACCCACGAAGCCTTTGCAGACAACAGCAAATTAATCACTGCACACCAGAACTCTGAGAAATAAATCTTTCTGTCTTTTGCCAAAGGTAATGTAGAATATATGGCGTAAAGATCATTGGATGCAGTTGCACAGGACTGAGGTAAAATGCTTCACATTTCTGTAAGTGTCAGGCTAAAGATGTGCATGTGGAAATGTAATTACTGCATCACTTTTATCAATTGGCCACTGTAATAATACAGAGCAGTTATCAACAAACCTGTCATTTAATGACCCATAGGGGAAGAGATCCATGCATAGCTCCACTGCCTCCCTTGTTTGTAGCAGATACACTGAATTCTGTCTAAAAAGGAGCCAAGACTTGATGATCAAAATACCACCAAAAACTTAATGAAGAAGTGAAACAAGTCTGTGCCCACACAATAAAAACAAATATGGCGTTTGGTGGTACCTGTGAAATCTCTCTAAAGATGTGTCTGTAGAACTATAAAGACTCTTGCAGAGGGAGAGGATGCAAAGCTACCTGCAATTTGGCACCACTGAGCTCCTAATGTCACATGGGAATGGAATCAGCAGCAAAGATAGTAGCAGCAGCAGCCAAAGTGACAGCAAGGATCTGTCACCAAAAGGTAAATTATGTTTGGGGTCTTGGAGGCAGGTTATTTTATACAGCAAGGCACCCAGTGCACTAGAAACACTGTATTACAGAGCAGATTATCTTACCTTTATTGTCATGGCCTATCTTGATTTTTTTCAGGTCTCCAATGTCCACAGACTCCACTGTAAACTCATCTACCTTCCCACGCTCAAATTTGTTCTTGTTAATCTTTGAGGCCTTTAGGCTGACTATCCCTGTTGTGGCGATGCAAAAGGACATTGTTCAGCATGTGAAACAAATCCTCTGGGAATGTCAACAGTGGAATGAGGGAAGTGGCTAAAATGCAAAAATTGGCTTTTCATCTCAAGATCTGAGCTTTGTCCCTCCCTCTGAGCCCAAGTCTGTATCAACACCCAAAATATACAGAATTCCTCCCTTGAATGATCCCCTGGCAGTGCAACAGGGACGACGTTGTCGTGCTGTGCTCGCAGCTAAAGAAATCAGTGCTACCCATCAGTTCCCTGTCACTCTCACAGGCATCCCAGCCACTGCACGCACGGCTCAGCTGCTTCCAAGAGGATTTGCTCATCAGCTGATTAAATACTTCTGGGCCACTCAAAGAGGCAGAGGAGGGTTGGGTTTCAGGAGCATGCTGATTCATTGCTGAGGAAAGCAAATCATCCAGTGCATTCACTACTCAATAATGTAGTCCCAGTCAACTGTGCTGTTTCTATAATTGAAATTAAAACCTTTAGATCAGCAGCTGGTGCAAATCAGCATTGCAAAGCTTGGCAGTGATTTACAGCAGCTGGTGCCGTGCTCCAAGTTACCACGATGTGTGCACCGACTGCGAGAACATGAAGTCGTGCTAAAATGAGTGAGAAACAGGTATGGGGGAAATGGAAAGAAACCACGTCCCTGTGTCAAACAGAGAGTTGCTTTCCTTTTCCATCATTTGAAGCCATACCTGTATCATCTTTACTTCCATAGAGTATGATGAAAACGTTGGCATCTGTCCCAGCATTCTTCTTGTCCCCCGTTTTCACTTTCACTGTGTATGTCGTTGATTTAGCTGCCAGATAAAATATCTTAATTTAAGAATCTGACCAGGAGTTAACTCTACTCTTCCTTGCACAAATGTGTGCTTGGTTTGAGTTTTGTTTTAACTGATCATAGCCATGCTGTAATCTCTAATTCCTGTTCTATGCTCTGGCAGCCCTTGAGGTGAGCTGGGTTATCTGGTTCCAGAATCTTCTACTGCTCCAATCACTCAGCACATTGCCTGCATATCTACAGATAAGAAATGTGCTCAAACCTTCCCATTTGCTTCCTGGAACCTTTAACCCTCCTCAAAGCTGCCTCTGACTGCAATATTTCATTTAAAAAACCCACATACCCCCCCTTCATTTAATTGGCATCAAATAATACATGTGCATATAACACATACCAGAAAGTGTGTACACTGACATATACAGTTCACATTCACAAGCACACCTTTCAGAACAGCATCAGTAGGGATGTTTCTACTGCACCATCATCTAGAAAGTGCAGTAAACTCATAAAAACATCTCATGGAAAAGTCTAATATGGTCTTCACTCAGCTGCTATAACCTCAAGATTTCCAAAATGGAATATTTCCTCCCTAGTTGGACATATCTTTCCAAAAGAAACCAGCGAAAATATTGGGCACTCAGCACCTGGGTCCCAGTAACCCAGGAGTGTGTCACTGCTCTATGGTTACCATGCAAATTTATTTACAAGTGAGGCAAAGTTATTTTGGAGGACAACAAACACAAGCAGCAAGATGGAAAGTAAAACAAATTTAGGTCCCTTCTCTTTCTCTGGGTGTGTTTTCTCTCTGCTCAGTTTCATGTTGGAACATTTAACCATTACAGTCCATGATGTGAAATGGATGAGATTTATTCCTTAGATATTAGCAACCAATATGCATTTCAGTTCAAAACTGAGGACTGAACATATTACCCATCTTCCTAGCTTTGTCCAATCTTGCAAAATGATTAAATCAACTAAAAATGAGAAAGGTCCACTCCTCACAGTCTGACACACGCTTGACACTTCATTCATGCCTGAAAATTTCATTTTGGGGCAAAATTACTCACAGCACAGTGAGTAACTGCTACTGCTAACTGCTAATGCCCTCAACAGCACTAATAACCTGCTTCCTTTCCAACCCCACACTGGAAGATATTCAAGGCCAACACAGACATTCCACCTTTCTGTTCCAGGCCCAAAGTTGCAGGAGACTGGCCATCATTTTCCGAGTCTTTCTTTACAAATGCTTCATCCACTGGGACCAGCTCCCTGGCAATCTGACCATCATCTTCCTCAACTGCCAACCACCGCTGGCATGGAAAGTAATACCTACAAAATGACAGCAGCAGCCAGTGCTTACACAGGACTTCACAGGCTTTAATAACATAAACAAGCACAGATCAGAGGCTACTTGAAGAAAAAAAAAAACCAACAAGATTACTCAAAGCTGAGCAGTACATCTGTTTTCATCCTTGAGATCTGGTGTTGCGGGAGCTAAATCCATAAATAGGTTAGGGAGCACATACTGCACACATACTAAGTGCTGTTTCTGGCTGCCAGCCCCACATGGTTGATTCATCTTAATTTCACTCCCAGAAAGAGTTCAGTAACTTGAAGGACCTCCAGTCTCCCAGGCATTTTATGTTTATGAAGACTGAACCCATCTTGTCCTTAGGAGTGGTCCCACCCATCAGAGCATTGTGCAACTTTTAAGCATGTGATTTCCAGCAAGTTCCAGCTCGAAGGCAAGCCTATATTTCAGGTTTTGAACAGTCTGTTCTTTGCTCATCCAGCTGTTTGTGGAAATCATGAGAGTTTGCTTAGATCAGAATTTGCTTTTGGCCCAGATCTTTGCATTAAGTAGAAAGGGCAAACAAAACGTGAGCCCAGAGACTTCCAAAGTGAGGCCTAGAAGGGAAATGCTTGAGTGCAGCCTCTGATCCAGGAGGGAGAGATGAGCCCATCCCAGGAGAAACAGAAAAAAGCTGAGGTTGCCTTCCAAACACTGCTGGTTCCCAAATGACAGAGGTGCTGGGACAGCATCCCCCCCCACAGGTACCCCAGAATGGCCCCACGCTCTGCATCATGGCACAGTGACCACAAGGCTCCCAAAGGATGGCCATTCCTTGCGAGCTGGTGAGGAGCTGCAGCAATGCCCTCCTGCATCTCCTCTGCCTCCCCACAGCTCTGCAGGCCCCTGAGAACGTGGTCCCTTTCCTGACGACATGAAAAGGGCACAACAGGCTCCTCACGTGGTGCTCTCTTTGAGGTCAATAATCTCTACCCTCTCCAGGAACCAGCTGGGGCTAGCACCAGAGTTATCATGGCGGATCCGCAGCTTCTTCAGCTCGCCCAGGTCAATGGCTTTGATGGTGAACACGTCTACCTGCACAGGAGGCAAGAGGCAAATGGCTGTGTTTCCAAGAAAGAAGGAAAGAAAGGCAGTAAATGGCCAAGGGTAATCTTTTTCACCATTAAAACATAGCTATTTGTAAGTTCTCTTTGTACTCTTTGTGTGGGTGTACAAAAATAACTACACAGTTCTGAGGTCTCCCGTTAACACTCATGTTTGGCTCCTACAAGGCAGTAATAGCCCTGGAGCTGCTTCCCCCTTCACTCCTCTCTTTACCTCATCCCAGTTTCAGCTTCCTATAAGTTTAAATCCTCTCTGCTAAATATGATTCTTTTCAGGCTTAGTATTTTCCCACAGATTGAATCTGGAACTGGACAAAAAACATGTTGACTCCATGGAAATTCTCCTGCACACCTCTGTGTAGAATCTTAGAATATCCAGAGTTGGAAGAGATCCACAAGGATCACTGTGTCCAACTCCTGGCTCTGCATGGGACAGCCTCAAAATACAGCACATATGCTTTATATCAAATATTTCAGAATTTCTTCCTTTTGTCATTTACCACAACCAAGAGGATCATTTATTAACTGTGATAGTGTGACAGGATGGTCCTTGTTATCATAACAGTTTAAACATCTTAATGTGATTAATATGTTGGTAGAGTTTGGGTTTGTACTCCCAAGAGTAAGGAGCATTACATTTGCAGCTTGGAGCTCTTCCCACTGAATGAAGAACCATGTGCAGGTTGCAGTTTCACCAGTGCCAAGCTCATAAATCACAGCTAACAGCTTATTTAACAACCTTAGGGCTCTTTTTTTTTTTTTGTGGTTGCAAGTTTTCCACAGCTGCTTTTTGTTTCTATAATTTTTTGTTCTTTGGAATTATTCCTTGAAAAACTCCTGGCTATAACAGTAGATTTGGTTAATTGTTCATAAACTTTTTATAGCAAACACTCAACATACAAGAGATGATCTTTAATTGGATTGGATTATAACGTAATTACAGCACACTGTGTAATATTGCTTTTATTCCCTGGGTGGTTGGGTAGAACATTTAGAATAATTTTTGCATCTAAATATCTACATGCTTGAACTTCCCCAAAAATACTCTCCAATATTAATTTAAAGTTTGTAAGTTTTAAGTGTTCCTGAAAGGAAGCATTATTACCAGAATGCTTACAGGAAGCAGATGCAGAAAGTGACTCCAACATGGAATTGGTGTTCAGCTTATTATTCAAATGAATCTCCCCTGGAAAATGTTTTGAGGCATTTTGCTTTATGTATTTCAGAAATAAAACACGTTTGAAAGAAGTGAGAAGAAACTGTATTGAACGGCCAGCACGTCAAGCGAGAGAACCCTGCCAGCCTTCTTCTCGCTTGAATGAGTGGAGTTCATGCATTACCTGTCCTTTCTCAAACTTGTTGAGGTTATTTGACCTTTTCAGCTGGCGCTCACCCGTGTCTCCTCTTTCCATGCCATAGATGCTCAGGAAGACATTAGCATCTGTCCCAGCCCCCCACACAGTCCCAGTGAGGACGTGGACTTCATACGTATTTTCTGCAAGGAAAATTGCAAAGGCAGGTCAGAAGGACCCAGAAATGGCCATATTTCATCAAATCTGTGGCTCACCACAAAAGTGTGTAACCCCCGAAATGCCAGCACAGAAGAGTTTGCCTGGAGTTTGTTGGCATCTATATTAAAACATGAGCAGCTCTGTCTTCCTCCAGTCCCTCTCCTTGGCCATAATGACAGTTACATCTTGCTAAACTCTAAGCCAGAGTGGGACCCTCGGGGACTCTTGATCCAAGTGCCCCAGACAACCTTTGATGAATCCTACAGAAGTCCTTTCGGATATTCCAGTTTCAGGCTGTCTCCTCCATGCTCTGCCTTAGTTTACCCCACCATCCTCTGCGACCCTAGCTTGATCCACCACAGATCCAGTACAAGCCTGGGGCAACAGGGTGGTTGTGGGGGATAAATGGTCCTGCCAAGTGTGGTTATCATCCTTCATGCAGAGGCTGGATACACACAGACACACACAAACACACACACACACCCACGCATTCCCTCTGGTATTTACCCTCCAGGTCAGATTCTCCATCAGGCACCAGCTCCACCACGAGCTCCTTATCCCCTTCGTCCTTAGCCAGCCAGCGATGTGCTACAAACGTATAGACATCCATTCCTTCTTCCTCCTTGGTCTCCCCCTCTTCCTCCTCATCAGACTTCTTTTTCTTCTTCTTTTTATCAGACCCCTTTGTTTTTGCGGCCAGGCGCTTCAGTGTGACACTTTCCAGGAACCAGCCATCCCCAATGCCTGTCCCATCGTGGCCTATCCGAATCTTATAAATCTTGCCAACATCTGCAGCCTCTCTCTGCCACCAAGGGAAAGTCAGCACCCAGAGGGATAGAAGACAATCTTAATTTCATAAAGCACACTCTTAAAAATGAGAAGCACAGCCTCTATCACACAAAATATCTAAGCAAGGATAAGAAGAATTTCTTAATGCAAGTTCACATTTTCCTTCCTGTTTTACTATTTCATACTTCCCATTACCAAATCTCATCTGAATGGATTAAGCTGAAGACATTCAGAGTAGCCATGGTGAGGAGAGGAGGTAAATCTGTATTTATTGGGCTCCCTGCTTCCTCATTGCTCTCCTTACCTGTATTGTCTCTGTGTTGGCACTAAAGATGAATATATGAAAATACCACACCAAGTTTTTACAGATTCTCAGCGCATGAGGCATTTTGAAAATTAATAATAAGATGCCTTTCATACTCAGCACAGGATATGAACCCAGCAAGAAGCAATAATGGTGTAGTGAAAAGGCAGTTAACTCATATAACACGATATCTGACACAGACTGTGGGTTTGGAGTGCCCTTCTCCCTCCTTCTCGTCCGGAAAATTAGAGAAGTATTTTCTCATTTTTCTGGTGAGCAGAGAGGATGCAATCACTGGTGGTTACAGTGCTTCAGTGGCAGAAGGCTGATCAGTAAGAAGATTTACATCTCTCCAGTCAGCGCAGCAGACACAAAACCTTCTTGGTTTAGATTATCTGTCTGGATTACTACCTAATGAAGTTGGATAGAAGATTTTACTCCACACAATCCTTCAACAACCCATGACTTGTTTCTGATGATCGCTTATGCTGTTATGCAGTGTTTATGTTATAAAACTTGCAAACATTTGCTTCAGGCTGAAATCTGGCACTTGGCATGTAAGGTTTTAGTCTAGAAGTGTTTTGTAGATTAAAACAAAATCAATTGCACACAAGATGCTTATCAGAAAAGTGAAATTGATCCCGCTGTCCTGACATAAAGAAGGTATCTTTCCTTACATGGCTGTACCCTTAGATTTACTGTAATCATCCTGCATGCCTTGTCCATGACTGATGGCATTTCCTATTATCACGTAGCTCACAGAATCTTATTTTTGCCCGTGTCTTTTTGTAAACATTCATATAGTGAAAGAGATAGACTATCTATTTATTAATGCTCTGGAGCTTCTGCCTTGTGTGCTTATTAAAAAAATCACAGAAGTGGGCATAATTTTCAAATCTGGCAATAAATATCAGAGAGAGGATATAAGCAAAGCTATGTAAACAGAACACTGTACATATGGCTTTATTATAAATCTGATATTGGCTAATAGCTCTTACTCATAAATTTTAGAAAGCTTATTTCCTTTAAAATCAGAGAAACTTAATCTTAGAATTATAGAGAGTTTTTAAAAAGCAAACATTTATATGGTACTAGTCATTTAAACTCCCCAAAACCTCATTAAAAATAGATAAACATCAGTAACTCTATTTGGTAAAGCAAGAAAATGAGACAGGAGGAGGTGAACTGATCTCAAAAATATACAGTACAAAACTGGTGAAGCTGTGGATAAAGGCACCTCCATTTGGTCACTGACAGCAGGAAGGATATCCCAGTCTTGATGATTCAGGGGAGCTTCAGCAATTAGCTCCAAGCTAAACTGTGCTGAAATGGATCCAACCTCTGTGGGACTGCAAATTCCCAAGACGACTTAGGCACAGATGTGCCAAGTCTTGTGCTGTGAGCACATGTGACAGATGTGCCTTAAATCCTACTTCAACCAGGACACTCTGCTTCACTGTTCAGATGTTGGTCTCTCCTTCAGTACAGAAGGATGTGGCTCTGACAGAGCATCCTGTCTTTGCCCTGATCCCACATCAGGGCAAGTGCTAAGACCATTCCTGGTCCTCAAACCCTGGTTTCTCTGGGCAAAAACCCCAAGCTAACAAGGCAGAAGAGAACATTGGTTCCCAAAGGGAGAGGATGACTGACCACATTTTGATCCACACTTGCTGGGCAGCCTTATCAGCCTAGGATATCTTGCTGGATAATCCAAGTCCTGGCTTACTCCCTAGAGTTATGTTGTAAATTCCTCACCCCTCTAAACACTCCCTTTGCTGCTGGGCTGCACAGAAAGAGGTGCGGGCTCTGCAGTATAAAACTGAATTCTGACCATCCTGATACCTGGAGGACTGAGCTGTGCACATCGAGCACCAGGGCTGTGCAGTGCCTGCTGAAACAGTGTTACAGGCACTGTAAAATCCATGGGGCATTCACACATTCTCAGGAATTACAGCTGCAAACTTCTGCAGGGCTGACATCTGTACCCATAGTTAATAGTGTGTGTGACCACAGGCAAACCTGGGATTCCTTATATTCTCATACAAAGGTGTTTTCTTTTTCCCCCAGCTACACAATGAGAATTGGCAATAACATGTGGTCAGGCCCAAAGTTTAAAGCCTTTTGAGATCCCTTTGAAAGTAAATATAAACAAATACTGCTATTAGATCGTAAATTTCAATGACACCTTTGTTAGTAGCCCCTCAGAAGATGTAAGTCCCTCCACAAAACACAAAACCCCATAAAGAAATAGAAAGCCTTCCAAAACTAGATAGAGGACAGTAGATACTGCCAGACCTGCAATTTTCTTGAAAAGTCCTTTTTTTTTCGTATACTTGGGCCAGTTACTCTATTGATGTCTCAACTTTGGCTGATCATTTCTTTCCCCTCTTAGAAGTGGCAGTGACTGCCTTCATCATACCTTGAAGATATCTGTGGCTCCCCTTTCAAAGTTGTTGGATCTGTTTTCTAAGATGATCAATTCCGTTTTGCCAGTCTCACCATAAATCTGCATGAAGACTTTGGCGTTGGTGCCTGCAGCTCGCACGTCTCCAGTAACTACAGACACCTCATAGTTTATCACTGGTCCAAAAATAAAGCAATTAAATCAGCAGAGAAACTCAGATAACAACATTCCCGGGGGCTCAGGTTCAAAATTAAATTTCCTTGTCTTAACAAATGTCCGCGTAGCCGACCATTTGCTCTTATCCAAACTAAATGTGAGATAACAGAACTCTTCACTGAGGACTAACCTAATAGTTTTCCTTTTACAAGTATTAGCCAGTGTCAGAAGGGTGCAAAACAGAGCCTTAAAAGGGAATTTTGTTTCATTACTAACTATAGAGTGGTTGAATGATCTCCTTAGTACAGTGCAAGGGAGGGAGTTACAGAGAGCAGGGGAAAAACACAGCATTCTTTTTCAGGATCCAACAGCAAATTTTAACTGTAGCCTTAAAAGAAAATGGGTCTACTGATAAAAGTCAAGTGGCCAGTAGGGATTTGGCACTTATTTATCAAACAACTTCTCCTTTCCAGGAAGCAGGGTAATAAAGACAGGATGGGACATGTGCCGGTGCCTAAAGAGAAAAAAGGGCTGGGGTAGATAAATGTAGAAAAAAGAAGAACCCACTGATATTACAGTAAAGAAGCACATTGTCTTCTGCTGTGCTGTGCTGCCCAGGATGTAAATTTTTCATATGGTCTCAGGAAATGGAGATGAAAATCTCTGTAATGTTTTTCCAACTCTTTCAGAGAACATGAGGAGAATACTTTACTTTCCTCACCAATAAAAGCTCATAGAAATGGTGATTTTTTTGGTTTTGGTGTCTAAGACAGTGGTGACCTTGCCCTGAAGAATGGGAGCAATACATATTTAGCCCTAACTTTAAAGCAGCACGTGGTCTCTTACATTTCTCAATAGGCAAAATCTCACTTGGGTAGACCTCCACCTCCACCCTGCCATCAGCCTCATCCTTGTCAAGCCATCGGTTGCAGGGGAACATGTACTGCCTTCCCTGGACTGGAACTGTGATCTGGACACTGGCCAGGAACCAGCCGGACCGCAGACCCACGTTATCGTGCCCAATCAGTATTCGGTTGATCTTTGGAAAAAGCAAACAAACACCCAGAGGGCAGGGAAAAACCCAACACAATGGAATTTGCTTAATGTAAAACAGTCTCCTTACCCTGGCACAGTGTTCTTCCACCGTGTTCGTGTAAATAATTTATATATGTATTTAATTATAGACTTGAAACACTCCTCACATGCCAGCATGCAGAATAGGTTACTGGTGTAAAATCTATGTAAAATGTGTCTCTTAATATCCAATGTGAATGTCAAAGGTTCTTTCATCACCTTCAATACGGAATGTTATTTTGATCCTGAATTCAGGCACTTGAGCCACCTGCAATTGATTCTTACCTTTCCAATATCCATCATATCCAGAGTAAACTCATCCACTCGGCCACGTTCAAAATAATTGCCTAGATCATTATCAGAGACTAAGAGAGGCTCTTTGCTGGAGTCTGCTTTTTCACCATAGAGTTTGATGAAAACTTTGGAATCTGAGCTGGCACCGGGGATATCTCCTGTCTTCACGCTGATGTGGTAACTGACATCTGGAGAAAGATCAATGCACAAAACACAGACATGTGAGTGGCACTTCCAGTGCCCAGCCAGGCAATTGGCTTCAAATAACTTACAGAGGAGGAAGGCTCCAGATATAGACACAGAAAGGACTTTGCCCTCCATTCATGCATCCAACATCTTAGGGCCACACTGGAGAAGCTGTCACACCTTGGAGTTATTCAGCAAAAAAATAATAGATCCAATAGGTACACTAGTAAGCATAAAATATTCTGTATGCCTCCCTCTCACTGTTAGATGATTACCCAAGGCATAAAAATGCACTTAGGCAAATGGGATTATTTCACCATTTCTATACTTACAATTTAATTCAATAACTTTGACCTTTTTTTTTTTTAAACAAAACAACCTGCATTGTGCAAGCACCATTTTCTAAAGAAAATTGTAGCATTGGAGCCCTGGTTCTCCAGAAAAGGCCAATATAATATTTTTGTTGATTTTCTTCAGAGAATACCATTATTTGATGGCATTTACTCAACTAAAACAGTGGCAATTCAAGATCCTTCAGAGAAAGATGTACAAGGAAGCAGTTCTTAAATCACAACTTTAAAAATCAGCGTTTCTTTCTACATACATAATGTTGTGATTATGTTCTTTTCCCATTCATAAACTAGAATTTAAGAGTCAGAGGCATTTCTCTCAGCATGACCTACTGCAGCTTCTTGCGTAAGAATGGCAAAAAAGGCCCAGTAGATTTACTGGGAACTGACAAGAATTATTAAGAAGAATAAAGCAAATAAACACATCCATGTACAACTCAAACCCAGACCTTTTTTCCAAGCTAAACTCACTTTTTAGCAATGGTGACTCCCCAGCAGGCACTAATTCCCGGACAATCTGACCATCATCCTCATTTTTGTCAAGCCATCTGGTTTACAAACAGAAGTAAGTTATCTTTGAATAATTAGCACCTGTTAGACCTTTCAAAATCTACACTGGCTTCACACATAGCCCAAATCCACACTACAGTCAAAAAGATATTTTTAGAGGGCTCTGTATCTCTGTTATCTTAGCAGGGACTTGACCAGACCATACGGCAGCCACATTTTAAATCTCCATTTTTCCAAGAAGAGGGACCGTGAGAGCTCTGCTCGCAGCGGATAAGCATCTGCTGCGCTGTCCATCTGTCTGAAAAGCACAAACTCCACAACCACAAGTTATTCCTGTGAACAGGCAGTCTTAATGTCCTGAAAGCATTGACCTTCGTTGACCAGAAAGACTTGCAGCCTCTACTACTAAAGGGAGGGGATGAATTATGTTATTCCCATTTTCAGGCTGGGTATGTGCAGGCAGCTGGCATCAGCAAAAAGGAAGGATCTGCAATGTTTCTCAACACTAAAGATCCCATTAGACTAATTGAGAAGAGGAGCTGGGTACAAAGCAAACTGTAGCATGATCTCAATGGAAAAAAATCTGAAAGGAAAATCATAGAATCATAGAATGGTTTGTGTTGGAAAGGACCCTAAAGACCACCCAGTTCCAACTGCCTGCCATGGGCAGGGACCTTCCCCTACCCCAGGTTGCTCCAAGCCCTGTCCAGCCTAACTTTGAACACTTTCAGGGATGCAGCAGCCACAGCTTCTCTGGGCAACGTGTGCCAGGGCCTTACCACCCTGATAGTAAAGAATTTCTTCTTAATATCTAATCTCTCTGCCCTTCTTCAGCTTAAGATAATTTCTGCCTTATCATACCACTACATGCCTTTTCCAAACATTTTCTCTTCAATCCCCCTGCAAAAGTCACCTCCCAAAACAGAGGGGAGCTAACTGCTAGCCTGGCAACCTTCACAGCTGCTCCTTCAGCCTCAGGGTGAAGGATTTACAGCCTCAACCCCACCATATGCCCTACAGCAACCATTGCATGACAGCAGCCAGGGCCCTGGCAGAGGTTTCTCACTTTCCTCTCCAAACCTAGTCTGCTGCAGCACTCAGTATATTCCTGTAAGCATCTGTTTAGGGTTAGGTTTCCCACAGTGGTGCTGTGAGAGCAGGAGAAGTTCCCAGAATGCTCATTGTTCCCAGGTACACATCTATCTGCAGCAGCACCTTTTGCAGCTAAAAATACTGTTTCAAACCAGCAGGGGTGAGAAAAGGACAACTGAGCACTCTCTGCCAGGTCATACAGAGTATTTAAATGGCTCCAGAAGCAGATGGAGTAAAAACAAATCCCCAGAAACTGTTTCTTTTTAAAGGTGGCCACACTGGACCACAGCTGCTTCTGCACAAACACATGCAGCCTGTGTGCCCTGTGAGCTTCCCACGGTGTCACTGTGACACACACATTGTCCTTCGCTGACCCGTGTGCCAAAAAGAAGGGGAGCTCGCCTCCCACCGAAGTTTCCCTCTTTGACTTTGACAGTGAGTCAGCATGTATGGAAACCAGAAAATGACCCTCAGAACCAGGACTTGGGGACATGAGCAAAGAGAGCTGCTGAGAGCTGCATCAAGCGTAAGGCACCTCGCTGGTAAAAAGCCCGCACAGCTCAAAGTCATCACAAGTTGTACCAGATATTTTGGAAGACCCAGGATGGTATGTCTCCACTTCATCCATCTGAAGGAATATTACATTTTCAATCTTCTCCCCTCTCCTCCCACACAGAGGAAAACAATAAGCACAAAGAAACCATGCAAAAAAAAAACAGCACCAGGAAAGAAATCCAAACATGAGCTAGAGCCAGCCAGTCCTGGAAGCATGAGCAGCAGTGTTCTCATGCAAAAAGGGTGCACAGGAGTCCCACCACACAGACAAACATCTCCAGCCCCAGTTTCTCTCTAAGCTTTGGGAGGTTGTTTGGTATGCACTCCACCTGAATTCTTCCCTTTCTCTCAGTAAAGAAGGTGGCCTTGTACAGGGCTGAAAGCTCAGGTGGTCAGCATGAAGATGAAGAACACATGAACATGTGACGATCACACAAGCATCATGTGAGGGCATGTTGTGGTTTTGTGCCTCAGAGGAGGTCGAGGGATGTAGTGGAATAGAGAAGCAGAAAAATCTGTGGGGAAGACCATGAAACTGATGACAAGAATTGAGCAAGAGTAGATTGCAGTAAGAGCATGCTAAGACACCACACTGCCTTAAGAAAGGGAAGCCTTTATTGATATTTCGGGGCTGGGATGGGGTTATTTTACCTGTTAAAACTGGTCCTTAATACCTTTGTCTTACATAGTTCTTGATGCTGGCTCAGGATTCATTCACATCCTTGGACTGGTATCCAATGGCTAGGAGATCACGTCATCCCAAAAGTCAAGATGCTTCTGTGTACATGGATGTTAACTGGGAGGACCCACAAAATTCAAGCCACCACCCCAGGAGCACTGAACTCTGAATGGCCTTCAGAAAGGCAGAAGCTCACAAGGTAGACACACTTCTACTCTTCTTCTTCTGTTTTTTGTGCCCTGCAAGCTGCTGTTTACGTTGCCAGTGGACATGCTGCTGTTTTCTGTCACCTTTGCCATTGCTGACATTTTAGGGGTGTCTGGGATAAATCTGAGTGAATCTCTCCTGCGCTGAGGTGGCAGGATAAAAATACCTCCAACAAGAAACAGATCTCTCTGTGCAGCACAGTAAATGCTAACTGCTTCAGCAGTGAGAACAGAGGAGAAAAGCAAATCAGAAAAGCAGAACACACCCTGAGATAAAGAAATTCCCTCTACCAGTGTTAGTAGATAGTGATGGCAAGGGCAGGAGCATATCTTGGACTGGAAGAGGAAGAGGGAGGTTACTGGAGGAGGGAGAAGGAGGTTTATCAGCAGAAGTGGCTTTAAAGCTCCCTGTGCTGTTTCAGCCAAGAGAACAGCCAGGAGTGGCAAAAGCATGATTTTCTGGAGAAGATTAGTGACAGAGGAAATATTTGGATGAGCAATGCCCTGCATCCCTTCCTTTCATTACATATGCATCACTATCCTAATTTCACTTCAGTGTAATTCCAACAGCATATCACTGAGCAGCAGATTGAAACCAGGGGTTTATAGTCTTACCCCAAATACAAATGGATTGACACATCTGGCTGCAGAAAACAGAATATTTCAGTGCAGTGCCATCATATCCCTAGTACAAAAGGCATGTAAAAATCTTTATTTTATCAGAGCTCTATATGAGTTCAGTGAATGTAATTGACATGCCACTGTGGATTTCACAAGGGTGTAGCTGTGTCCTGTGTCACATCCTTGGATTTAAAGAGATGCTTTATGACCAATATAACTCAAAGAGAACAGAAATATGATATGAAAGCCACTTCAGAATTTCTAGAGGATCAGAGATTCAGGTGACCACAGGAAAAAATACAATATGACATCATATATAGCATTTGAAACCCAGCTTGAGTGCAATTAGAATGATTGGCACATCCATTAGATTCAGAGGCACATATGTATTTGTGTGTGCCTTTAAATATAACCTATATACAAAAATGTGTAAAAAGAGATAGACATCTCAGTTTATTTTTAGGCAAGAAAAGGAGGTTTCTCTGGCTCCTTTGTATGATGAAATTTTTTTGGCATTTGATTGAATAAATGTTCTTTTGCAGGAGTCTCCTAGTGTATAATCCCATTCGTGGTCTGTTGCTCTTCAGAGAATTAACAATGTTCCCTTATGCTTTTGCTGGAGACAAATTAGGATGGTGGGGCCTGTATGCTTAGAAAAAAAATTTAATGACATATCACTGAAGATTTCAGTGGAGTTGTAATGATTTATAGCATGTAAAATTCTATCCTATCACGAACTCATGACTTTGTCTGATTGAAAATTCATTTCTCTCTGGGATATAAATATTATAAAAAACAGCTGGTTTAGAGCATGTCAGCTAGTCCATTCCTGGACTTCCAGAGAGCTTTGAGGAGAAAATGACACCAAAAAAACTCAGTTCTGATCTTCAAAAAAGTTTGGCCCCACTTCTGGGGCAAAAGTTGAACTCCCTTAATTTTGAGCTTTGCAGAAGTATTCATCATCAGTGTACCTAAACCACATCAGGTATTACAAGGTATAAACTGTTCAGTGATGCCACTGAATGATTCAGTATTCAGTTCCTAAAAGCATGGATATTATAATGCCATGTGGTCGTAAGGGAGGAATAGTCCTGCATGAAAGTGATATACTAGTAATTCTGCAAATAACACTGGGGGAAGTAACCTGCATTTACTTCTTGCAAGCACAGATCAAATGACCACTTTAAAAATCACTGACTCTAAGCCAACTGTTTAAAGAGTTGAAAGCATAGGCCTGGTAGTCGTTATTTCTTGATGCTCTTCCTGAATCTGACACAAACTCACAATTAATCCACTTAGCTTCTCTTTATCTCTGCTGGCTCCCCTGTACAACAAAGACAGTTCTTACAGAGCTCTTGTGATTGCTAAGTGATAGATGATCCTATGGAGTCACAGAAGAGATTTCAAATTAAAAGGCAAAACACAGTACTGTATATAAATATGTAAATAACAAGAATAGAGAGACTTCAGCAAGTTCTATGCAATGAAGATCTATAAGGGTATGTTAAGAGCATCAGTTAGAGAGGAAGCTGGTTAGGCAGCTTTTTGATTGAGTGTCTCCTCCCCATATGTGTTGCAGCCTGGTTTGCACAGAGGTAAGGAGCCTGTGGAGGTTTTTGCACAGGTGAGATGTGTTTCTGCTGGAAGGCATTTTGTCCCCTAGCTGTCTCACAGGAGCAGCTGAGTGTCACAAGGCCAATGGAGTAGCTTTCAGTATGAGCCCAGCAGCAAAAGATGTTTTTTCCAAACCATGCAATTGTGCTGTGTAGAAGAGTGGATGTTAATAAAGCCTTGGAGATAAAGGCAATGAGAAAAACATGTCTCAACAAGCAACAAACAACAAGCATCAGAAAGAGAATCTTCCCTGGTGTACCCCTTGGATGGAATCTCTAACTAATCTCACTTGCATTGTCTCTTCCTGGACAAATCTTTTTTCAGCCTCTTGCCCCTGCAGAGGTGGGTTGAGCAGGACTCCCTAAGCTCCTGCCAAAGCAGTGAGGACATAAGCTGTCCTTGGCCTACAGGAGTGGAGAGCAACATCCAAACGCTGCAGGCCATGGAAGTGTCTATCCCTCACTTGGAGGATGCAGTGGGTGAGCACCTTTGCCCTCAGATCTCTCCAGACTCCATGACGACACCCGTACACTGCGATGGTGCCTCAGTCTCTCAGGAGACACGGGCACCAAAGGGAGTGAGAGGGAGCAGCTGTCCCTGTGCTTGGTGGCGATCAGTCATGTCACCTTCTCAATCTGAGAGGAAAGAGATAATGCTGGCACAAGGACAGCAAATAAAGCCACAAGAGCAACACTGATATCACTGGGGAAAAGAGACATTTAGAAAGATAAGAAGAGTGGAATTCCATTGTTGGTGACCTGAAGCCTGAAGGTATACCATGAATGTTTTTGGGGATAAGGTCTTGGGTTTTTCTCTCTGTCCTTTCCCCATCCCTGGCCTAGGGGGAATGCCCACTCGTGTTTCTGATCAACAGGTGCAAACTGAAGGGGAAGGGAGTCACTCTGAGCTGATGGAAGACACCCAGTTTAGCAGGCACATAAGGAGACAATTCAAAAAAGCAAATCTCTAAAATGAGCCACCTGCTGTGTGCAGTTAGACACAGAAATATCTCTGAGGAGCCTGAGCAAAACAGCTCTTCACATGGACACTTCATGTCCAAGGAAAAACCTGTCTAGCTTGCCTGCTTAACTCAGTAAAACATATGGTTGTTAAATATGATCAAAGGGCAGTAATGAGCATGTGTCTGTTTGATCCCTGAGAAGGAAGAGAGTGGCTTGCTTTCCACAACCAAGATGACATTGTGTCTGCTGTTCCATGCTGTCTCCACAGTGAATTTGCTCTCTGATGTGATGGGGTTTTAGCAATGCCAAGAGGCTGGGGCTGGCTCCTGTTTTGTATTTGGCTCCCCTCATTATAGCAGAGTGCTTTCAAGAGACAAGTAACCAGCTTAAAGGCTTTACCTTTGTCTTCAATTTTAAAATAATTGTCTTTGAGTTTTACAATTCCACTTGTCCCTGGGAGATAATATTTTTGGAACAGGTACATGGTATTGCTAAATGGAGCTCACTGGATGTCCATCCTACAGGGTGGACATCCTGAGAGGGCAAGTGGGACTGCACTGGAGTTAATCTTTAATGTTTTCACACAGTTCTCTCTAGTTTGTGCTGCAGTGTTGAGGCAGACCCCAGTTAGTGCCAGGACAGATCATGCATCTTGTTCCCCACAGGCAGCCTCAGTACAGCACGTTTCTTTTGACCACTTGATTGTCTAGGGAAGAGAAGACTACACTAATAACTCACCCACAAGAGTAAGCCACAGCCCTCTGCCCTAATGCTGTCTCTGTCTGCAAGATGTGCATTTCCCCTCATGCAAAGAGCTCTTGAGATGGCAGCATAATAATTTTGCATGCTCCCAACACAAAAATAGCATCCCATTTCTTCCAGAAAGATGGGATGTGCATGTGAGGGACCAGAACCTCGTTACATGCAGTAGCACCAGCAGATTTCAGAGTGTGTTTCTGCAGCAGGCAATTGCAGTGACACTGGATATGGTACTGGAAGGCTGCATTTTGTTTTTTGGAAATTCTCTGCATTACTGAGCTAATTGCTGAGAAGTTCACAATCCAGATTGCTGGTCATTTGGTAAGGGGAGTTAATTGTATCTTAAACCCCCCAAAACACACTCTTTGCTTTCAGGCTTAGCAAGAAATAAATGAACATATGAATAAATAAAAAGGATTAAGCTGTGCTCAGAAAATTCCAGTCATGGACCAACAACTAGGCTCTTCAAAGTCTGGCAAATACAGAGACAGAGACTTAATTTGCAAGCATTGTTTCCAGTACCTGTAGCAGGGGAATTCCACAGCCTCACTTTCTGGCTGTCCTTCTTCCCTCACTATCACTTTGGCAAGGTACCAGCCACTGCTTCCTCCTTTGCCATCATGCCCTATCCTCACCCTCCTCACCTGCTTCAGCGTTACTGCTTCAATGAAGAATTCATCAGCCTTTGAGGAGGAGAATAAAAATGGTAAGGCAATATTTCTCCTTAAAAGCAAACAAACAACTCAAATTTTTTATTGTAATCAAACCAACATCATCAGCATGCTGCAAGCCAATTCTTCACAAGATGAAGGAGAAACTACAAATTTACCAAAGAATAAAAAGCCTGAATATTTGTGCTAGATGTGTAACGTTAGATTTGTAAATATATGATCCACCAGCATTTTAAATCTGCCATGTCATTGCATGCCCTCCACAGCTGTAAAAAAAGAAAAGTAATTTGATTATTAAGGAATTCATACAGGGAGGCAGGAAATCCAAGTTCAAACCCCTGCTCAGATATAAGCTTTCTGAGAAGTAAGAAGCAGGTCACTTCAGACCAAATCTACGGAGGTGTTTGGAGGTACAGCTCAAAGTCATTACACTGTGTTAAAGTCAGACAGCATTGTCTACCCAGCACAATTTAACCCCTTTTAATTTCCTGGCAGGCCAGTATGGGCAAGGCTGCACAGGGGTATTTCCAGCTGCTTCATGAGTTGTGTTTGGAGGGTGGTGTGAACCAAACCCAGCAGATATATACCCTCAATACCCCCCAAGAGACACAGATTTAATGTATTTTTTTTTCCCCCCGGAAATAGGCTCAAATAACCAACCTACAGATTGTCCTGAGGGATGGCCCCTCAAGAGCAGAGCCCTGTTACCCAAGAGCTGACTGGCACCAACAATCCCTGATGGATGAGGGAAGAGAATTGCATTAAGAGAGCAAGTTACTCCTCTGGGAACCAGGCCACGCAAAAGTATCTGTGGCCCATGTACAGATGCACACATATGGCACAAACATGGTAAATCCTGGGTGTAAACACACAGCAAATCTGCAGCATATAGCCCACCAAGGAGACATGACTGCTGTGGTGGCCATCTGGATGAGATGCCTTGGTTAGGTAAGAGATAGATCTTTTCTATCTTTTAACCACTATCTTTTGGTTGTTCTTCATGTCCCAAAAGCACTCATGGTGGTAGCATATATCCAGCTACCTTCCAGGAAGCATGGTGGCAAGACAGTATTTACACAAATACTGAAATTTATTAAAATGATAATAATTATGTCATCATTCAGGACTCCAAAGTGACCTTCAGAATGAAGACAGGTAAGCATTTTGCCACTGCTTAAAGTGTTAGTGATGGGCTTACATATGTCAATGCTACTTACACACTCAAAACTGCTGAATTGGGGATTTAAGACATCAAAACTTCACTGACTCAGTCCAAGTCAATATAATTTAATTCATTAGTCCTGATGCTCACCTTACTTATTAATGGCTGATATAAATTAATGAATAAGTAACTAACTGGAACCACAACAGGGCAAACACTTAATTTAGAGGCATCTTTAAATCTTACTTTCTACACAGGCTGTTAGTTTGCATCTGCAGGCAAACTTTTTAAGCCAAATTGGTAATCAAGGTACTATTGGTTTAAGTGTCTGTAGATTAGAGACCGTACTGACTTAGCAACATTTCTTTTCAACAGGGTATCTGGGTTAATCAGTGTAGATATACTCATTCAGCCTCTTGAATATGTGAGCTCTAAGTTTGTCAGGATCAATTCTTAAACAACCTCCCATTCATTCACCAGCTTTCAGCTCCTTGTGCCAGAAGAGCAGTTTTTCACTAATAGGCTCCAGTTTGGTTTATGTCATTTGCATACTATTAATCACATAATTTGATTGCCAAAATTATTTTTCCTGTTTTATCCTCCTTCATGCAAGTTAGCGTACAACTTATTTTTGTGAAAAAAAATATCACAGAATCATCACAGAACCCTAGAATGGCTTGGGTTGGAAGGGACCTTAAAGGGACCTGACATGGGCGGGGACATCCTTCCACTAGACCAAGTGGATCCAACCTGGACTTGGACAAGGATGGAGCATCCCATAAAATAGACATTATCTGGGTTTAAAATATTTGTATTCTCTGCAAACCAAGCATCTTTCTTTGGAACTGCACTGAAACAGTCTTCAGCACCAAAACACAACTCATTTTGCTACCATTTTGACAAACACAGGCTTCATCAAATGACAAAATGCCATCCTTTACAGTTTGGATATACCTTTTAAAATTAAAATATATATAATGTCAATGCATAGGCAAAAAAAGAAGATGTTTGCAAAGTCCATTTATGCAAACTTATATATAATTTAGAAGCAGAATGGACTCTCACACTATATAATTGCCATGTTTCCTCAGACAGATCTCAAAAGCACAAGAAATACTTGATGAAAGTTCTTTTAAAGTCTAGAAAACTCAGTGATTTTAGTGAAGAATTGGAAACTCTGGACACTCAAAGGCAAATTCAAAGTGCTAATGCATATTTCAGAAGCCTAAATTCAATGGTCTATTTTGAAAACGTGACCTCCTTTTATCTTCATTTTCTTTCCACTCTGAACCTTCAATCAAATAATGACACAAGAGATGGGAAACCCGCAGAGTTCTGTGATCAGACTCTCAAAATCTCCTTCTGAAGATATTGATTACAATTTACCACTCTAAGTTGGACCCTAGAGATCCAAAATTGGATACATATTAAGTAGCTTGACCCTACAGATCAAATCAGCAAACTATTTGCTTGCTGATACTGCCAATGCTGCAAGGGCTTTAACTCCTGTTCGACTTCTTCATTATCTCCAGCTTTCCAGGGAATAAGCTCTGTCTTCATTTCAGTCCATTTCTACCCCACTGCATTCCGGACATGGACAGACAAAAATATGTTGAAAATCAGTTTGAAAATAAGACATAAAATTGAGTGCAGCATGGTTGAGGGAGACTGGAGGAATTACAAAGGAAACATGTTAGGCTTTGGGTTTTGACTTTCACATTAAATAAGATGCTTTTTTCTTCCTTTGCCCCAGGGAGCCAAATTTTTGTTGTATTAGATGGAAGGGAAAAGCCTCTCTTTTATTCTTGGAAGATTTCCTGGAAGCCTTCTCCAATCTGAAGATGCAATTTCAGCAGTCAGAACTTAGCTGGGGAGCAAACCAAGAGACTCTTTCATGAGCATACATCAAGCAAGGGCACACTGTCCCTGACCCAAGCCTCCCTCCAGCTGCAACCTGTTACGATGCTCTGTTGACAAGATTATTGTTGAGAAATTATTTATTTCTCCCCGCTTCCTAGCCCGAGCTGGCAAGGAAACCACCTGAGTTTACAAGCACACATTAAAAAAAAAAAAATTAATTAATTTATAAAATCATCGCACGTTTTAAGAACCTCGTGTTGAGGCACTGCTGCGAACTTACGTTGCCTTTTTCAAATTTATTGACAGTGTTGATGCAGTTGTAGAGGACGCGCTCGCCCGTGTCCCCCTGGTCGCCGATGAGGCAGACGAAGACGTTGGCGTCTGTGCCGCTGCCGCTCACCGTCCCCGTGCACACCGTCACGCGGTATTTGATCACTGGGGAGACATAAATTACAGAAACAACCCCAGAAACACCGTTAATCGCTGTTTTTAAAATTTACTGCATTTCTGACAGGCTTGTAATTAACTTTAGGTGTTCGTACTTCTTCCAGTTGGTGCTTCAGCTGGTGTATTGACTTGTACGCTTCCATGTTACCACTGGGAAAAGGTGGGGGGGAGGAAAGCTAAAATAGAAAGGCCTGAGCATTGAGAGAACCCATGAAAGTCTTCCAAACAAGGACATAAAAATCCTGGCCCTTTCAAGAAAAACATCATGCAGTGGAGTGCCCCTGTCCTGCTGCCTCCCCTCCTGCCTTCCCAAGATGGCCCTGGGCTGGGGAACCTTGCAGTGTGTGGGGGGAAAGCAATATTTTCAGCATCCAGGGCCATGGCAGGCAGATAAGAAGAGTTTGGAAGGGACAAGTGCTCAGAGACTTGAGGAATAGGCTGTTCATGTTGGATTTATGGGACAAGACAGGCCCAGCTGGCCCCATCCCCTTGGGATGGTTATANCTCCACACAGGAAAGTGCCTGAGTGAGGATTCGAGCTGCCCTCTCCACAGCTGATTAAAAATACATTTCAAAACCAGGTTTATTTACATTTTAATAACATCTGCAATTACAATTACTCTTCCTCTTCTGAGAAACTGCTCCACTGCATGCAGAGTACCAACATCAGAACCAGAAATTTCAGAAAACAGGGGACTCAAGCTCTACAGAGCGTGGGTGCTTTGGTGGAAAGATAAAAAATCCCACTGGCTACCTTGAGATGTTCTGCTCTCCTAAATTCTCCTCTAAGTAGATTTAATTCTTGTGACACAAGGTCAAGG
>VXBC01012247.1:293335-303970 GCA_013399945.1 Ploceus nigricollis | reverse complement strand
AAAAAGGACACAATCAGCCTGTGAAGTCCTTGCCAAAAGCTATTAAGGTTGATGAAAGTTTAAATGTTCAAGGGGAGATTGGAAACTTTAAACCAATAACTGGAAAAATAAACCTGCTAAATGCTTTCTGCTTGGTAGATCAGTTTAGGAAGTAAGTGTCCAACTGAAAATAGTCAAAACCTGAAAGAATGTTAGGAGGAAGTACCATAAATGCTTGTCTTTTTTCTTATACTTCTAAAACCACGACCTTGTGTGACACAAGAGAGAGGATGTTGGGCTCGAGGGACTTTTGGCCTGACCAGTGTGGCTGTTCTGGGTTCTTGTGATAGAGAATGGAAGCCTGACCCAACATGAAGCAAACCAGGCATGAAATGTGGGAGGACTGGAACAAAGAATCATTCAGGTTTAATCTAATTTCCTAGATGCTAAAATGGGTGCACAAGTGATAGGATTCAGGTGCCATGAGCCCATCCAGAAAACATCAGAATGGGTCTATATGGACAGACTTATTTTCCTGAAGTCACAGAATCATAGAATCATTTAGGTTGAAAAAGGCCTAAAATGAGTCCAACCATAAGAATATAAATTCATTTCATGCATCTTAACCAGGTTTACTTAGACAGTTTGGCCAAAAGGGAATCCTAGACACATTCTGTTACCTCTTGTCCTTCCTGAACATAATTTTTCTGCAGGAAAATAAGATATCACAGGGAAATGTACAGCTGTGGAAGATACAAACATTCTTGCTCATCATCTGTGAACAAACTAATAGGGATGATTGCAGTGGCCCAAAGTCTGACCAGTAATTTTTTTGTCATAGAAGACCCCAGCCAGACACCTTCTCCCACCATGTGGTGACAACAGCAGCACTTGATGCCATCCTACCCCTGGAGATGGGTGTTGGCAGTGGATGATTTCATAGCTCCATAACAATGCAGGAGAGCAGGATCTGTCAAAGCACATTAGAGGAGCCCAAGAAAAAGCTCCAAGTGGTAAACTCTGATTTATCAACACACTTATTTACAGATGCAGAGCAAAGTGTGTGGTTTTTTAAGCGCAGAGAATGCCATCCAAGCTGCTCAGAAGGACCAGGGGTAAAGCTTAGAGGTGGAATTTCTATCCAGACAATCCAGGTCAGGGGTGACAGCACTGTAATCAATGCTGGTAGAGCAAAGGACGTGTGAGTGAAGATCAAGCAGGTCACCCTTGTTATCTCCCACACAGCACAGGGCTGCTCTCCTCTGCTCTCCTCTCCGTGGCCTCCTCCAGCCTGCAGGAGTTAAGCCCCCATCACAGGGCTGTCAGCACTTCAGGGCAGGGGATGCTACGCTGTGCAATCTCTGCTGGAATCAGGTTTTTTGTTATCGGCATTGTAATTAAGCCACAGAAGGAGTGGGTTTGCCTTTCTATACAGTAGTGGTGTCTAAGAATAGGAAGCTTTCCGAAGAGCAAAGAAGAAACCCCTGGTAGGAGTGAGATGAGTACACCAGTTGTCTGACATGGGAAGGGTGGGCAAGTGGGATTTTCTCCACCAATCTGGGCTGTTGGGAGCTGCCTCTCCCCATTGCTCTCATTTCCCACACACAAAATCACACAATCATTTGGGTTGGAAAAGTCCTCCAGGATCATCAAGCCCAACCATTCCTGCAGCACTGCCAAGGCCAACATGGATCCATGTCCCCAGGTGCCACATCCACATGGCTTTTAAATCCCTCCAGGGATGGGGACTCCACCACTGCCCTGCGCAGCTCTGCCAGGGCTGGACAGCCCTTTCTGTGGAGGAATTTTCCCTAATGTTCAATCTAATCCTTTTCTGGTGCAACTTTAGACCATTTTGTCTTGTCCTCTGACAAAGCAGGCACCACAGAGCACTGCACATCAAGCTCAGCTGCCAGCTGGGGAACACAGTGACCCAGGACTGGCACTGCAGACCTCTGCCACTAGCCCCATGTCTACCTTCCCTTGCTGTCCCCTCACCTTATTCAGATGCCAGCCAGCAAAGGGATTTCTTTTCTCGTGCCATATCCGAAGCTTATAAAAGTTGCCAAGATCAGGAAGCTCTATCTGTAAATGGGTAAAAAAGGTGCAACGTCCATTTTTGTGAGTCAGCAAAGCACACACACAAAGGGCACCTCTGAACATCTTTTGAGAGCTAAATCACAGAGAAGTCAAAAATACCAGCCAATTCCCTGTTTTGGGAAGACAAGTATATCCATAGACAAGTAAGTAATTTGCATCACCACCAAATGGACTGACTTCACCTCACCTTTGTAAGGATCTAATGGAGTAAAAATCTCATACTGATGATTTTCCGCCTGGGATTGAAGTTAAACCCTGGAAAACAATACCAAGCCAAATCTACCACTTCCACAAGATTCATACCATGAATTTGTCAGTCTGTCCAGTTTCAAAGTTGTCTGAATTGTTGTCTAGCTTCATCTCATCTGACTTTCCTTTGTCTCCATAAATCTGGAAGAAGATGGTGGCATCTGTTCCTGCATTTTTAATGTCACTTGTCCAGATCCACAGAGACCAAGGGTTTTCTAGATAGAAAGGTTAAAGATACTTGTTTTAAAAAGTAATTTTTATAGGGTGACCTGGTGAAAAACATATTATCATTGTTTCCCCTGGTAGGTAGAGAGGGTAGGATGAAGAAAGACAAAGATCTTTCATCCTTTTCTGCACAAACATTATCAGCTGCTGCATGACGTGCAGGAATGAGATCGGAAACATAATTCTGTGATTTCATGTAAAAGAAAATGAGAAAAACATAAACAACCTCTTTTCAGGTGAACCATATTCTCTTGTATACTCTACTAACAGGGTAATGCAGGGGTGTGACACAACCCTGTAGTTTCAGTTCACTTGTCAAATATCTACAACTCAAGCTTCAAAGACCATAAATTCAGGAGAATATTCATCTTTTCTTTTGTCAGTGAGAAGGAGTATCCAGTTACTTGTGCACAGTGCAATGCAGCTCCAGGTAGCTCCTAAAAACTTGTCTGATCTGTGTCTGGAACAAGGAGGAATAGGACACAGACATGCTATCACCTCATCCTGAGATAATGAGCTTCCCAAGACTGGACTAATTATCCCAAAAATGCTTCTTGCAGAACAGGCTGTCTCAAAGCCTCAGGTATCCATCCCTAGTGAGGCTGCACCATGTGGGACAAACACACTCAGAAGTACAGTATCTTTACTCCGCGTAAAGATATTTTCCAAAAGATTTTGAATTATTTAAATGCCTAAATTTGAAATGACTTCAGTTAACACTTTCTTTAATACTATATGACATACCCTAAGATTGTGGCCAATCTGCAAGATTTTTATCTCAAGTCTTCATCCAACATTTTAACCATAAGTCCAGTCCACCTGCAGCAACTTTACATTGGTTTTCATAGCAGAATATTGTTGCATATATAAGGGTGACATTATTTCCTCTAAAGAGCCCCTCATCTGCATACTTTATTGACCATAGTGTGTGTCGCTTCTGCAGGCCTTGCTGCACCTACGGGAGAAGGAACAGCCTTCTTTCCTCACTCAGACATCAGCTGAATTATTAACAAATCCTAACGAGAGAGTTGCTAACCCTTTCGGTACACCCGAGCCCACATTAGCACAGCTTGACCTTCAGAACCCAGAATGGAATATAAAAATATGATGGCATGCATATAAATTAGATTTTCACTGGTCTACTCAGTGTTAGACTGTTTAAAAAAGAGACAAGAGCTACTGAACATAAATGAGGGGAAGAGGGATCTCAGAAAAAGTTTTGCCCCTGTTTTAATAATACACAAAATATTTATGACCATTCCTCTCTGAAAAGAACCAGCAAGTTTTAGATGAGCATAAATGAAGCAAAATCTGTGGATGGCATATGATGGAGAAGCCTGTTGTCCCTGGGGAAAGCTGCAAGTGCAATTCAGACACCAAAGACTGCTCTCATCTGTCTGGTTTGGCCTCCCTGACCTCTTGCTGAGGGAAAGGAGGAGTGAAGCATGCATGGAGCGGGAAATGGGACCTTGTACCAGGATTAAATGCTGATAGAGGGCTATCAGGGAGAAACCACACAGGGGAGATGTGGCTGAGCTAGGGCAGAGGCTGCTGGAGAAGGCCAGGCATTTCCCCAAATACCCATCATCATCCTCCCAGGGCTTGCTGGGCGCATCCCCCGAGTTCCCATCCTTTCACTCTGAAGTATCCAGGCACTATCTCAGAGCCAGGGCAGATATTCCCCAGGGCACAAACACCAGGGAGGACAAGACCTGGCACAACAGTTTCCAGGATAATGTTCAAGATAAGGAGAGGAGGGAATAAAAAAAACACAGAATAAATACAAGCTACATATGGAGCTGCAATCTGCTGTGGGAGCAGCTTTTGGATGCTGTGCTGGGAGACATTTCACCATGGATACCCCAAGTGAGGTTCAAGCCAGCTTTGATTATCTCTGCAGAAAGGGACAGTCCTGTGTGCACAGGGAGATAGGCGAGATGACATAATAGGTCTTTTCTAACTCCGAGCCTTACACTTCTATAATCTGGCAGCTAAAGGTCACAGATTTCTCAAGGCTAATGCTCTCTGTCTATCTCCTGCAATGCAGTGGTGAGGGAATTAGCCTGTCAATAACAATCAGAGCTGATAATAGGGGGTTAAAGGTTGCAGATGCTTTAGCTAAATGGACCAAGTCGGAGGTGCAATGTGGTTACAACGCTGACTAACATTTAGATAAAGCTTATTCAAATGAACTGCTGTTTAAGCAGGAGCCCACCCGAAGCACTCTCGGATTAAACCGTGTCTATTATCCTAATTAAAATATTCTGTTTACATATGGGCACACCGGCACGGGCCGGGTAGCAGCTATATTTTTTGGCTTGGTGCAGAACCAAGCTGGTGCTGGAGCGTGTGGGGATGGATGAACATGCCCACACCGCAAGGCATGGAGCAGCTCCTCCCAGCAAACGTGTGCCATTGCCTCCCTCTAGAGAAAAGGCTCCACATCCAGCACGCACCTGCCAGCTGGACAGGGCTAAGAACTGTTATTTCTCTAGGATCAGGAATAAAAATAGGTGAAGTCAACAAGGAAGTGTTTTGCTTTATTTCCCATTCTCCCTCCCCTCCCCCACCAAGTTTTGTCTCCTTGTTGTATTTTTTGTTCCTGTCTATAATAAGAAAGCTTTGCTTCTGTAGTGATAAGCAATATAGCCTGGCTTGTCTGCAAAGGTCAGATGATGTCTGAGGCAGCCCTAAACCCAGTGGACCTTAAGGAAATTAGTATAATTCTTCAAAATATTATAGGAGTTTAGTTTTATACTCCCCTAAAGCAGTGTTTTCAAAGCTGAAACCCATGCCCCACCATCAGAAGGATGTGGAGCTGCTGGAGCCAGTCCAGAGGAGGCCACGGAGCTGCTGCCAGGGCTGGAGCCCCTCTGCTCTGGAGCCAGCCTGGCAGAGCTGGGGCTGTTCACCTGCACAAGAGAAGGCTCCAGGGAGAGCTCAGAGCCCCTGCCAGGGCCTCAAGGGGCTCCAGGAGAGCTGCAGAGGGACTGGGGACAAGGCATGGAGGGACAGGACACAGGCAATGGCTTCCCAGGGCCAGAGGGCAGGGACAGATGGGATATTGGGAAGGAATTGCTGGCTGTGAGGGTGGGGAGGCCCTGGCCCAGGGTGCCCAGAGCAGCTGTGGCTGTCCCTGGATCCCTGGAAGTGTCCAAGGCCAGGTTGGATGGGACTTGGAGCAACCTGGGACAGTGGAAGGTGTCCCTGCCCATGGCAGGGGGGTTGAAATTAGATGACCTTTAAATGTCCCTTCCAAACCCCAACCATTCTATGATCCAGTGACTGAGTCCACTTGAACCTCTCCTTGACCCTGGCTATACCCATGTCACTCAGGTGACACTCAGGGGGATGTGGCTTGTGGGAGGAGGGGTGATGGTCACAGGAGGCTCCTGGCTACTTGCACCTACTTTTCAGCCTTTTCTGGCGCAGGGAGACCATTTCGTAGAGCTCCCGCTCTATTAGACCGTCCCCTTCATCTTCATCCAGCCACTTCCCACATGGGAAGGTTTGCTCAATCCCGGTGAATGGGCAGTAAACCACCACCTGGGAAAAGAGATTGGGACAGTGAGCTTGAATATTCTGCTACTGGCAACCCACAGGACCTTGGCACTGAAAACTTAAACAAACAGAGCCAAGACAGAGCTGGAGATCTTGGTCCTGCTCTCAAAATCAGCTTTTCTGGACTGATATGAACCAGACTGGTTGTGCAAATCCCAGTTTGGAGTACAGCTATTACTCATCTGTTCTGTTATTCCCATTTTTGCAGCAGTACATCACAATGGGTCAACTGGGAAGAGGTGAAACACCAGGAGGGGAAGGGAATGGGAGCAGGCAGGGTGGCTGCAGCAGTCAGCGTCGTGTCAGCCTGCAGCACAGGCCCTGCACCACACCAGTGCCTGGCACAGCTCTGCAGAAAACACAGGCTACAAATGCCTTCAAACATATCCATCCTGAGCTGATTTTGCTTGCCAGGAAAACTGAATTTCCTCGTAGCTTCAGGGTAGGCATCCGCCTTCCTCTCCACCCTCCTGATGACCTTATACATGATCTGGTGTGGTCACCAAAAGCTGGGAAATAAACTCTCCAACCAATTTGCTGGGTCGGAAAGACAAAATTACTTTCTTAACAATGCTGGATGCATGGGAATTTCACCTCAAAACATGAGCAGCAACCAAACACACTACACATTAAACTAACAAATATTTGTCCCATTTCTATCACATATTCATTACACTTCCTGTATGCATGAATATATGCTTATTATTTCAATGAAATGACTTGGATATGAGTAGGGGTCTTTGGGGGATTTTTGGTAGTCATTTGGAAATATTCCATTCCACAAAAAAATCCCTTATGATCCTGGATCTTCTGGTGAATCTTCTTTCCTGGAGAGTATCTCAAATATGTGTCCAGGTTGTGATGCACTTCTCTTTATCATTCTCTGCTCTAGCACTTCATCTCTGTTCTCAAAACTAAGATATCTACCAGTACATATTAATCACTGGTGGAAGCAAACAAGGAAGCATTAGCTGGCACAAAACTTATTAGTCACAGATGTAGGGAGTTAACACAAGGCCACATTAATCTCTGGCATGTGTACTAAGCACTGGATGGTACAAAACCAAACATTACCCATGGATATAGGGATCACACACCATGTGATAAACTTAGAAGAATTTTCCAACATCTTCCCCCACTGCTGTGTAGAATTCTTCTCAAAGAAATATAAGTTTTTGGGTAACAACTTTGCATATTTCTCCACTGCCTCCCAGTACCAGCTGTGGACAGCCACTTTCTATTGNAGCAGCATCTGGAAACTTCAGGGCAGTCTGAGCATAGATGATAACTTTGAAATGCTCAGCACAATCCAAGGCTGCATTTCTGTCTGGCCCCTTGGGCAAACATCTGAAGGTGCTTTTGGAGCTGAGCAAACAATAATCTCTGTCTTTGTGACTGCAGAGGGGCAATCAACCCAATTAGTGAGTGATTGACTTATGCATCTAACGTGCCTTTGAGGCAATCAGCTGCTCTCGTGTGTGATGTATAATATTGACTTTTTAAACCGGGGATATTGCCTTCCAAACAGAAGCAGACTTATTTATTTATTTTTAAACTGGTCTGGGTGGTCGGGGTCAGGTTGTGAATGGGGAGCAGGCCTGACAGATGCCTGCAGACAAAACTCATGGCAGTGTTGGCCAAGTGGTAGCACTCCGTGACCTCAGAGGTCTCTTCCAAACTGAATGATTCCATCAGTTTATGATAATTGTCTCACCTTCTCACAAAACCAGCCAGAGCTGACACCACAATTATCATGCCCAATGGTGACTCTGCTGAGAGGGCTGAGGAGGGCAGCTATCTCCACGTTGAAGAGATCCGTCCTGGCACGCTCAAATTCACCTCCTTCCAAGAAAATCTTCCCACTGTTCTTTAAGCCTTTGGAGCCGTGGAGGATTACGTGGATCTTGGAGTTGGTGCCGGCTCCTCTGATATCTCCGGTCACTACAGCCACATTGTACACAATGCCTGGAGGATTCAGAAATTTGGTTAGGGAAAAAAGAAGGGAGGAAAAGAGTCTGAGAGTTATGGCTTTGATTTGATTTATGTTGGAGTCTCTATTGATTTCCCACTGGTCTGTTTTAACTTCTGATTTACACACAGTGCAATGTTTCATTTGTTTTTGTCCCACATATAACTCTGAGAAACACACATCTACCTTCAGACTGCCCAAGAGAAACAGGCATGGGTTGACAAATTCCACGTTCCATGGCCCAATGGAAAAAAAAGTTTTCCTTTTTATACACTCTGTGGTGCTGATTAGGTGACGAAAGGCAAAAAAATTAATTGGCAAGTAATTTGATTTTGAGAAATACCAAGCACCAAATATGTCAGAGAGTGCTGAGAGGGAGAGGAGAGGAGAAATGTTGCTTTAAACAGTGGTGGCAAAATCTGCAATATCACAAAACTCTGAAAACGTTGGGTTTATTTGTCTCTTAGCCTATAATGCTGCTGAAGCCATCAGGACCTTCACAGTCACGGTGAGAACCCACAGATCTCAGCAAAACAAGGTTTGGGAGAGGTATCAGCCCAGCTGGAAGAAAGAAAAGTATCGCTGAAAAAAAACCTATTTACATAAAAATGTCCTTGGGGGGGTTTTTTCTATCTCCAACTGTTGGTCTAAGAATGAAAACACTTCTTCCCACAAGCCTTACCTCACAGCAAAGCACATCTTAAACCTGTCTCATGGCATCAAAAACACACCTAAACACTATAGGAGCACGTAGAAAATAGTTGAGACCTAAACCAAGTTTTTTGATTAAATCAGACAGAAATTTCAATAGGGACCTGGGATGAAGCAAAAACGTCAGAATTCACTCTTTTACAAATAATCCTCCCTGTGAAATTTACATTAAAAAGTACTCAAGCATGCTTTACTGTTGATGTATCTTCAACAAAACCTCAGAGAGCAGGAAAACAAAATACATAGTCATGACTGGTAAAAGACAAAGGAAGCTTTTTGGGATTGAATTACATTTCTTTCCATTTTCTTCCCTTGATTTTCCCTAACAAGCATCCTGCAGTGAGAGATCTGCACCCAGACCATTTTCCTCATGCACATGTACGCGGGAATACGAGGACTGCAGATGCTGAATACCATGCAAGTAAGTAAAGAACAGTTGTTACATGCATCATCACAATGTTTGCCTTCATGCTGTTCAATAAATACAGGCAGAACACTATCCAAATAATCTTCTGCCTCATGACAAGTTCTTTTATGGACTTTACATCCAGGTTTCTTTTAACAGAGACATAAACTTTGGTTGTCTTTGCTTTAAACATGTTGGATAATAAAAAAGATTGATTTAGGGCTCAGCACTGTGTTTCTTGTTTTGTAAAAGGATGTTTAGCTCCCCAGACAAGAAATTGAACTACAGCTTTCACTACTTTGTGGTTTTGGAAATAACAAACACTTTGTTTGAGTGCTGGTGAGCAATTTGCTGAAAGTACAAGCTGTATCTTTGATTCCCTGCCCGCCAGCCCCTTATCCAGGTGCACCAGGTGATAAACCAGCACATAGGTCCTGCACAGCTTCACAGGGGAGACGCAAAGGTGGGAAATGTGCTGGCAGTTCAGGAACCCTCACACAAAACAGACTATCACCAGCAGATGCTTCACTGCAGGTCTCCCTGAGCATAAGGCATTCAATCTTCTGAAGAAACATGGTTAATAGCCTTAATTTCCCATTTCCCACCACGGATTCAGGCCATGATTTTACCTGTAGCTTCAGTGCCCCCAACTAGAATGTCCCTCTGTATTTTCCCATCATCTTCATCTAAAGCGAACCAGCGTCCAACTGGGAACTGGTACACACATTTATTGCCAATGTCCTCAATGATCACCTAAGAGAAAAGAGACCATGTTGGAGAATAGCATGGGAAAAGCAAAGGTTTTACACCACGGTGTGGCAGAAGAGCAGAAGCTTTATGTACACACCCTCACTTGGTATTTAACATACTCAATACTCAAGCAGATCCCACTCCACTTCCTAATTAGTACTGATAGAATTTCAGACAATCAGTGAGTAAAACCCAGCTTTTTTATTTTCTTTCTTTTTTATCCAGTGAACCCACTCTGCATCTCTTGCAGTGTACGAGACCAGATGTCTCTCCTATCAAGACCAGCTGGCCTGGCCTGTCTTCCTTCTCTCCGGAGCCTGTTTGCTGGCTACTCTTCTCCATCAGCTGAATGGCAGCTCTTTGTTCTGCTTTGGGAACAGGCTGTGTTCTCTCTCTCTCTGCTTTAGAGAAGAAAGCTTTATAAAATAATGCCTAGGAATTTCAGGGCAAATCCAGACCATCAGACGAACTTGTGTGACACAGTAATATCACTAGATCCCAGTCAGTTACTCCAGGGTGGAACCACTGCAAAGGCATTGCTCTTAAAACCCTGTGGCAGGAAAGAGTTTCTAATTCGGAAGGATTTGGCTCTTGGACCATAGTGAGATGGAGCTGTGCAAATATCATGAGGTTTAACAAGGCCAAGTGCAAGGTCCTGCACCTGGCTTGGGGCAATCCAAAGACA
>VXBC01012247.1:249453-282595 GCA_013399945.1 Ploceus nigricollis | reverse complement strand
AGGGTGGGAACCCATTAAAAAAAAAAAAAAAAAAAAAGAAAGACAAATATTTCACAAAAGAAATATCTGTTTTCTGCTTTCACCAGATTTGCTATTATCAAAATTGAAGAAATAGTTGAGAATATCCTCTTGGTTTAAACACTTTTGCTCAGAAATAAGGATGAAATAATTTTACGGTATTGTCGAAAATCATATTGTTAACTCTGTACTTCAGTTTTGCTTTGAATAGATCAGAACTTTTAAAAAAAGTTACTTCATTTCAAAACTGAAAGCTGAATTAATTTCCATATATAGACATAATTAGTCAAAATTATCACATGTCTTCAAAAACATGCTGTACTCTCTGTTTTGTATTGGGTACACAGAGATCTATTTACCAGCCTCTCCAAAATCTTTTCTCTCTATGTGAATTACAAATCTCTTTTTTTCTGTCCTGTTTCAGGGCTCAGTGTATTTTTTGTGTTTTTCAAGTCACCAGTGTTTCTTTTCATTTCTATGTTTCCATTTCTCATTCCTTTTACCCATCTTTAGAAAAAAAACAAGAGAAAAAACCACAGGGAAAAAAAAAAAGGTGTGACGAGTAAAATGTCCACAGCTGCCTCATTTTGGACACAGTGACAATAAGTCGGGCAAAGTTTGCAGGGAAAGTAAAGTCCTTGTTAGAACAAAGGAAGTATTTCTGATCAAAAATAAAAGACATTTCTGGATACTCAGTATGCCAGATAGCATGACAATTTTTTCCCAGTGTTATAATGGGGTAGTAAAAGATATTAGTCCTTCTACAAACACTGTTTATTGAATGCTTCGCTGTGCAGCAAGGCCTCATCCTGAACACAGAGGGTACTCGCCATTACTCAGAAGCAAACAACTCATATGTATTTCATAAATATATTTATCTGCATTTTCCTGTGCTGATTATACACTTCCAGTTTTCAGAGCAAATAAAGATGCATTTTGATGAGAAGATAACACATATTAATATTTAATTCCTCTTCCTCATCCTTAGAAATAATATTTTTTCATTTTTCCCATCACGGAAGTTCCAAAAGCATGAAATCGTGTGACCTCATTTTGAAACAAAACCCAGGGGAATCCAAGTCTCACTTAGGTTTAAAAAGCCCTCCAAGACCATCGAGTCCAACCATTTCCCCAGCATTGCCAAGGCCAACACTGACCCATGTCCCCATGGGCCACATCCACACAGCTTTTAAATCCCTCCAGGGATAAGGACTCATCCATGAGGGAGCAATGTTAGTCTTCAAGCCCAACCTTTTATAAAATGACATTGCAAATCCGACAGGGCATCATCAGCTGGTGCCTCACATCCCAAATTCTGCTCCTTACCTAAGCTTCTAACATCATTGGGAAATATTGGCCACAGTTTCAGTTCCGATCCAGCCCAGCCCTTAAGGACATGCACATCCCAGGATGGAAGAAAGGATTTAGCTTCTGACTCAAAGTGAATCATGTGCACCAACACCTGCTGCTTCAGATGTTTCCTCAAGTCACAGCCAGGTCAGTGCTCATAAGCCTTCAAGTCAGCCAACAGCTAACATTAAAACTCTGGACAGCGAACTGTGAAGCCTTAACCCAAGAATCCTCCAAAGAGCAAAGGAGTAAGCTCACATTCACAGCTCAAATACATGAGTTTTAGGTCATAGTGGATCTGAAAACCTAGAGAATACCTAGAGCAGGTTAATGCTTTATTAATAGACCTTTTTTGAATGTTTTTAAAGGCAAGACCCCCCTCTGCCTGCACGAGCACTCAGGGAAATTTCACGACTCTAATTTCACCACTCTAATTTCACCTCATTACTAGAATCCAAATCCCAGCTGCTCATTGTGACTCCACAGCCATTACCCTTAGGACATATCCGTGCAAACTCTCAGATGCACCGTGTATCAGCCCCAAATCAGGCCATAATTGACCCAAACAACAACTTTCCCTTTCAAAACTGCTTCTTGTTTCAGCAGAGCAGAAATGTTGTGTCTGGCTGTAAAAGAATCACCCCTAGATAAAGAACAGCTATATTTGATCTCCTCTTGTGATCCTTTTTTTTATATAATAGCAATAATAATAAAGAATAGCAATAGTGGCCAATTTTCAGCACATTTAAATATGTAAAAGTTAAACACAATGCAACTGTGTTGGAACTCGTCTATCCTCAAGGCTGAGGTGTGCCACACCAATGTGCTCCTCAGTTTCATTATTAATAGACTAAATAAGATTAAACTTTACCCAGAAATAGTAGAGACTGAAGTAGTTCTGCAGTTTGGTGTCACACATGCAATTCTGTCTTACTGGGTATATTCAGCCTTAAAGGAGTTTGACATGAGTTGCTGTCTCAAGCACATTGATAACCCATCATGTCCAATCCTGAATAATTTCAGGGTGCTGATGGCCAAAAAGCCAGATGAAAACCAGACTTTGGTTCTCAACCTCATTTGCAACAGGCAGGTTGCAAAGACTTGACCAAAATTTGACAGGTTAATGTAAGATAGAATTGCACAGAAGACTGAATTAACTTTCAGCTCAATGTGCTCTTGAGCATGATTTTAAGGACCAAGTGAGTAACATCCCCATTGCAAAAGAATGATTCTGCTTTCTCAGAGTAAGGCATGTACGGAGCATTGTTTGATTAGCGAGAGGTTTCAAGGGAAATCAAGAACAGCTAATATCTATTTCCCTTGTTCTGAGCATAACTGGAGGTTACACGGCACAGAGCCCAGACCAACCTCAAGCAGCTGAGTAGCCTTAACTGCCTATGGTCACCCCCCTGAGAAAAGATGTTTATTGTTGGATAAACAACATGTCATCTAACCCGACCAAACCTCAGCAACTTTTATGAATCTGTACAAAACTAAGCCTTGCAGATATGTTTTGGTATTATGTCTTGAGAAGCCCTGCAACCCACATGAAGACCAGCTCTCAAGGCTCCCTACTTTCCAGCCAGGTGATAAAAAGCTGTATTCATCACACACACAGGGATGGAGAAAGACACAACCTTGGTGTCCCTCCTGCAGGGATGAAGACCATGGGGCAGAGGCCAGCAAGGTCCAGGCAAATGAGAGTCACTTTGGGGTGGGGGACATGTCCACTGAGTGGTACAAATGATTCCTGACCACTCTGCACGTATCAAACGAGGGGCTGGGAACTTCAGTTACTGGCACAGCTGTCCAGGGAGTCCCCATCCCTGAAGGGGTTCAAAAGCCATGTGGATTTGACACTTGGGGACATGGGTCGGTGTAGGCTGAGCAGTGCTGGGGAAACAGTCGGACTCTGTGACCCTGGAGGGCTTCTCCAACATAAAGGATTCTGTGATTCTATGAATTGACCCCTGAATTTCATGTCCTTTTACACCTCCATGGGGTCAGTAAATCTCCCAGGGCAGCTGCAAGCTGTTATGAATGCACCCCCACCACTTTGGCAGGACATCAGACATCCTCAGAGTGATCCGAAACCGGCAACACTCAAAGGAAAACCAGCACCTGGCTCCAGTTTTGAGCCTGTCCCTTGCACAAAGGCTCAGCCACAGCCATACAATCCTAAGGCTTCATAAACTCAAGTGAAGCAGCACAAAGCTGAACAATAGCCCTCCCTTGTAATTAATACCTGTAGTGTAAATTAATCCAGGCTGCCAATAGAAGCTGCTGGGTAAATAAGAATCTGTGACACTATCCCTGTCAAAGGCCCATGGGCATATGATGCCATGGATGTGAATACAGGGAATAGAGGGTCATTCAAGCAGGAACACTTAAGATTTAACCTATTCTCCTTGAGAAACGTGTGGCATTCCACAGCAAACCTGACAGGAGGCATTTTATTTGATAAGTAAATGCAATCACTCAAGTGTCTGCAATTGCCAAGTCAGACATCCATGGTAGTTCTATTTGGATCATGAAAAGTACTCTACTTTTGGGTTTTGAGTGTCCATTTTTTCCACTATATCTATCTATCTATCTATCTATCTATCTATCTATCTATCTATCTATCTATCATCTATATATGCATATAGATAGGTGACTTTTTTTGCCACACATTCTTTTCTACATTTTTAAATTATTCCTCTTTTTTGTTTTCCCCCCTTAAAATTAACCTCTCCAAAACTCACAGTTTACAGGAATTCTCTATCTGGCCTGTGCTCCTCACCAAGAAAGAGGCTGAGTTTGGCCATAGTTTAGTCAGTTTTGGTATAAGCACCAAGAGCCCCCCTTCAAATAGGCTTCAGATGCCTTTTCAATGAATCAAAAATATGACAAAGAAAAGGAGTTTATTTTTTTCAAGCCCACATCCTTCCCACACAAAGCACAGAGAAGGTCCCAGCAGTTCAAAAGAGGAAGGTAAATCCTCATGACAAAGACAGGAAAGTTCTCCAGGAGAAGATCAAAAGCTGAGGGTGCTGCAAAAAAGGGAACCTGGAGGAAAGTTGTTTGATTCCCTCCAAAACATTTCTGACTGTGACAGCAAATGGAGTATGAAAGCAAAACATGAAGCTAAGTTTGGCAACAACAGTGTCTTAGTGGTTTATAAAGAAAAACTGAAGTAATAAATGGATTGAAGATGGGATTGAAGAGACATAACTAGAAAGGCGAAGAATATGGCACTGAACTGCTAATGGGAACACAGACTTAGGAGAGAATGACTTATCTTTCCTTACATAAACTTACAGAATTTTTCATTATCTAGGGGCCTAGAAAATATTAACACTCAAAGAGTAAACATCACCATTTAATGCATTGGAAAGAAAAAAAAATACCCTAAAACACAATCAAATTCAGGGCAAACGACTTGTATGTACAACAAAAATCATATCACAATCTCATTTCAGACCTTTACGGATCGGGAGGGAGGCATATTAATTCAGATACATTTACATTTGCAGCTGACAGTTCACCACAGCAGTCTGGGGATGTTTATCTTTCATTAATTATGGTTCAAGGGGAGCTGCAACCTGAGATAGCTGAGCTAACCTTCTCCTCTTACGGATTCAGACCTGCCACCTGGAAGGCATCCAACCCTTCACCCAGCCTCTGGCCTCAGCCCAGCTCCTGCCTTGGCGCGGGCAGCTGCAGAGCCCAGCCTGCAGTGCTGCTCAGGCATGGGGGTTTATCTCTGATAAAGGTGGCAAGAGCTGATGCATTTCTGACAAATGCCTGCCTAAATCTCTTCTTTCACACCTGGGAGATGATCTCACTCATATTTATCCCAGGCCAAGCACGTGAAGAGCAGTTCATCCACATCCCAGAGCCACTTCTCCAGAAGAGCAAGTGCTCAGGACTGGCTGTTCTGCTTGTGAAATACAAAGTAGCTCCAGCAATTTCATTGGAGCACTCTCCTGTACCAGCTGAGGGTTTAGCCCACGAGTCTTTTCCTGCTGTGAGACAGGTGTTGAACAGGATGGAGGAAATCACACACATTCCCTTGAATCATTTCTCCCAGGCAGAGGCAATAATAAATTTGAATAAGGTGTTGTGTCATTTAAAGATCTATTAAGATTGAATGGTTCACTTCCTCCTCAAGGGACCCTCTCCTTAATTGTACATTGCTTTGACTCGTGCACTACCTTCTCCGGAGCCCTCCTGCCCCTCGAGTGTCCTTAGATTCTCCTTTTCACAAATTAATTTGATTAAAAAAGCAGCAAGGTACTTCAGCACACACGGCCCCAGTAGTAACTGGGTGGGTTTTTGGCAGATAATGTCTCCAGACATTATCTCATTCCCTTGTGGCAGCCACCCTGGGGATGTCTGCATTTTTAAAATGCTCCAATATGCATTTCTTGTCAATGGATATTATTTGTGCATGCTAGCTCACATGCAGTATCTTTTAATGCTTACATATTCAACATACCAGCACTCTTTTAGAAGGTTGTATCTCAATAGTGCAAAATTACTCAATGATTCTGGGTCAATTTAGTGTATTCTTTCACTGTTAACATGATCTCAATAAAAATAACAATACTTTGCCCTTCTAGAGCATCTATCAATACTCACAGCACTGCTTAAGTCTGGCAATAAATTGGTTTTACCAAATAATTGCTCCTAAGTTGTAATGTCAGCAACATTATTGCAAGAGGTCTACTAATTATTCTCAATAAGATTCAATCTTGGCAAAAGCACAAGTTTCCTCCTTTTAGCACCGAACCACACAGCTCTCTTTCCCTGTGGCTGATGGCCTTCACTTCCACACCCAAAATTAAGATCCCAGAAAGGAGCAGTGCCCTGGTGAGTCTATCAGGAACACACTGATAGGAAACTCTGTTTCCTCACTAGCACTTGCAGATGGAGTGCTGACATCCCACCTGAGTCTGGTTTGCTGGCTTCTCTTTCACATCTTGATCACTCACGTTACACGCACCATACATCCCTGCGTGGCCGGCACTGGTACCAATTTGGGATTACGTGTCTGGTGTGCAAACTATCCTAGCCTCATTTCAACATCGTTAGCTTAAAACCACACTGAAAAACAGGCACCAGCACAGTGTGGGTATCATACACACATACAGCAAAACCAGTGTGGAGTTAGAGCAAAACCAGTGCAGAGTTACAGCAAAAGGGTTGGGTCATCTATGGAAATTTCCTGCAGGACATTACCAGAGACTGGAAAGACTTAACTTTATAGACAGGACTGCAACCACACTGCCTCTTTGGGTAGCACGTAGGGGTACCAGCTACATCTTCCAGGGTAGGATGCCTCTCATCTACAAGTAGGTATTCAATCTAATTTAATATTGTCATCACAGATCCCTCAGTACTCGACGAACGAGTGGAGCTTCTCCAAACAGTGATTTATCCCACCCTAGGACATCAGATCTAACGCTGGAAGAAGAAATTACCCTCTTGAGTCATCTTGCATCTTCCTATATCTCTCTCCACTGGCTGTAAAGAAAACTTAAATTAGCTTAGACTACACAATTACTTTTTATGTGATGAGATCATCTCAAAGCAACCCTGTCCTTTCCTACAAGGCATCAGAAAGCCAAGTTTTTTGGTTTTTTTTGAAAAACCTTACTTTTGGGCACATCCATGGGATTCAGGCTGCCAATGAGGTCTCTGACATACAGCCCATCCCCATCCTCCTTGCTCAGCCAGTTGTTGCAGGGGAAGTAAAACCGGAGGTGAGGTCTGTTCATGTCAGTCACGATCACACGGTCAAGGAACCATCCCGCGTTCAGTCCGGTGTTGTCATGCTCAATCCTAGAGGAAGAACAACCCTGTTTTAGTATTCTGGTTAAGACTGGCTACTAGCGCCATAATTTCGTGGAATGTTATTTACTAGACAAGGCTAGATCAACTGTACACATAATTCCCGTTTATGGATGTCTATCCAAAGAGTTTCAAGGAACTTATGTGCTTTTACAGCGTATATTAAAAATAACAACCTTCCATATGGGCAGAGATCACAGGTGAGTCTGTGACTCTTTTATCTGCAAGGAGATGCTCACAAACATACCTTCACCTCCACATTCATTCAACATATGCATTCATTCACCTTGCACTGCATATCTAAAACATAAGGGGTTCTCTTCCCACCCAGTACCCCTCCCACCCTATTCTTGCATTGTTTTAACCACCTCTTCCCAGCTTTCTTTGTAATACTTACTAATTTTAAATTTTTTATCAGTCAGTCAGACAGTGGTTAAACATAATAATTATAATTTACATTACACTAAGTTAGAAAAAGTGGATGGCAAACCCCATTTACCTCCATTGGGACATAAAAACAGTCCTAAACATCTTTCCCCATGATTGCATATGACAGAAATATAATTCTTGGTGGGGAGCATGGATACTTATAAACAATACTGTAGGTGATTTCACACTTCAGTTCAAATCTTCAGTAGTAAACAAGCTTTTACCACCCCTTAACTTCACCTTGATGGGAGCACGTTAAGAAATAATGAATAAAACATGGCAATGCTTAAACCTCTACAGCCTGTCATCCTATTAGCACCTCACAGAGCAGGTGTTGTGGTAGCAGCATTGTACAGGTACCTTATTTTCTTTATTTGTCCAACATTATTGGTTTTCACTCGGAACACATCTGTTTTGCTCCTCTCAAAGGCCGTGCTGCTCCTGTAATGCACATGCATCAAAAAGAGTGGTGAAAAACCAGTAGCCTTGACAGCAAGCACGCAAGTGCTAGCGTGTGAGGATAAAGAAGTGTCATTCCTAATGTTGGAAAGACCTAGTTATCAGTGCCCTCTCCCCAGTGACAGGTTTTGGATGCTCTAAGTACTGACATTCAGCAGACTTTTTTACTTCTCAGACTCCAAGAGTTCTTCCAGAAGCTGAGGCAGAAGATTTGGGGGAAATGCAATATGCTTTGCATCTCAGAGTCCCACTCCCAGACATGTCCTCTCCTGTCATCCTAGCCTCCAGGCATCAAGCAGACCTGCTCTTGGTGATGGAGCAAAGGGCTCCAGCAAGTTCCCTGTGTGGCCACAGATCTGCCCAGGACTCAGCCAGAGATAAAAGCATCTAACCACATCCAACTTTCCAGGCCCATCTCTCATCACTTTTTACAACTGCTGAAACTTTGGTGCTTCCTCCTACAATTTACATCTCATTCCAAGTAAAACAATTGTAGGCAGGAAGTAGTTTGGCTTTTTTTGGGGAAGTGTTAAATGTGCATTTTGTATTTCACAGGTGCAAGTGCAAAATATAAAGTCTATTGGCCGAGGTCGGGGGATGTAGAACTTAATTCCCAGTTCTGCCTCTAGCCTGCAGTGTGATCCTTGGCAAGAACCTCTGTCCTTTTCTGAGCTCGTATTTTCCACGAAAACGCTATGAATAATATCAAGGCAAAGCTCTGAAGATGCAGCCTCTCCCATCTGCCCTCCCTGATGAGCCCCCATTTCCTCTGGGCTGCTAAGCATGGCCACGGATGATTAAACACAACAAAATCCAGAAGCTGTATTAAAATGAACAAGAAACCACAACACTCGAGCAGCGCAAAGCCACGGTGACAAGCGGTTTGCACTTAGAAAGTTAATGAATATTAATAATCCCAGCAAGGGGGTTTGGCTTTGCTTGCTGCTCTTCACGTTGCTAAAGGACCTGCATGTGCCTTGCTTACAGGTCATTTTGTGTTGTGCTAAACCCATGCCCAGCCTTCCTCCTCCTCCTCCTCCTCCTTGTCCATTCTGCTGTTTCACACCCTGTGCCAGGAGCAACACCAGTGTACGAAAAGGCTAAAATGGTTAACCTTGCCGTGAAGACAAGAAGCAATTAAACCTGGCTTAGCCTCCCCCAGCCTGGCTGCTGGAGTGAAAACAGCCAGCGAGTGCAAGGCAATTAGTCTGTCAGGCTTGAATGAGCATCGTAATGACAGCAGCTTCTCCCCGCATTGGCTCGGAGATCGATGCAGTGCTGCAGACTGCTACGGAGATGGCATGAAAGTATTAAGTGAGAATAATCAGCCTAAAGCTCTCAGTGCACCAGTCCCTCTGGCTGCTGGTTTGTGGCAGTCCTGCCACCGTGTTGGGCTCTCTTATTTGCTGGGGTGGATGCTGGGGAGCAAACCTCCTTCTTCAGGGCATCCAAAAGTGCCCACTGAGCAGATGCTTAGCGCATCCCAAAACAGCTTGGGGAAGCATTGGAAACGTGACACAGCCCAGGAGTCAAACCCCTGGGAAGTCTTGCTGTCGAAAGGTAGGAAGAGTTTTGACAAGTGTCTTCCCTTGAGATGGATCTGCAGCATCAACAGGAATGGGAAAGAAAAATCCAGCCCTTACTTCTAGCACTGCCAATTGCATGGGGAGGGAGTGGGTGAGGGAATATCCCAGAGTGAATGGCTATACTGAAATGCAGGCTAAAAAAAGGAAAGAGTGAAAGAAAAGGAGATATTACAGCTGGGCTATTGTCAGAGTCTGGTCCAGGCTAGGATTAGGATGAGATATTCACAGCCAGATTACCGTAAGGAACTTGTTACACCAAACAATAAGGCACACTGGCTTGCACAGCCCTGATGACAAATAAAGCAGGAAAACTATGACTTGGAAATTGCAACACTAAATTTACAATGTTCAAGCTTGACTGGGTTCAAACCCAGGGATTTTAGACCATAAGCATAGTCCAAGGATCTTCTGAATTTCGCCAGAGCCCTGTCATTAATCTGAAATAACAGGCCAGGGCAACTCTAGAAATATGTTTTCGTTGTGTTTGTTATTTGACATATTTGATTTGTTCTAGCAGCTCTATTTTTTCCATATTCTGTTGCAGCATTTTTCCCAAATGCTTTGTAAGAAACATCCAAGGAGCTTCATCAAAGACTAGTATACAATATTCTTATATATATTTTTTAAAATTTAATTTTTTTTTAATCTGAAGCTGTTTTCAGATTTTTTCAGCTGAGTAATTGCCTGCAGGCTGCACTGCTTGTGGCGCTGCAAATGTACAATCATTCAGAACACTTTGTTCCCTGGTTGGGTTAGTGGTGCTGCTAAAAGTCTGCAAGAACTGGTACATATTTGAGCATAGCATTTTTAAATCCCTGCATTCATGTCCTCTGCAGGCCATGGGCATAGACAACAGAGCCAGTGCCATGAGAGTTTTGCCACTTCTTGATGGGTTGATAACCAGAAGGCCTCTATAATGCAGTTTTGTTTGCAAAAGTACATAAAATAAACATTTGTACAAGTAAATATTATTTTTTTTAATGAAGGTGAATTAAAAAGAGTTGACCCCACCACATAAATAAAAGTCACATTTGAAATGGAAATTTTGATTGTTTGTAGATAATAGTCTTCTCTTTTGATCAGCTAACAGCACCCTTTTCACAGGCGAGTTCTTAGGAACAGACAGAAAACCTGGATACTCATCACAGCAGAGGCATAAAAATAATGACCTTCAGCAGTGATGGAGTAACCTAAACCAATTTAGCTTTGAATCCCTGCTTAATCATTTAAACTGCATTTCTATTTGGTGTTTTACCTGAAAATGCCTTGTACACACAGAACTGCCAGCAGAAACACCATGGATTAAGGGCTGCACAGAAGCACAAAGTGTTATTCTGGATGTCAGTTCAAACAAAAATTTAAAAATGCTCCACTAAACCATTAGAAAGAGTCAGTTCTGGGTTGCATCTCCCTGAAATGCTGCCCACAGGTCTGCCTGCTCCTGCCATGGATGTTTAGCAGCAGTTGGAGGAGCTGAGTATCAGTGATGATTTTGGAAGGTTGTACAGCCCAAACCATCCTAAAGCCTGCCACTCTCTAGGAAAAAATAAATGCTACTTGGTTCACCTGCTAGGTCAGGGGAGTTTCTCATGCACTATGGGTGGGCAGTGTAGAATGTCACNTGGACACTCTCCAGCCCCTCAGTGTCTCTCTTGTCCTGAGGGGCCTAGAGCTGCCCCCAGAACTTAAAGTGTGTCAGAGCTGAATTGAGAGGGACAGGAAGGAAATTTCTTCCCAAAAACACACAATGAACCCTGCTCCCTTCCCCATATATTTGCAATAGCTGTGGTGTTCTCTCTCCACATCCTGTTTCCATGTAGGATTTCCCTTGAAAATGGTACTTCAGCCAGTATCATCTGTAAGAGTGCCATGAAAAGGTGTCAGGGATGAGCATTGGTCTGTCCCTGTTGTTTTCCTGGCTTGAAAGTACAGACAGCTTCCCTCATCCTCAGGTTGTCTAATACACATTATAGGCTGTATGATCCCATGTTATCAGGCCTCTGGCTAAGATGGCATCTTGCCAGGAGATGCAAAAGGTATTGGAAAAATGCTCACAATGTGTTGGCCTCATCCCTCTGTCCCTCCCTACATATCCACAATCGATCACTCCTGGAGAGAGGACATTGTCATGTACAAACTAACTACAAAAAATCCCCCATATGTTCAAACCATAACAGCTCTTAGCACAGAGCTCCAATAGCAGCATCATTAACCTCCTCCTTGGAGCAACAAATACTCCAGAGAGTTTGGTCTGCAAATATTTAGCCAAGACTGCTGTCATGAAGCTGACAGCATCAGTCAGCAGGTGGCTGGGAATACCACGTGAGGCAGCATACGTCCAAAACCACTCCAGATGGAAAAGAAACCAGCAGAAAAGCACAGCCACTGTCAATGTCTGTACCAAGGACATTATCGACCAGCAGAATGAATCCTGCTTCAACAGGCGCTGAAAAATTGGTGAAAAAACAGCTCCACTTGAAAGGGTTTAATTGGATGAGATTAATTGCTCAGGGCTGTAGCAGAGTGATGACACCCGAGAGCCAAACACCAGGCCAAAACTGTGGGAGTCTGAATTTACCCCAAAACTTTACAAAGTGTCATAGGACACACAGACTGCCTTATCCATAAGCATTCCAGGTACAGATTCAGACAGCCTTAATTACAGACATTGAGTAAGTGCTCCTTCACTTTGTACTGCATGGAGCAGCATCATCTTAATATCAGATATTTTCATCTTTGGTGGTGTGATTTGCATAAACAAAATAAAGTAGTTGTGTTTAATTTAGATAATCTTAGCTAAGCTTTATCATAAAATCATTGAATCATAGAATGTCCTGGTTTGGAAGAGACCTTAAAGATAATTTCTTTCCAACCTCACTGCTGTGGGTGGGGATGTCTTTGTTATCTGCAGTTTGGCTATTATTTTCTAGAGAAACTGTATGCAAAGCAAACAGTGCCACCAAGAACAGTGCAAAGGTTGCTCAGTATTTCCCAGTATTAAATTGCATTTTTAATTACATTCACTTTGCCAGATTGAGATAAATTTTAGTCTGTTGAAAATTTTCATCCCCTTCCCATGGAGAAATATTTTTAAATTTTTGATGAGAATGAGCTCAGGCATTTTGAAGACTGACATTAATGAGTTGGAATAGGGGCAGGACTTTGAGCAAGACAGAATGTTGAGTTCATATCAGGAATACACCTTACTCTCATCCCAAGGGGAAAACTGGCCAGGTTTTACAGTCTGAAAAATGCAGCTGACACTTGATCAGCAGGGACCTGGGTCTAACAGCTGAATTCCCTTAAAAGTCTGGCTATTTTAAGCAAAATAATGCCTTTCTCTCTAAGGCTTGACCTTCCTTGTAGTTGTACCACCAGCTGCTGTGTTCATAGCTGCTGGTAGATTATAATTTATACATATGCCAATTATACCCACTGTTATATTTAGGTTGTTCAACACCTTGGTCTAAGCACTCTCTCAGGTATTTTATTCCTGAAATACTACACACAGGCTGGCTAATCAGACTGAGCAAGACAGAGGAAAAAAATTTCCACTTAATTTATTTTTCAGAAGTGAATATGGACTCCAAAATGTGCTGTTACTTAACACTGTCCCAGACCATTAAGTCTTCAGAGAGCACTGAAAGTGCTGCAGAATTGTACAGACATAAATCAGGGCACAGTTAGATACATAAACAGCTGTAAAATGGGAAACATCCTGTGGCATTAAAGGAAAAGGGTCACAGCTCCTCTCTGAAGCAGCACTTCAGCAGCAAAGTGAGAATCCTTCCCCCTCTGCACTTGGGGTTTGTTCCCTTCGTAACCTGAACAGCCCTTTCTACACCAACTACCTAACCCTTCCTAACTTATTATATTAACTGCTCAGAGTAAATAAGCTCTCTTTCCTGTATTTATTTATTTATTCTAGAGAGGTTAAATAACAAAATCAGATCTTCTTCCACTGCGCTTGGCTTAACTATACTAGAGCTACAAACATTACCATCTTCTGAAGATTATCCGGTACATACTCTACAATTCCTATTTATTTGCTGGCTTAAGGAACAGGAAAAACTCTGTATATTCACCCAAGATCAGGTAGAAGTGACTGCCAATTAATTGTCTTCAGCATCAGAAATAAAAAAAAAAATCTTCTCTATTGTTGTCAAATACAGTAGAAGGCCAGCTGTCACCAATTATTTCATCTTTCTTCCACATTGCCATAGCTGCTAAATCTTAACTCTTTCTTCTTTTTTTTTTCCCCTCAAGGTAAATACCTCTCTGTGATATTATTTGCAGTTGTTCCCAACTGGACCAAGTAAGCTTAACACTGAAAAGTTACACTAGCAAAAAACCCATAGATTTGGACTAAAAACTGTGAATGAGCTGGCAGTGGTTCTCCCAACTGAGTGCTGCACTGTTTCTCCAACCTCAGCCTGGTGGGAAGCACATGAACATGGAGAAATAAAATACTGTGGAGGATCAGCACCCTTTGCTCAGAGAGGGACCACAGAGGAACAATTCACACCTGTGGGAAAAGTTTTGACAACTGTCAAAATGCCACCAAGCAAAGCTTTGGTGTTCACCCACGTGTCTGCAATGGAGCCAGTGGAAAGAAACTCATTTGTGGTAGTGCTTTTAGCTTCTGGCAGAGTTGTACCTGGTGCAGGGTGGTGGATGGGGAACTGAAGAGTTGCATGAGCTGGGTTTTGAAGTGGGATTTTGCCAGGAGCTTCTGGGCCCAAGCAGCACTTTGCCAGCACCAGTGATACAGTCCCCCCAAACCAGCAGACAGTGACTGTAAAGGAGGAGTCATTCCAGCCACACCCAGGCACTCAACACTACTTGTCTGAAACTCCTTTCCAAAATAAATCACATAATCACAAGATTTTTGTGTTGGAAGGGATCTTAGGGACTTTAAAGTCCATCTCATTCCATCCCCTGCCATGGGGAGGGACACCTTTCACTATGCCAGGTTGCTTCAAACCCCATCCAACCTGGTCTGGAGTATCCCTGCCCCAGGGATGGGGCAGCTTCTCTGGGCAACCTATACCAGGGCCTCAGCATCCTCATAGCCAAGAATTTCCTTCTAATATTCACCTAACCCTGCCCTCTGATATTTTTAAGCAGTTTCCCCCTTGTCCTGTAACTGCATGTCCTTTCTTGCAGCCCCCCTTTGGAACTCAGCTCTTGGCTCAGATTTTGATTGCTGTTACTTCCAGAATCGATGTTCCTCCTGACCAGTCATGGCACAGATTTGTGTCTTTCACAGTTTCCGTATTGTTGGCCAATGTTAAAACCACACGACTTTTCATCAGTTTGCCATGTCTTCCCCTTACAGCCCATGACAAAAAGACCTGAACAGTCATGTCTTTCACTACCAGCACACAGTCAGGAAAGAAACAGGAAAAACCCATTCTAACCAGAAGCCGAAGTGGTAGTACCATCTTTAGGCAATGCATGATATTTTAGCTGTCTGTCATACATGGGGAAATGTAAACAGTTATAAAATGTCATGCATTTGCAGTCATAAGTGAACTCGTGTAAACATTTAGTTGAAAGATGCATGAGATTCCATCCTTTTGCCATATTCACAAAGCTGCATAACAAGTTTGTGGGGGAAGGGGGGTAAACTGACTATTTCATGGTTTTCTTCATAATTAGGAGGCAAGACTATCAATTAAGCAGGTCTGAAGGCACTCCTACGTCCAGACTAGATTTTTTTCTGCGTTCCTCGATGGAGCGCTGCAAAGCACCAGACTTTGCTTAGAGACACAGAAATTTTGCTGATGTTTGGGAAACCCCCAGTGGAAAGCTGTAGTTGCAGTTCTAGCGGTCACCTCCTACAGGACCAGTTTCAAGAGCCCTGAACTGCAGAAGGTTGGCTTCCCAAGCCTTTCATCCTCGCTTTGCACACCTCAGCCATCTGCTCACTGCAGCAACAGGGACCAAGCCCAAAAGGCTCACTCAGGTCTAAACAAGCTCAGAGTGCTGCTGCTGCAACCTAAAATAACTCTGTATGTCCTTTCTTTTTCCCTTTCACAAAATAAAAGTGGTGAGAGCAGGAGGAAAGAGGAGGCATTAACCCAAGTGCCAGCAAAGACCACCCCCACAACCAGCAGCATGTTTAATGTCACAGCTGGTGGACATATTTTGACTTCTCTAAAGGGCATAGAGTTTATTTATTAATTTTTTAGGGTAATGTTTGGGTTCTTCCCATAGCCTTGAGCAGATGAGTACTTTCCCAATGTAATGGCTATTTATGTAAATGCTGACCACAAGACAACTCCCTGGAAGGCAGATGTTACTTTGATGGTTTTGCCAAATACTACAGGGCAGGTTTGGAGGCTAGAAGCTCTTTCCCCAGCAGAGCTGCTGCTGCTGCTCCCAGCTCTGTCACTGACCTGCAATGGAACCACGTTCCCTTTTAGGTCCTTGCCTCGTTTTCCTTCTCTGTCACATCAAAGAAAATGGCATTCTACTTTGTTAGTTTGTTGAGATGTCTGGATGAAAATCACACAAAAAAACCAAAGCATTTCGTATAGACATATAATATACAATCAGGAAGCTCTCCCTGGTGTTTCTAGAAATTCTGGGATAATAGAACTCCTTTGCCTAGCTCTGGTTTCTGAATTTGAAATATGGCAAACAGGGCTGAAATTTCATGTATTTTCTTTACCATTCCCATATCATTTTCTTTACAGACTCTCATGTTTGAGTTGTTTCACTGGGAAGAGAAGCTCTTTTGAGGGTAAAATTTAAAATAGCTGCAGGTACCTCTTGTCGGTGCTGTAGAAATGGAGAAAATGTGAAGTTACCGTGTGACATTAGCACAGGATTAATAATTCTGAAACACATTTCCAAGAAAACCAAAACAATAAGAACACCAAAAAACAGAGACACACAGCCTCTCCTAGACCCTCTGGAGAAGGGATTTCTGCTTTATCTTAGTGCAGTTGCCTGACTAAGGGGAAGTTAGTACATGCAGAGATGGTACTTTTTTAAAAGTCATCTTGATTTCATAGGAAATGAGCACCTGCTGACCCTGATGCTCATTTTGTAAATTAAACAAACAAAAAAAAAGCACTATTTAGAGAGTCAAAAGCATCTTAATAGGTTCTTAAATTATAAAATATGGCTCCCACTAAGTTCAACATGCTGATAAGGAATGAGAAGATGCATCCATAGGATGATGTTGACATCAGCTGGAAGAAAATAGAACAGGGCCACTGGAGTGATATGTAACTACAGTAGTGTGCAGCAAGAGATACAGCAGATAGGATGGAAGTGGTCTAAATTAGGTGTCAGCTTAAATTCTTCCATTTCTGCTTGCCTCAGATTTCCTATGGCTGGTTGTAGGTGGTTATCTATCAACATTACTTCAAACCCACTGAGTTACTCTTCAGAATCATTCAAGGACACTTCTGTCTGTACCTGACTAGCATGGAGACCTCTGTGGGATCTAGGCATGGGAATATAGCCCATCATGCCCACTTCAACAAGCAATGAATGTTCTCAGCTTCTAATTTGGGAGGTCCAAAATTAAGCTCTAAGAAAAGCAAATATCCCCACACCTTGCAAATATGATCCTTATATAACATGGATTTCCACCTACAGAAGGGAATGCAGGTTTGCAACGGATTGGGTATGAAATACGCAATGCCAAAAATTCAGATTTCCCTGGTGATCTTAAAATACCATATAGATTTATTCCCTCCACATCCATCAGCATGATATTATGTTTCATCAAAGTGCTTTAACAGTCCCTGAAGAGCAGGCCTCAAAGATACAGATTTCCTTTCAGACACTTACTTGCTGGTGAGATGAGTCTTGGGAGTGATCCCGTGCTCTCCAAAGAGAGTGACAAAGACGTTGGCATCGGTTCCTGCACCCCGGACATCTCCTGTCACTGTCACCACCTCGTAAACTGTGGAAAGAGAAAAGAAACATCAGGACAATAGGAGAGAGCCTTCACCCTTTATAGATCCAAGTCATCTTGGAGCTGATAAACATACCCTAGAGATGCATCTATGCACCCACTGCCCAAACAAACCCATCTCTTGGACAGGGTGTAGTGAACCCAGCTGTTGAAAATCATCACATCAGACAAGACTGCTGGAGACACTTTACATGGGCAGAGAGGGACTGGGTTAGGATGGACTTTGCTGCAAATAAAACACTTCTCTGTCAACATGCTGCCTCCCCTACCATAACACATGAGCATGTGTTACATAGAGCAGATGAATTTATGTGAAGTATTAAAGCTGTTGAGCCACTTTTCATTTATGCACATGTCAGTGCAATGCATGCTTTCCTGTTTGCTCTGATAAGATATTTGTATGGAAGCTGGGACATCACTACAGCCAGGAATTTTGCATTTTGGTTGTTATGGAGATTTTACCAAAGACAAAATGGTAAATCGTGAGGAGAATCACAGAATGTCCTGAATTGGAAGAGACCTGGAAAGCCCCCAAAAAAGTCGCTCAACAGGACATCAATCTTTCTAGTCTCTCACAGGACCTACAAGGATCAAGTCCAATTCCTGGCCCTGCACAGGCACCCCAATAATCCCACCCTGTGCCTCTCTGGAAGCATTGTCCAAGCACTCCTGGAGCTCTGGCAGCCTCGGGGCCGTGCCCATTCCCTGGGGAGCCTGGGCAGTGCCAGCACCCTCTGGGGAAGAACATTTCCCTGATATCCAAACTAACCCCCCTGACAATAGGTAGGAAAACACTTAAATTAGAGTCTCAAAGCTCTATCTATTTATCTTTCCAAGTAGTAGACCGAGTGACAACTTTATTTACACACACATATATCTTCTTGGGAGACACATAAGTTAAAAAGTGCCTTTTACTCATGCGGCGTGACAAGATCCAATGGCCAAAAGGCAGAGTTAGACAGATTCAAATACCAATAATTCTGTAGTCAGACATACGTTTCTTAGGATGATGAGTGATATTAGAACAAGACTTGAGGCTTAAAAACAGGTTATTTTACTGAAGGACATATCTTGGTTGGCTCGACAGAGAAGGAATGGAAGAAATTACAAAACCTTGTCTGTGGCCATGCACCCTGATGGCTCTTTTTGGCTTCAGACAACATGATGTTCACGATCTAGTGATGGCATCTCAAACTCAGACCTATCAGCTAGGGGAGATGCTATGCTTTCATCATTTCATTGCGCACAAACTGACTGCTAACTATGGGATTTCTCACAACAAATGCTGTAAAAATGTCCCTCTTCATGGGTGCATCAGAACAGTTACATATTTTATTAGTGTCCATCTCTCCCTCACTACATCACTAATCTGTTCTATTCACATATCTATTCTATTCTATTCTATTCTATTCTATTCTATTCTATTCTATTCTATTCTATTCTATTCTATTCTATTCTATTCTATACTATTCTATTCTATTCTGTATTTATTCAAAGGACATAAAAAATATATTGTAACTCTGCTCTGAGTATCAAAGGCTTTTCCACAATAACACTCTTCCCTCAAAACATCATCAAAAAGAAATTTAATCACCATTTCAACCAAAAGACTGAAATGCAGGGCACTCATGTAAAACTGATTAAAAACTATTCTTTATTTCCATCAGCTCTATTGCATTGAGAAAAAAAATAGTGCAATATTTTCCTAATCTCACCTTCCCATGAATATAAATAGGACAGAAAAGGGGACATTATTGTGATAAGTACAGGAAGTTGTGATCTGTGCTTGGCAACATTTTAAGCATCCCTTGACTTGGTGTATTTCATTTACAGGCTCAAAGGAAGAGGAGATTTGTCTGCAAAAAAACCCAGGAAGAATATGGGATCCACAGCTTGCACATGAGTAATACATATAAGCAGTGTTTTCATTTCACCTTCCTCCTGTTAGCATTCCCACGTGCCAACGGGAGATGTTTGGCATAGTGGGGAGAGACAGACGAGGTGTTTGCATTAGCCATTAGCAGGAGGGAGATTTGTAACCCGCCCTGCCCCGGTGAGTCACCGCCCGTCACTCCGGGGTTTTCATCTCCGCTTTCGAAACAGCCGGCTCACCTTAGAATATTGCTGTGCTCATCCAGAGCAGCCTTTTATGCCTGATCATCTCAAAGAGCATTATGACTTATCTGTGCCATGGAAGTATTTGTCACTGTCAAAACTTCCTACAGGCACTGCCAAAGTGGCAGCTACAGCTCAGCATCCCTCTGCAAGCTTCCACCGTTGGACGTGGCATTTCGTGCCTGGTCTAGTTGACAACATCGTGTTTGGTCAAAGGTTGGACTAGATGATCTTGGAGATCTTTTCAAACCTTAATGATTCCATGATTCCAAGCTTTTTTTAGGGAAAAGGACCTTTAGGCATTGTCTCCTCTCTCCCCACAGAGCCTATGCAAAATTTGCCCGTTCTGGTTTTCAGGGGTGAGGTCAAGTCATGTTCAACTTTGTCTGGCATGCAGGCATTTTTCATGTGAGAAGAGAAAAAAAAAGCCACCACAACAATCTGTAAGTTCCCAGAGACCTTTCAAAAGCTCAGACAGTTTTTCTAGTGAGTTTTTTTACTGCTAGAGAAGTGCTAGGATATATAGGTTATGTGTCCATATAATGGAGTCTGCCATGTTAAACCTGCCCTATTCTTGAGCTGGTCTGCTGCACCTCTGCAAGTGTTGACATCACCTCATCTATACAACCAATCTTAATTTCCTTGCTAAAGTTGTAGAAAATTATCTACTCCCACTTTTCAATCCCTAGCAAGTGAGGTGATGGGATACAGGGACATTGTCTAAGACAAAACCCACCACAAAGCCACAATTTGCCCCCCCCATAAAAATCAAATCCCTCATCTGATTTCTGCAGTGGGAGTCTCACAGTTGCAAAACAGTGACAGCCCGAGTAGATGGGCTGCCCTTTAGGTTCACAACCCCAAAATCAGCCTCCATACACTGCAGTGGGCAGGCAGCACATGAATCAGTAGTTTTTACCGGGACAGACGTGCTGAGCCCTGCTTGATTAGCTCATGCCATTACCAGACATACACTGTGGTTAACACCATTTCAATTAACTTTGCACTGAGGGACAAAAGGAGGGTCTGGGTTGATGACATCAGCACATCACTGCATTTGACACATGTCACAGTGCATTGCTGGAAGGGAGAAGGAGCCCTGCCACCTCTTTTCCAGCATTACAGCTGGATGGCCAGCTGTGCAAATACATGATGTTCCAGATTTCCAGTGATGTCATGGATGCAAGGCCCATAATTTCCTTTGCAGGAAGAAAATTAAAGTTTAATGCTAATATTGATGCCAGCTCCTTCTACAAAAGGCAGGAGACAAAGGCAGATTATTTAGCCACTTCCTTCAAAGGCATGGAAGTTCAGCAGTATAGATTCAGAATTGTTTCTTTTATTTGCATTTTTTTTCAATAATTTTTTATCACCCCTTGACAGCTGTCATATTTGCTCTGCAGTTTGAGGGCCCAGAAGGCAGAAAAGGCAACTGAGCTGGGGTGGGGATAAACATTTTGTACCCCAGCCCCTTTGCTGGGAACAGCACCCATGATGTAGTTCAACAAGAACTGTAGGTTAGTGACATTTCCTAACCACCCTCAAGTTTGTTGCTGAATAATTGGATATTCTGGCTTTGAGAGAACGTGTCCTGTGCTAGCAAATCCCAAGCATAAACATCTTGTGTTTTGTGATTTAGGACGATAAAACTGAATTAACTAAAAAGCTTGAAATCAGATATCTGTGGAAGTTATCTAACCAAAGCTGGCATCTAGGTTAGGAGGATCAAATTTACTACTGCAATGCTCCAGTTTTGAAAGAGAACATTAAGAAAATACAGAAATTGAATTCTTAGGTATCCTAAAGATGTCATACATCTTCCAACCAAGTTCTTTACTTCCTTTTTGGATGGCCTCATGGTATTTTTAATCTTCCCATTTTGAGTCCCTGTTTTTCACACTGTCCATCACTCAAAAGATCCAAGTTCTCATGGAGGGTCCACCCCCATTATTATTTTCTGCATCATGGGCACTAATGCTCACCAAAGACTTTCCTACATGGTGCCTCTTCAGAGCTTTGCAATAAGTTTTGGCTTCTGCAATGTAAAAAACAAACTCCTTTTACATGTTCCTGCTTTTTTAACATACTGAGATGTGCTTTGGCAGAGGCTTCTTGGCCTCTCTGTGTATGACTTTGCACCCATGATGCCCCTAGTTCCTTCTTGGTCAAACATAAGGTGTAAACCATGACATTCCCATGCCTCCAAAATTTTCACTGGTCATTCACCTCCCTTCAGACATGGACAGGATTTCCAAAGGTCTTAACCCAAGTGGTCAGGTCATGAAGCCAGCATTCAGATGCTGCCGTGGGGCTCAGAGCAACCTGCTCTACTGGAGAGTTTTCCTGCCCATGGCAGAGGCTTGGAATTAAATATTCTTAAAGGTCCCTTCCAAGCCAAATCACTCTGTGATGTGTGGTACTCCTTAATGCTTTTCCTAGCAATGCTGGCTGAGTTTATGAAGTTTATGAAGTTTGTGAAGTTTATGGCAGCCCTGGCTCCTTTAGAAGAGCCCCAGAGAGAGACCACCAAGGCAAGAGAGAGAGGACTGGACCCTACTCTGATCATCATGCTGCATGGGCCTCTGCTTACAGGAAGACATCTACATCAAGGTGCTTTTAGGTGGCAAACAACCCTGCCCCAAGGTCAAAGTGAGTCTATTCTGGGTGCTCAGATCATGGCCAAGTTACAGAAATCCAAAGTGTTAGTATGGGAATGACTGACTTTCAACCCAGTCTCCAAATCTTGCTTTTCTCCCAATAGGCCAGGCAGAGTCAATACAAAGCTTTAATACACTTACTGGTACAGGCTCTTTTGTTCCAAATATTATCTCAATCAAGTGGAATTTAGTTCACTTATCTCCTCTGGTAGATATTGAATCCCCAGCTGACTCTGCTGCTCAGCTATCCTGCATGTAGTCTTCAGAAGCTGGTGAAAGTTCCAGCAAGCTAAACATGGCTGACTTGTTATGAACTGCACACCCATTACTGATTTTCTCAGGCAAATACAAGCTCAATAAAGGAAATTACAGACAGTACGTTCTTTGTTGAAAATAAGCATTCAGAAATGGTCATTTCAAGCGCAGGATACAGACAGCATAAAATCAGTTTTGAGTTACGTTGCATTGCTGCTGGAAATATTCACACCCAGTTGCTTGCCTTGCAGAAGGAGGTGATAAATAAGAAGTGGGCTAATATAAATCCATCCATTCAATGATGAGAGTAGAGAAACACTTGCTTCAAAATGACTCCTAAAATTACTGTAAAGCTATAAACCCTGACAAGTGCAGTCTGGGACACTTTAGCCAAGAGCGTGGAAACTTCCCTTAGCTGCCCAAGAAAGGAATATTTCCAGGACAGAAGAGTGCTTTGGCTGATAAATTCAGTTTTTTCTGACTCCAACAACATGGGACTGCTCAACATCAATTATGGCAGTGACTGCAGGTCCTGTCAAGTCATGTTCTCATGAGGTGAATATGGAGAACTGAGTTGGTGCCTAATTTCTGTCTAGCAAGATTGTCCCTTGGTAGAAAAAAAATCAAGGTTGTGCCACAAGAATGATTAAGTAGGTGAAATAAGACAGAAAAGATAGTGAGGAGTTTGGGGAAGGAAGAGGGAAAGCAAAACGCACAGGTTTCTGAAGGGATGTGTCAAAGGATGGACCAGGTTCTTCTCAGTGATGCAGAGCAGTGGAACAAGAGGAACAGGGAGAAACTAATGCTCAGGAAGTTCCATCTGAACATGAGGAAGAACTTCACTGTGCAGTGACCAAGGGGTGAAACAGAGACCAGAGAGGGTGTGGAATCTCCCTAACTGGGGATATTCCAGAGCAATCTGGACAAAATCCTGTACCCTGTGCTCTGGGATGACCCTGCTGGAGCAAGGAGATGGAACCAGAGGACCCACTGTGGTACCTTCCAGCCTGAGCCATTCTGTGATTTGTCTTGAGTATAAGCCCAAAACACCAACTGCTTTGAATCTGTGGCTCTCAGAGTTACCTTCAGATGCTTCTGTTTAGCAGGATGCATTTACCTCAGCAGCACTAATGGCTGTTTGCACTTCGCTGCACCTCCAGCTGGGAATTCACTGATTATTCTCAATATTCTCTTCACGTTGATTCATGCAAAGCACCAATCACTCTGGCTTCTCCTGAAACACTTTGGAGTGTGTTTGTCTTGGAGCACCTGAAGAGTACCTTGACATTTATGCAAAATACTTGGAAGTTTTAAGGGTCTGTGCTGACTGTAATAGGTTATGTTTGACAAAACAATGCTCTGTGCATGTGAACACATCAGCTAAATATTTATGATGGTTACAGTTTAATCAGGACCATCCTTTACCCACTACAAAGATGGGCCTTTTAAATTGCAGCCTGTTTGTTTTTAGTGAGCCACAATTTGTGCAACAATCTCTTGTCATACACAAAATGAGTCAAATTCTCCTCTCGTTCACTCTGAAGCAAATCCTGACTAACTCCATTGACTTGAGCACAATGGCTTTGGATTTGTACCTCAGAACTGTGAGTAGATTTGGGCCTCACACTCTATGAGAGATTGCCTGCTCTTTATATGCTTCATGGAAAGAAGCTTTTGAGTCTGGCATGGATGCCAAATTAATTATTCAAAGCAAAAGAGAGGGATTCTTTTTCACAAATATTTGGACTGGTTGCACACTGTTACACATTTTGCTATTCAAAGTTTATACAAGGAATTGCAGAATTAATAGCATCTCGCATTTTGAGACTTTGTCACAGACACGAATTAGGGAAGTTTTCTTCTAAGCAAACTTAGTGCTGGTACACACAAGTATCATTATCTTGAGCTCTGAAATATCATTTATCTCTTAAAATATAAATCCAAAGCTGAACACTGTCCTGCCTGTTCCCACAGGCAGAGTAGTCATGGTTTGGAGTGTGTTTTACTTCATCAGCTATTGTAAAAATTAACATTTCATTCTCATGCACTGTAGGAAGCCAAACTTGATTCATATGGTGCTCCAGCTACCACTTAAAGAGTATTTTTGCCTGAGCACTACCAGGAAAAAACACCTTAGTTCTTTGCTGGAACAGTAAAGTAGAATTAGTTTAGCAATCAGCATCTTTTTTATTCAAGCTTAAATTGTGTTGGAGGAAAACACTGTGCCTCAGGGGAGAGATACACACACAACAGAAACCTGTTCCATTTCTTTCATCGTCTCTTGGAGGCAAGAAGGACTTGCCAGGACATGGGGTGCCTCTGAGTCACCACTATTGACAAGAACATTAGAAATTTCTGTCCAATGGGAGGTGTACAGTACAGCCTGGGCAAAATATGAAATCGGTTTTATCTGCAGCACTGAACAAAGTCTGCGGTAGAGCAATGTGTCTGCAGAATGCAGCTGGAAGTAATTCCCTGCTGTCTGTCATGTCTGTGAGGATGGAGCACCTCTCCTATAAGGAAAGACTGAAGGCATTGGGGAGTTCAGCCTGGAGAAGAGAAGGGTCTGGGGTGACTTTCTAGTAGCCTTCAATTACCTGAAGGCAGCTCATAAAAAAATCTGGGGAGAGACATTGGACAAGAGCCTAGATTGACAGGACACAGGGAAAGGGTTCCCACTGTCAGAAGGCAGGGACAGATGGGATATTGGGAAGGAATTGCTGGCTGTGAGGGTGGGCAGGCCCTGGCCCAGGGTGCCCAGAGCAGCTGTGGCTGTCCCTGGATCCCTGGCAGTGTCCCAGCCCAGGTTGGATAGGACTTGGAGCAACCTGGGATAGTGGAAGGTATCCCTGCCCATGGCAAGGGGTGGCACTGGATGAGCTTAAAGATCCCTTCCAACCCAAACCATTCTGTGACTTTATGTTCTATGTCACCAGACTCTAACAAGATCCCACCCTCTTCTAGTCACCTAGGCAGAGAAAAACCAAGATCAAGGAGAGACCCCTTCTGTCCTGGGGTGACAGGACATTTTCATGCTTTTTATCCCAATCGTGGTTTCTGTTCCCGTGTTCTCAGTTTGCTTTNGGAGGGTCCTGTTCCTATAGGGGGGGGCTCCTTTCGGAGACTTTTTTCCCCTTGATTTTGTCCAAACCAGGACACCTTCCTTGCTGCCAGCCCTGACCCCAATACCCAGGTAGGAGAAAGAGCAATTTCACCAAAATTTCTTTTATTGCCCACTCCTGCCCAGCGTCCCTGGCCTGGAGGCATTGCAGGTGTTGGATGTTGGATGTTCCCTGACATGAGCAAGGCAAGACATTTCTCACAGCCTTTCTTCCGGGGAATGGCTGAGCTGTTTTCACAGAGAAAAAGACACCCACATCAACAGTGTTTCAAAACTGCTTGGCCCGAGGCACTGAATCCAACAGGAATGTGTTCAGGAGAGAACAGCTGGCAAAGCCACTGAGTCAACAGCTGGGAAAGCCACCAGCAGGTGAGGCCTGGATGACACTGTGAGCACAGACAGCCGCCTCACAGCAGGCACACTGGCTGCAAGCCCAAGGGGACACTGCACCCTTGGCAGCTCTGGGGGGAGGAACCAGCACATTTGGCTCCTGGGAGCTGATTTCTAGCTGTGTTTCATGTTGATGCTTGGCCTAAGCAGGGAACGGTGCCTGACAGAAGCTTGTAATAAATACAAGTTATGTGTGTTACCGATATTTACATCCGTATTGTTTTATGTCGTTATGAGTTAGGTTGGGTGAGGTTTGAAGCAAATTGATCTAGTGGAAGGTGTCCCTGCCCACAGCAGGGCATTGGAATTATGTGACCTCCAAGGTCCCTTCCAACCCAAACCATTCTAGGAATAAATAACAACTCCCCAGTTTAAGTAGTCACAGCACAGAGTTTCTACTATTCAAATAGCACCGTAAAAAAAAAATTTAAAAAAATTGCTATAGCCTTTCCACCTTCTACCTCTGCCTTCTTTGCAAATTTGTCTTAATTAACACTTACAGTTCACAGAGAAATTCTGATTGAGATACTACTACAATACAGATGTCTATGAAATGCAGACCTCCAAACTGATGCTGAAAAATACAACATTTCTGAACATCAGGTGACAAAGTGCCAAAAAGACCTAGTTTTCAACAATCACATTCAATTACAGCAACAATGCACAATCCTCAGTGATATGTGTCCTGCCTGTCTTGCAGTGCACATAAATCAATCAACAAAAGCCACAATTATTATTTTCAGTCTTTCTTAAAGTGTTGCCATTCAGGTATTTGTGTCATTGTGTTGCAAGGAAGAAAAACCTATCTGACAATGCCTGGAGAAATAGCTGCACCCACAAGGCACTGACAATAAATAAATATTTCTTGGAGCAGCAGTAGTCAGCCAAGAGGAGGCCTTAACCAGACAAAAACATGTTGTGAATCTGGAAGGTACATCAGCTACATTGCTGATTGCAACTTCGACAGCTAAAACAAACCCTCAGTGAACCACCACATCCCAGCAGTGATCAGAGGCTCTTGACACCAAACCCACCATGAGTCTCTGCTTTCCTAGGGCTCAGGTGGATAAACCACCTCACCTGAGGCTGTAGGATTGTCCTAGGCTGGAATAAAATACTGGTTTGCCCTGGCTCCCTCTCTGTGCTTACCCACTTGTAGCTCAGTATTATTTTTTGTCCAGACTTTCCATCCTGATGGATGTAATTCTGCTGTTTTAATGGAACAGTATTCAGACATTAGTCCAAATTCCCAGGGACAGGATGATAAACAGCTTCACAGAGGGCCTAGAAGATGTATATTTAACAAAGTATAAATGGGAACAAAACTAATGATCCTTAAAATATCAATGCAGTCCTGAAACTTGGAATTTTATGTACTAGTAGAGGAACTGATGTACCTGTGAGCGAAAGCATCTCCTCAGTTCTCTTTCTGCAACCAAAGAATGAAAAACTACCCAGGCAAAGCTTGGATGTTTTAAAGACATAGGAATCTCGACTCTTAAGGGAGGAAAGGGAAAAGGGAGGAGGGATACAACAGAAGGGGGAGAGGTAAAAACCCCCAAATATTCTTGAATTATTCCAATGTGATCAAGTTCTAGTCCCGCATCCTCTAAAGGTCACCTTCATCAGAGAGGGCTTCTTGGATGCTACAGAAAACTGAATCCAGACTGATGGGATATCTGGGCTAGGGGTAATGCATCCAGGACTGAACATACTGATCTGCATTTCACATCTATTCTCAGTGCAAACTCATTCAGCTCCTCTCTAGGAGCTCTCAGGTATTTTCTATTCAAGTCCAAACTCAAACACTCAGTCTACCCACAGGTACCCACAGGCAATCAAGGATATAAAACTGAGCTCTATAGAACTGAACTCTATTCAGAGCTGAGTGTTTTGGGTGTGAGGAGAGCAGCAGTGCTGGGAAACTGTGGCTCCTGCTCATGGGTGTGGGTTGCACATCAGCTGTGCCGTGCCTTTGGCAGCTTGGCACCCACAGCTGTTCCTGGATGCTGTTTTTGGGGCTGCCAGCTGGATTAAGCTATCCCAAATGGATCATGTGTGCCTAACAAGAATGAATTCTGCATATGCTTGGTGTCCTGCCCTGGCAGAGGGAGAGGTGGGGGAGCACAAGAGCTTGCTCCCCCCAGCTCTGTGCCTGAACTTGGCCAAACATACACCTGCAAAGGAAAGGTGTCATCTGCAAACCTCCAGATACCAGCAAGAACTTGCTCCAAAAAGGTTTATTTGCATTCATCTGCTCTATGACACTGATTTTCCACACCAGTAACTAGTGACATCCCTGCTGCAAGTCGATGGCTCATTATGGACTATGAAGAGCTACTGTGATTCCTTTCAAAGCCCCTCTCCCAGCATTTTAATCACTCATTTCCAATTTGTAAGGCCTAGTTTCAGCATGACACCTCCAGGCAACTTCAGTTCTCCAGTGGGAATACACAAGGGAGTAGCAGGGGTGTCTAATAGACAGGCACAAAGACTTTTTAGCACCTACATAAAAGTTATTATCAAGTGCTCCTGAAACTAATCAACACTTCAGTATCACAACTAACTTAGTATTGGCTTGTTCTGTCACACAATAGTGAATTTCTGTGATCTTTCATAGAATCATAGAATGACCTGGGTTGGAAAGGACCTTAAAGATGGCCAAGTCCCAAGCCCCCTGACATGGGCAGGAACACCTTCCACTAGATCAGGTTGCTCCAAGTCCTATCCAAGCTGCCCTTGTACACTTTCAGGGATGGGAGATCTTGTGCTTCACCCCCTCCACAGTGAAGAATTTCCTCCTAACATCTAACTCTAAACCTACCCTCTTTCAGTATGAAGTCATTCTCCATTGTCCTCTCACTCCAGGCTCTTGTAAATAGTCCTTTTCCAGCTCTCTTGAAGGCTCCCTTCAGGTACCGGAAGACCCAATTAAGTAGTTCCAAAGCTTTCTCTATTCCAGGCATGTATGCACATCTAACAAAAATTTTAAATTATCTAAACTTTTCCAAATACCTATTTTCTGTGGTCACTTCCAGCTGGGAGAGATGCTGGGATGCAAGCAGATGAGATCCATAACTCCAAGGAGAGTTCAGAACCACCTTCTCTCAGTAGCACAGTTTACATCTCTCAATGGATCACGAGACATAAAATTGCCACTGGCACAAAGCTCTCCTCAGAATTTTTTATGCCTAAAACCCAAGCTCATTTTAGTGCCAAGGAGTAAAAATAATATCTGTCTTCCAAAGAGGAGTCCTTGTTCATCCTGACTCGGAATATTAATCAAAGCCTCATCTGGGGAAGATCAGTGGGCACAGGGTGCACACAAGGTGATTCTGCAGCTGATGATTGTCTACAAAGGCCTCACTGCCATTCTGTACAGAGCACAGGGACAGAGCTGGCTGCAACACAGCACTTGCTCTCCTCCACTGCTGCTAAGCTGCGTTAAACAGAACTTAGCAATAAACTCAGCTAATGTCCTGAATGCTTTTCCTGTGTAATCCTTTGCAGCAGTCACTGAAGGAACATGATCACGACCATGGTGTGATAAATATAACGAAATAAATTCAATGGCACACATCAAAGGAAGTGATGAGCAGCTTGCATATGTATTTACAAACCAACAGTGGCTGTTTCCCCCTTCCATCACCATTTGAGGCAACATGTTAACAAAGACAAAAGACATGCATTTTTTGAATAGCTTTCTTCATGTTATGATTTTCACACTGCTAAGATCACTGAAGCCCAGCTTGACCCACTGTGCAAGAAGGACAAAGCAGCAGAGAATCACAGAGCTCCTCAGGTTAGAAAAGCCCTCTAAGATCATCGAGTCCAACAATTCCCTGACACTGCCATGCCCACCAGCAACCAATGTCCCCAAGTGCCATATCCACATGGTTTTTTGAGCACTTCAAGGGATGGTGATTCCACCATTTACTGATAATATGCATAATAATATCCATAATATCTGTATCTGAAACTTGGTAGGAAACAAAAAGGAAGAGTGAAAAGAAAAATAGAGAATTTTACCACGTTAAAAAGGGAAGCTTGAAGTTCTCCTCAGACATCAGCATTTTGCTGTGACATGGGACAGGAAGGAGCTTTCCACCATCTGTCACACCCTGTCCATGTCTGGGCCTGGACTCACCAAGGTGGCAGCTACTGATTCAGCCAGAGGGAAGACGCATTTATTGGCATGAAAGCATGTTTGGAAAGAGAAACATTTTCTTTCTTCCTATCAACACAGAGATATCCATGCCTTTGGCAGGAGTCACCCAGAAAACAGATAGAGATATTTGGTCCCCTCCTTCAAAATTCTATGGCTACAAACTTGAGTGGGAGGATAAATAATCATGCCAGTCTCACTCTTCCCCTATCACAGACAAGACCTGAGATATCAAGAGAAAGGTATGGGGAAAAAAAAAGAGGTAAATTCCTCCAAAGAGTTTGTCTCTGAAAGAGACCTGAACCTCAGGCATCTGTCACCTGTAGAAGCTTTAATGATGATTTGGGCAGCCCAGGAGCTGTGTGAACACTCTCTGGATACCTATTGCTCTTTAAAGCCATTGATTCCTCTGATTAAATGTTTTTTACACAACGGACCATTTGCACTGTTATTGGCAGCTCGAGACCATAGGATGGTTTGGGTTGGAAGGGACCTTAAAGATCATCCAGTTCCACCCCCTGCCATGGGCAGAGACACCTTCCACTAGTCCAGGTTGCTCCAAGCCCTGTCCAGTCTGGCCTTGGACACTTCCAGGGATCCAGGGGCAGCCACAGCTGTTCTGGAAAACCAGTGTCAGGGCCTCACCACACTCACAGGGAGTAATTTCTGCCTTATGTTCAATCAAACCTACCCTCTAAGTTTAAAGCCATTCCCCCTCATCATGTGACTACAGTCCTTGGTAAAAAACCTCTCTACATCTTTCTTTTAAGTCCCCTGTAAACATTGAAAAGCCACAATAAGGTCTCCCTGTAGCTTTCCTTACTCTACTGTAGAAATAACTTTGCAAACACTTATTAATAAATAACCGATCTCATTAACACCATGATCACAGGAATGGACAGCAGCTGCAATTTAGTTAAAAATGCCTGCTATCTCTGCTTTAATTTTCTCAGACACACTATCACCCAGTCACTTGATATCTTTTGTTTTCCTGTCCCCAGGAACTGGATTTGCCTTGTTCTTCAGTCATCGATTGAACTTGATGGGGAGATCCCTTCTCTTGTTTGCTAATACAATAAGATAAAGAGGACATCAGATGACACAGGCAGCATTAACTCCCTGCTTATGAAACATTTATAACATCTCTCTTTTCTTTTTTACAGCAAAAGGAATCACAGCTTGTAGACTGAAATATGTCTCTACTGAATATTCACCGGCACCAAAGGCAGCTGACATCTCCAAAGCTTCTGGGAGGCTTTTGTAGAGGTCACACAATTCTCCAGAGCCTGACCAGCAGCAGCCATTTCACTCAATGGTCCTTTGGGAGAAAAGAGGCAGCAGCCTCCAAATGAGTCACACAAATTCAAATTTATTCAAAATAAATTTGCTTTTAAAATTCAAAATAGTAAGAATAGCAGTATGATGCACAGTAAAGGGAATAGCTGAAACCCTGTCCAACCTGGCCTTGGACACTTCCAGGGATGGGGCAGCCACAGCTTCTCTGGGCACCCTGTGCCAGGGCCTCACCACCCTCAGAGCCAAGAATTTCTTCCCAATATCTAATATCAGAAGACCGTGGAGAAATTATTACAAATGTTTGCTGTAGCTTCTGTCTTTGAAAAGTGCAAGTTATTATTGCTCAATCATATAAAAAATGTAGTATGAGATGGGACAGCCTCCCTACCCCTCAGGGGCCATCACAAATGAAGCAGGTTTTGTGCGTGGCCTAAATACAGCATATCTGTGAGGGACTCACTTCTCTGCACCAGAGGAATGGAACAATTTTTTTCCTCTTCTCAGAGGAATGGAACAATTTTTCTTGTCCCAGCCATTTGTCAGCACAACAGAAACCCCCAGGTGTAGTTAACCAAGGGCCACACCATGAGTGTGGAATGCTTTACTACTCCTCAGGCACACCCAGCTCTCCCAATTGCCACACACAACATGTGTTATGACTCTCATTAATTGATGGGAAAACAACAGAGATGAGAGGTGAAGTGTCCTGCCCCCAGCATGCTCAGATCCAGTTGCTGGTTGCTGGTACCATCCCTCAGCATCCATGACCTCTTTGCTGCCCACCTCCCTGACAAGGAGATAACCTCGTTGTGTTTGGGAGTGTCCTCCTACCTGTCAAGGCTTTTTCTTTTAACCATGGAGCTACACCATGGTCCTCTCCTGAAACTGAGTGAGTCACCTGAAGCCTTAAGTCACAGAATCACAGAATCCTTGAGGCTGGAAAAGCCCTCCAAAACCATCGAGTCTAACCATACCCTAGTACTGCCAAATGCTACTGCTGACCCATGTCCCCAGGTGACACATTCACATGGCTTTTAAATACTTCCATTGATTGGAGACTGCACCACTGCCCTTGGCAGTCTGTGCCAGGGCTTCATAAGCCTTTCCATGAAGAAATTTTTTACTAATGTCCAATCCAAACCTCCTCTGATGCACCTCTGGGTACAGCTCACCATGCATTGAACCGAAGTATAGTCTGCTTGTGAAACAAGTGGACTATTTATTGTAACAACGCAGTGCTAAGGTTTAGAGGCTAATATTGATATTTCCCCAGCTGATTTGGTTACTTTAAAACAGCCAGAGGTCTGGTGTGCTGGACCTCCTGCTTATACATCAATCCTAAGTGTTCCACCCCTCTGGTTGCTGAAATCCCCAGCATGCTCCTGCTGTTTCTGCTTGATCAGGATTACGCACCTCTGCCATGGATCCTGCTTACACAGAGGGAGCCTGCTGATTGCAGCTTCTGCACAGCCCCACAATGCAAATATTAATTAGGAGAATGCAATTACAGCAGTACCATGCACATGGCAA
>VXBC01012247.1:235250-249446 GCA_013399945.1 Ploceus nigricollis | reverse complement strand
TGCTCGTAGTCATCTTCCTCCTCACTGCTATACTCTCTTCTCTTGGTTTTTTTCTTTTTCTTTTTCTTCACTTCCCCATCAATCTCTGAATCCTCAGACTTTGATTTCTTCTTGCTTTTTTTCTCCTGGCTTTTGTCTTCCCCATCTTCCTCAGCTACCTCTTCCNAAGCCTTTCCATGAAGAAATTTTTTACTAATGTCCAATCCAAACCTCCTCTGATGCACCTCTGGGTACAGCTCACCATGCATTGAACCGAAGTATAGTCTGCTTGTGAAACAAGTGGACTATTTATTGTAACAACGCAGTGCTAAGGTTTAGAGGCTAATATTGATATTTCCCCAGCTGATTTGGTTACTTTAAAACAGCCAGAGGTCTGGTGTGCTGGACCTCCTGCTTATACATCAATCCTAAGTGTTCCACCCCTCTGGTTGCTGAAATCCCCAGCATGCTCCTGCTGTTTCTGCTTGATCAGGATTACGCACCTCTGCCATGGATCCTGCTTACACAGAGGGAGCCTGCTGATTGCAGCTTCTGCACAGCCCCACAATGCAAATATTAATTAGGAGAATGCAATTACAGCAGTACCATGCACATGGCAAAGAGGCGTTGTAAGCAGAAAAGCTCACACGGACACAACCTGTCAGTGACACCTCAAACAGTTAACATACTTATTTAACAAAAATATGACCCACATAGGAATAACTAGTGCCTGCATCCCAGGAAGGACCCCAGCAAGGGCATTTGCAGGGCCAACAGTGCCTGCTCAAGAGGGGAGATGGGGAGAGATGGAGCTGACCTTTTTTTTTGTTGTATTCATCTTCTGTGGCATTGGAGGAATCCGAATGATAATCCCGAAGCTCCTGTTCATACATCTCCAAAAAATTATCATCTACCTTTCCTTTCTTGGACTTGTCACCCTTCTTCTTCTTCTTGTCTTTGCTTTTTTTGCCTTTCTTCTTCTTTTTCTTTCTGTGCTCGTAGTCATCTTCCTCCTCACTGCTATACTCTCTTCTCTTGGTTTTTTTCTTTTTCTTTTTCTTCACTTCCCCATCAATCTCTGAATCCTCAGACTTTGATTTCTTCTTGCTTTTTTTCTCCTGGCTTTTGTCTTCCCCATCTTCCTCAGCTACCTCTTCCACTGCCTCCTCTTCCTCCTCCTCCTCCTCTTCCTCCTCTTTTGTTTTGTTATTTTCAGTCTTTTCTTTCATGTCATTGTTTTGCGCCCCAACCCTTTTAACAGCGCTCTGGGATTGCCTTAATCTTCTGCCACCCTTCCAGCTGCCAAAGTCCTTCAGTTCTCCTCTCCCTGCCTGGGGCTGGGCTGCCCTTGTTTCACAGTGTCCTTCCTCCCCACTGGCTCAGTGCAGATATGTCCCAGAGTCCCTTCCTAGCCCTCCTCTCTTTCTGCCTCTTCCTGCCTTCCTTCACCTCCCTGACTGAGGCCCCTTCCTCTCTCTTCTGCCTATCCTTGTCTTTCTCTCCTTTTCCTTACTATAATTTATTCATTGGTGTGTGCTGAGAACTTTCTCCTCTTTTTTCAGAGCTGCCTCAGCCTCTCCTCAGGGTCAGTTGACAACCTGGGTCTAGGGTATCAGGACATGCCAATCAAGGTTGTAACTCCCTGGAAAATTGGTCAGATGAGGACACATGGTCAAGTCGCTTCTTGTCCTTCCTATGCCAGCCCAGGGCAGGGAAAACAAAGACATTTCTCCTCCTCATGGCATGTAGCAGCTTCAGAAACCTCATGAAAAATTACTTAGTGCTGCCCAGTCATGTGGTTATAAGACAGATGGGCAGGTGAAAAAGGAGACCCACCAAGCAACCATATCTCACTGGACTGTATTTCCTCTCCATTATTCATGGTGTCAGGATCACCTTACTGATAACAGTGGTCTCAACTTTACATGGATTTTTTTTTCCTTTTGACCAGACAGGCCAGTGACCAAAAAGACAAACATCCCCAGGACCTCTGCCTGGAGATGTCATGGCAGTAACAATTTACTCCTGCAACCAGTTCCTCCAGCCCATTACTGTGCTGTACCTACCACCAGAACCTCCAAATACTGATAATAAATAAATACGACAGTCAGAAGAAGCCACTGAGTGTGCCGTATACAAGGTGCCTGGATAACTGCCTGTGTTGGCCAACCAAATAGAAGCAAAACTTAGATTAATAACTCAGCACAAGCACAAATATGCCCATCTAACTGCTTCCAGGGGCAAATATTGAGGAGAGATAGGAGAGAGACAGGGAAAATAAATGATGTAACAGCACAGCACTGCAGCATAAACTGTGCCCAACACCCCACTTGTGCTCTGGGTTCCAGCAGGCTCTCATGGCAGATAAGGAAAGGACAAACACCATGAGATTGGATCAATCTCAGCTGCAGTCAGGAGCTGATGATTTAAGTCTGACAGAATGAGAACAGAAAAGAAGAAAAATAGTATCTTCTTTTTTCTTCAAAGGTGCTGTTATGGGCTTTATCACAGAAAATTAAGTTTAATAAAAAAGCGGTGGTTTAGAAAAAACATACAGAATTTCTCCAGTGGAGATGAAGTGTACATAAAGCAAGCAGGGCAGTCAGCCTGGCTTTAAATCCCAGTAATGGAAGAGCTGGATTTATGGCAGGGTTGTAGGATGATGATGATGCAGAACCTCCTGCACCACCCACTCTGTCTGTGGGATAACTCAGCCCACAGCTTCTTCAAGTGATAAATTAAATGTGATTTGCTTGATGGTGTGCTGCCCAGGTTAATGATATACTATCAGTAAGTCAAAGGTTTCATCCATGATGGGTCTTTCATGTACATGATTTAAAACTTTTAAACTTTCATGTACATGATAAAGCGGTGGGCTTGCATGACCCAGCTTGAAGGAGAGGATGGCAGGAGGGTTGGGTTATCAGGAGCACAAGGAACAGATGTTTTGATGGCAGGATGTGCAGCCCACACAGGGTGGCAGTGGCACTGCCCTGGGAAGAAGTGGGTGGAGAGCACCAGGCCTAGAGGCTGCAGGGTTGGTGTGGGTCTGTCCCCCTCTCCTTAGCAGTTGTTTGGCATCATTCTCCAACAATTTAAAGTGGATAATATTTTAGAAAGCACTGTATTTTTAATGGTCTCTGTTTCCTGAGTGAAATTCTTTCTATTAAGGATCATAAAGTGGATTATTCAGGGAGAGCTTCCAAGTAGGTTAGAGCACAGGTTCGGGATTACACATGAGAATGGCTTTTCCAGGGTCTTAAAACCATAAAGAAAATAATCATTGTTGTCCCTTATGATACAGCTCCAACTTGCCAAATTCCCAGGATATCAGCACCACAGGAGCTGCATCGTGCCTGAAATACCCTGATTATTTCCAGGTCCTTATTTTCTGGAAAGCAGCAGAAAGGCAGATAGTGCATCTCTGCATGTCACTTCTGAGAGTGGGCATGGAACAATTGTGTCAGCAGGCACCAAGGCCACACTGCTCCAAAGGCACCATCCAGGCACGTGGATGGTGCCAGTTCCAAGGATCCCAGGGATCCTGCAGGGATATTTGATGGTGCAGCACATTTTCCCAGACAGATGCTTTGCAGCTCAGTGTATTCCTAGCTGTTACCTTTCCCCTCTCTGAGACTACAGCAGAGATTGCAGGTGTAAATATTTCAGCTGAGATTTGGGAGATGGATTTACGTTTTGGATGTGGAAAAGCCAGCCCTCTCTAGCAAGAAGAAATTTTAAAAAATCCACAGTACAGAATAAAAACATGCCCTCAGAAAAATAAAAAACATGGAATCCCTGAGAAAAGCAAGGCTCATATCTTTGTTATGTTTTCAGTAGGTAACACTTCATCACATCGAGTCCCTGGGAGCTGCTGCTCCGAACAGCTCCAGCTCTATGCAGCAAAATGTTGACAGCAGAATGTCACAGAATGGTTTGTAAGGGACATTTAAAGCTCATCCAGTGCCACCCCCCGCCATGGGCAGGGACACCTTCCACTATCCCAGATTGCTTCAAGCCCCATCCAACCTGGCCTTGGGCACTGCCAGGGATGGGGCAACCAGAGCTGCTCTGGGCACCCTGTGCCAGTGTCAAACCAACCTCACCAAGAAAGAAAGAAATTACCTGCCTTTGACAGCAGAGCTGTTGAAGTAGGAGAAATGCCTTTTTCTTCTCCTGCACTGGGAGATTCAGATTTAGGATGCTCTTGGCACCTCTGGGAGCAGCCTCAGGCTGGTGCAGCCCCAGAGAGGGACAAAGCCCAACTGCTTTGCAGAAATATTGCAATTAATGCCTCATGTGTCATGAAGAGTGATCTGAGGCATTAAAAGCACCCTGGAGCACCAGGATAGTTATCCCAGAGAGAACCATCCCTCTGAGATAACTCCAGCCTCGTGCTTCATTTTGTCCTGGTGCAGTAGAGCAGGACTTTAGGTGAAAGCCAGAGATAAATCCCCTCTATCAAACAGGCTAAAGTGGTGGGGGAGAAGAGACATTTACCATGTCTTGATCCAAATTTGCTCCACACTCTTCCTTTGTCTGTTGTTTCATTTTAATTAAAAAGAAATGTGCCTAGAACACTCCATCTCGCCTTTGTACTTTTTGTGAATAACAGCTGGGAGAAGAACAATAGGATTTATTGGTGCATAAAGAACTACCAGAAAAGCAAGCACGCTATCGGTGAAAACCATTAGTTACAACTGTCAACAGTATTTATATGGGTTTATACTTAAACTCCACATTCAGCAAGAGATTCTCCCAAATCCTCCCTCCCAAAAGGACTCAGGCCAGAACCCAGCACAGTATCATGTTCCAGGGAGACTTCTTGAATTATAACAGATTTGGTAGAATAAAAGAGGTCAAAATTTGTCTTTTTGAGCTCCTGACTCACCTGTAAACTTTTTCCCCTAAGGTGTGGAAACCTGTCCAGTGCTAAACATGGAATTACCCATTATTAGGTAATTATATGATTAATAACAAAAATTACCACCTAAATATTAGGCAATGCATCAACACACCTTTTCTTTAGCTCATTCTCTTCTCTGTTACTCCTATTTTGCACAATAAAATCCAGATGACTGTACCCACGTGCCATGCAACACAGCTGACATATCCCAAAGAAACCTTAGAAACATTTGTTCCACCCTCCTTCCCAAGGCAGATGCAGGGAAGCCTCCCATTTCAGAAGTTATTTTTCAATACATGCTGCTCTGCAGTTATGGTTAGGGAATATTTTCTCATTTTTCTTGCACAGTCTGGGGGGCAAATTTAAATAAAGAAAGAAATGAATGAATAAATAAACAAAATAGATCTATTAGATAGATAGATAGATAGATAGATAGATAGATAGATAGATAGATAGATAGAGAGATAGATAGATAGATAGATAAGTCAGTGTCTGCATGAATGGGTTATGTTTTAAGTGCTTTCTTGGTGACCAACACAGCCCATGGACATGAAGGCAAAGAAAGTGGCTGCAAGGGGCAGACAGCAAGACTTAGGTCAGCTGCAGGCAAAGCGCTTTCCCAGATGATTTATGAACCAGCTGTTTTAATTTGCTTCCCCTGTGGGTGCTGTGGGGGCTTCAGGTTGAGGTATAATGTGAATAAAAAAGGTAGCTTTGACCTCCCATTATGAGAGCTTTGGGTGAGTTTGAAGCACTCTATGCTCTGCCCAGTGCATCTGAAACACCAGGCACACAGCTTCAGATTTCTTTTTTTTTCTTTTCTGTGCATATTCTTGGCATTAAAGCAGGTTCTACCCCCATCTCTGGATAGTTTATTGGAAGTACTCCCTGCAGCCCAACACATCACATACTTATTATATATATACACTCACAGAGTCCACCTCCTTTGGAAAATGAATTTGTTTACTGCCATAAAAATAAATACTGAAGGATTCCTTTAGTTGAGACATTTCATTTCTCTGCCACACACATGAGTGATGCAGGAGGTTGCCCCAGGCTGGGCAGAGGAGATGCTGTGGGAGCTGCTGGCCAGTGTTGCAACACAGTCATGGCAGGTTTAATCAAGCCTCCCAGTGCCTACCCTCAGCTTGGCTTTTTCTTCCGCCTCACCTGGCTACTCACTACCTTTCCTTAATTTTTTAAAAATTTTTGTTTTTTACTCAAATAACAAAAGCCACATGGGAATCCCATCTGTGGGATGCAGGGGTACAGAGAGAGGCAGTTTGGGATGCTGGGGTACAGAGACATCTCAGACAGGCTGGAAAGGGTTTTAGTATGTCCGTGGGTTTTGGTGTGAGCTCGCTGCTTCCAAGCACATGGGCATATCGGCCTCTGCTGGTAGAATGGGGTTTAGCTTAGAGAAGTATTTCCTGGCAAAACGCAGCAAGGTGTTAAGCGTCCCACAGAGAGCAGCAGCAGCCCCCGGTCCCTGGGAACCGTAAGCATCCATCCGCAGGGAAATGCTTAAAGGCACGGAGTCCTCAAAACCCTCAAGCCAGCAGCTACCACAGCCACCACCAGCTCAGGATTAGGGAAACTGCTTCGCTCAAGGCTGTAAGAGAAAGCCTTGAAAACAGCAATAGGGCATGAAGACTCTTAACAGATCTTGCACGGGGAAAAAAAACGCATATATATGTGTGCCGTATCTTTCAAGAACAGATGATCGAAGTTAGAATCTTAAATCCACCTCACCATAGGTGTTTGTTTGACTTCTCCACAGCACAGAACTGTTTCCCACCACCTGAACAAACAGGCATCAGAACACAGAGACCCCACTGGCACCTCAGGCAGCCCCTGGACCTCACCTGCACCTCCCAAGACATAGCCACACAGGCAGTAAATATTACCCATCCAGCTCCAGGTGCCAGAGCAGTTGCAGGAGCACAGAGCTCAATGTAGCCTCCACAAACTGAAAAAGGGTAGGTTTAGATTGGATTTAGATTGTGTATTAGAAAGGAATTCCTTACTGTGGCTGCCCCATCCCTGGAAGTGTCCCAGGCCAGGTAGGACGGGGCTTGGAGCAACCTGGGATAGTGGAAGGTGTCCCTGACTTCCAGCAGAATGGGAGGTCCCTCCCAACCCAAACTATTCTACAATTTTATGATTTCCCACAGGTCTTTCCTCTGATGAGACTTCCAATAGAAACAAGGAGTATGATGCCCTCATCTGCTTTTCCCTGAAGCTGCTGTGCCTTCAGTTTGAAGGCTTCTTCCAGACATGCAGGATCTGCTCCTGATGCCCACAGCTGGCAAGTTATACATGCAGTAATCCACTAATTTTTATTCACAATCTTAAATTATTTTAGAAGCCACAAGTCTGGGGAAAAGCATTTTAATGCAGTTAGTGTGAAACTGAACCCTCAAAAGAACAAGTCTGCTGAAAGAGATGTTGTTTGGTTGTTTTTTTTTTTTTTTAAATAAGATAAGAAGATCAGGAATTTCAAATGTACACAGGTAAAACTCCAGTGCATGAGGGACAAAAGTATCAGCTAAACAGTTTAAAGGACATTATTTCTATTTAAACCGGCTATGCAGGCAGGTCTAGTTAAAGCATTAGCTACAATTACTGGTATTGCACCTGGCTTCCTACTGAAGAGAAGTAGGAAGTAGGCTTCCTACTTCTTTTTCCTTAAAGACTAACAGTTCAAGTCATGCTGATTCCAAGAGAACAGGAGACTGAGCCCCAAGACTACAATTCATCTTTTCCTTCTGATCATAATATAGGTTATCCCAGCCACCAAACATGGGAAGAATTATTCTGAGCACCTTCTGTACCAAGTACTTGAGCATCCCACCCATGAGCCTCCATTGTCTTGCACAGGGTTATTTTAAGTTTCCCCGAGGAGGGATAAACCTACCTCCTTGCCTGCTAAAACTTTCTGAGGTGGCTGTTCAGCCAGAAGACTACAAAATCCAGTGTTTCCTGAGAAGACCGTGACTCATGTCAGCTTTAAGTGTTTCAAAGGACATTGCTTTTTTGCCACAAAGAACACCACAGGTCACAACAAGAGGCAGCAGCAGAAGTGGCAGGGATGCCAGGAGAAAAGCAGCTATCTCCAGGCACTGCAGCAGGGGTAAAGAACCCTAAGAACTCTGTTTTGTGAGGTATTGACCATGGTGAGGTGCAAAGCATGAATTGGACCAATGACATCACTGGGACTAATAAATGCTGAAGCGCCATGTGACTCAGAGCAGGTTAAGCAATCCCAAGGACTCTGCTTCTCTCCCACGGACATGCAGCATGTCCCTGCTGCCTGCACTCGGGGGGCTGCTCCTCCCCTGGCAGAGCCCTGGCACCCCTCTGCCTGCTCCTGCACAGCTCCCACCCACCACGGCCCAAGGAACCAAGCACAGCACCAGGTCCTTCTCAACTTCTCCCTTGCCAATGCCCTGGGACAGCGCCGAAGGGGGAATTTGCACCCTTATAAATTATTTCTCTACGACCCTGTCAAAACTATTGTCCATGCTGGAGGCCAGGCACCATCCCAGCCCAACATCCCCCAACTACCCCCTTCTCATTCCAGTGCCATCTTAGGCAAATACATATGGGCATTGCATCTATCCCAGCACCTACTGCCCGAGCCCTGATCTTCTTCTTCCTTAGTTCAGATCATTTTGCTCTATCCAGAAGAATGATCAAAGGCACCCCTGAACTCCAAGCTGTTTGCTTTTCACACCTCTGCCCAGCTTGTGCTAACAGCCCCATATCCATCCATGTGCAGGGCTGCCACTTCCACTGGGGAGAGGAGATCTGAAGGGAAAAAAAGGGAGAGAGGGTGTCAGGTCCACACTTTCCTAGTAATTCCGACCAATGGACCAGGCTGCATTTCCATCCATCTTCTCACTGCATCATGATCAGCGCATCTTTGCGACACTGATCTACCACCTGCAGAATTAATCATTCTTCTCATTAACCTGCATGCTCTTGGGACTTCCAGGAAAAAAAAACAAAAAAAAAAAAACCCAATGTAAAACAAGTTATGAGCCAAAGAGCATGTTTAGGGAGCACCCATGTGGGCAAGTCTCCTGCAAATCGACCGACCTGCTCCCACCTGAGCACTCTGCTCACAGGCAGGCCAAGAAAGAGATTCTCCCTTGGATTAAGAATAAATACACCTCCTCCTTTGAAAAGCATATTAATTAATGGCATTCATTAGGGAGGTAGCCAGGAAACCAGGTAATTTAATTTCTCAAGTACACAATGTCAGGAAAGATAATGGGCCCAATGCCAGCGCTGCCAACAAGGTGAAACCTCTTTCATTTATTATCTGAGAGGTGGGGAAGTCAAGCATGAACATCAGAGTGTCACTAGAGAAACCAGATACACTAAGCAAGTACTAAATTATCCAAATGAGTCTATTATATCTATTGCTGCCATGCACTGCCTGAGGGAGATGGGAAAGCTCTCCCAGCAGAGCAGGGATGCCACGGGCCAGTGCTCTCCTGTACATGAGAAGCTTTGCTGGGCTGGGGACCACACAGATAGACAAAAATTATAGAGGAGAAAAAGAAAAACCTACCAGGCAGCAGTTTGCTACAGGAAATTTCTGTGAGCATGCCCTCACACAAATAGCACATCCAGCTCTGTGGACCCTCAGCATGGGAATGACATCGACTTACTGAAGCATATCCAGAGGAAGCCACAAAAATGCCCAAAGGGCTGGAGAACCTCTTTTCTGGAGATAGAAAGCTGAGGGTGATCATCCTGGAGAAGAGAAAGCTCCAGAAGAGCTCTTGTTTTCTTCAAACATCTCATAGAACTTAAAGACAAACCAACCCAACAGAAAATAGCCCAGCCCAAAAGCTTTTCCACCCTTTGAAAAGATAATTTTGGGCTTGAGATGGGTGGAGACAGGGGATTTACGACAGCCACTTGCCCAAGCTCATTTAACAAAGCTGGGACAGAAATATGAGCAAATGGGTCCCATCTCCCCCGCCTTCCTTGGGACAAGTGTTGACCTTTTTCACCTTGGGCTGTCACAGACTTTCCTTTCCAGGGACCAAGCAGAAGTCAGGGAAGCAAGACTGCCTCAAAGCAAGCAAGTGCAGGGCAGCTCCCCTTCCTTTTCCATCCCTAAAGAAATGCAAATGTATTTTTTCCCTACTCTGAATGATAAGCCACCTCAGTACATTAATTTCTCTAATTACCATCATTACAGTGCACCACTAAGTTCTCCTAATTCATAAAAAAGACTGTACTCCAACACTCTATCTGACCTGGGGAATATATTCTGTCCTTTAGGACAGGTTTGAAATTACTTTCGGATATATCTAAACCTTTTAAGATTGGAATTCAAGCAATTTCACTGAAACCATGTTTGATTTCTCTATCCAGAAACAGAAACCCTATCCTGCACATATCTCCAAGGGAAAGTGTTCCTGTTATCTGAAACGGCATTAAGATTTAATACAAACAACACAGTAATTTAGCCTTTTAAAATTCAATAATGGCTCCTCTGATTTGACACACAGTGAAGTTGATTGCAGAACTACTATTAACTTCAACAATTTGGCTGCAAGCTTCCTGACAAATTCAAAATTATATCCAAATCACACAACATCATTTATTATGATGTAAGCTATTATACATTAAATTAAAATCAAAGCTTGCAGATGTTTCTACAGCTCTGTTTACTTAAAAGTTACACAACTAAAGAACACAATTTTATTTTTTTAAAATTTCAAACCTATGCACAGTGTTCTGAATCCAAGTACATTGAATATTTAATACAAACATAGAATCATAGAGTCATTAAATTTAGAAAAGCCTCCAAGATCATTGAGTACAGCCATTAAACAGTGTGATCCCAATGAGAATTTAGTGCTGCCAAGAGAAGCCATAGCCACTGTTGGCATTTGACAGCAGGAATAAGTGCTTTCAGAGTTCAGACCCATACTTGATGTAATGGCAGTAAATATGCAGACCCTGATGAGTGTCCTCCAACTTCAATGGAGTAAAACTTTGAAGAGATTTCATAGAATCCTGGAATAGTTTGCATTGGGAGGCACCTTAAAGCTCATCCAGCTTGTGTGGGGAAGGATACATCTCACTCTCCCAGGTTCCAAGGCTCCAAGCCTTGTCCAACCCGGCCTTGGACATTGCCAGGGATGGGGCAGCCACAGCTTTTGTGGACAAACCTCTCCAATTCCTCTATCAGATCCATGTGTTGGAGATCAGAGGAGCAGCAATGATTAAGGCCTATGGTCCCCAGCGTGCTGTTGAATTCACAGAACTCTGTGGAAAATAGCCCAATCCTGTAAGTCATCCTTGCCCTGCTTGCTTAAAGAGAAAGGTCTAATTCAATAACCCCAGAAGGGCTCAAACACTCAGCTCTTCAGATGCTGCCAAATTACCTCTGAAACTGTTATATTGATTTCCTCTCCCATGTGCCCACAGCCTGCTTGAAACTTGCCAAAACCTTGCTCAGCCTCCCTGGCTGCCCCGACCCTCCTCTCCCGTGGGATGGAGCAGCTGCATGGACAGAAATTTCCTGGCAACAGTGCCCAGACACATCTGTGGTCCACACCTTAAATACTTTCCGTGCTGCAAATGTTGTCTTAGATTTTAAGATGGTCGTTAACAGCCTAGCCCCAGCCAGAGAAGCCACTCTTCCAGGATAATAGGGGAAAAATTGCCTTTATTTTTAATTTCATGCTTAGTCTGCAGTGGCATTAGTGTTCCCAGCTGGGACTGGGTCCCTGCTGTGCTGACCAGTGCGGAAACCACACTTAGAGAGAAAGCCCTCACCCCAAAGGATCTGTGTAGTCAAGAGGGACACAGGACTAATAGGAAAATGGCAGGAGCATGGCCACCAGGTCAGCACAGCTGAGGTGGGGACACCTCCTGACACCATCACGTGTCCTGCTTCAGCAATCATTGAGTCACCAGCAACAACAGGCACTAGAACCCCAAAGTTTTGGGTGTTGAGCAAAATGCACCAGCCATCGATGAACCACAGCCGCAAATCTTACACGTTAGGCTTCAGAGAGGATGGAGAGCTGAGAACAGGGGCAGAGCTGCCTGGGCTTTATTTCCTTTCAAAATAAAATAAAAATTATAAAAAATAAAAATAAGAAAACAATTCCAAAGACCCCAACAACAACAATAAAAACCACACACACACAAAAACCCTAAACAAACAAATTTAAAAAACCCAACAAAGTTTTGTTTTTGCAATCCTGTACAAACATTGTGTTATCTTAATTTTTCTAACTCTAATAATTCCCAGAAAGCTTACAACAAGGCAGAATTTCCAGGACCTGACGTTAGGAAGGAAACAAAAAACCACTTCTGCAGTTCTTTTACAGACTGGAAATGCTATGAATCCTACAAGCCCTATCCAAACTCCTGTATGGGACTTCAAGTGGTACCTGTGAGTCTGCTTAAACACAGAGAGGCTGAATGGGTTTATTTCTCTTTTAATTCACACCAAATCTCTGAGTCACCCTGGTAGCATTGTCTATCTTTCATCACACTATCCTCATCCACCCAATGCTCCTTATCTTGAAGAGGTATTAGGGCTTTGCAGCACACAAACTACTCTAAAGAGGTACTGAAAGTCAGCTTCTGGCCAAACTTTCTTCTTTCAGATATTTGTTCACCTCTTTTCTTGTAGCAGCCATAAAATTATCACCACCAATTTTTTTTTTTTTCCTAAGAGAATTAGTTTAAAAGATTTCTGCCAAAGAGGATTAGAGACGTGGTTACAAGCTGCCAAGAAACAAGAGTCCAAGTGTATGTACGTGTGTCTGGGAAAGGATAAAAGTAAAATAACTGCAGCTGAACTTGCTCAGATAACAGCAAATAAATACAAAACTTTCTATTAAGCTGACATAAAAAATAGAAAAGCTGTCAGAGTTACAGGGATCCGGACCTAACCTGAGAAACAGCAATACCCCTTATCTGTCTGTGCCATAGATTTACTCTCAGGCTGTCAGACTTGATCTAGTTATTTCCAGCAGGACTCACTGCTTTCTACACCTTATCTGAATATGGCTGTAAGTAGCTGTGCACATGCAAATAAAGCTCCCCTAAATGCACAACACCAGCTCCCTCCCCAGTACCCTTAACCTCTTTTCCCAGCTCCCTCTGTGTTATTTGTCCACAGGTGACTCCAGCGCAGCTGCACAATGCTCTCCCTCCTGTGATAGTGGGCAAGAAGCAAACCCTCAAGTCACAAAATCCCAGGATGGTTTGGGTGGGAGCATGGGCCATGAGCAGGGACAACTTCCACTATCCCAGGTTGCTCCAAACCCCATCCAACCTGACTTTGGACACTCCCAGGGATGGGGCAGCTTCTTCAGGCAACCTGTGTCAGCGTTTCAGCACTTCAAGACAAAACCTTCCTGGCCCCCTCCTGCAAAACCACCAATAAATTCTGTTACAGCCCAGGTGAAGGGCAAACCAAGTTTAACACCTACTCACACTGACACTTCCCAGGGTAAACAGCTGTATTTTAGTCTGGTGATTCCAGGTCCTGCTGATCATCCTGAGATTGGTGAGACTGGATGGCAACACTGATACCTGTAGGTGAATGTTGGGGGTTTTAGAAACAAGGCCTCCAATACTGGAGAATTCAGCATAGTTACAATAAAGGTTCACCACCTCCCCAGCAATTATCTCCTGGCTTCAGCTTCCAACATCTTTTGCATTGGCATGTGCCAAATTGAAGCCAGACTGGTTTTAGGTGCCCAGGCAGGCACTGGCACAGAGACCACGCTGACGTAAACCCAGGTGTTTGACTTTTCTGTTTTCAGGGATATTTCCAAGCTTTTCGCCATTATTATTTGAACTCTATTTCCACAGGTACAGTTCCCACCACAGTAGGAGTTGGTGGTTAACTTGCTTTCACACTTGTAGACATGCTTTTTATGTCACTGCATGTACTGACAGATCAGCAGAGGGATTTTTCTTCATTTTGTAAAATGTAGATCAAGAGCCAAAAGCAGCTAACTCAAACCCCATTGCACCCAGAAGGTTTTCACTCCTGAGGATTTGCACCAACCCTGGAATACTTTACCCACTAAAGCACAAGTGCAGAAGTCACAGATTCATTCAGGCTGGAAAAGCCTTCTACAATCAGCGAGTTCAACCATTCCCCCAGAACTGCCAAGCCCACCACTGACCCATGTCCCCAAGTGCCACAGCCACATGGCCTTTGGATCGATCCCTCCAGGGATGGGGACTCCACCACTGCCGTGGGCCATCAGTTCCAGTACTTAACGACCCTTTCTGTGAACAAATTTTTCCTA
>VXBC01012247.1:206901-235213 GCA_013399945.1 Ploceus nigricollis | reverse complement strand
TTCCTAATATCCAATCTAAACCTCCCCTGGTGCAATTTGAGGCCTTTCCCTCTCCTCTTGTCCCTGTTCCCTGCCCCCAGAGCCCAACCCCCGCCAGCTGTCCCCTCCTGTCAGGGAGTTGTGGGGAGTGACAAGTGACCCCTCAACTTCCTTTCCCCCAGATCAAACCACTCCCCACCGCTCTGTGTTGTAGCACCAGGCACGGAGCCACCATGAAGCAAACAGGTGATTATTTTTTTTTCCACTCCATTTTCAAAGTAGATTTCTGAAATTACTGTTTCAAGACCAACCCTCAATATCCATCTAAGTGATTATTGTGATTCGACACAGCTGAACTCCAAAACAAAGAAGAGGGTGACAGTCACTTCCATTTGCTAAGGGAAAAGGACACCATGGCAGGAGCAGGGAGAGCTGGTATAATGTGCAAATATATATGCACACACAGACAGTAAACAAGTATCTGAAGCACTAGGACAAATAGAAAGGAGAAAAGTAATCCAGCCTAGCTAATACTGTTTTTGCAGTGGGCCACAGCACATGAAGGACAGATACGAAATATCAAAGCAGACACACAATATAAAGCAGATGAAATAACCTGACACAGAGAAAACCAAAAACCAGCCAACCAAAAAACCAAAACCAAAGAGAAAACCCCAAACAAAACAAACAAACTAACCCCCACACATAGAAGGCACCTTTACAAGAGGACATGTAGAGAAAAATGTTATTACTGTCTATAATCTAAGAAGCATATGTACTTGAGAGCCAATTCCCATTCAAATCTTTGTAGGGAAAGCACTCATCAAATTTCTTTTTATTCCCTTCACAAAGAAATTGCACAAGGCCAAATTTCCCAACTCTTATTGTCCTACCGTAAAACATGTTTTGTGCTATGGGCTAAATAAGTGCACCTAAATAAGTTTTTTAGAAAATTTCCTCAGATCTTCCTTGGACGAAGGCCACCAATGCCTACCAGTGCCACTAGAAGAGCAGCCTGTGCACTCCTCAAGGGCTCTGAGCAGAGCTAAGGACAAACCTCCCCCTCCTTATCCCTTATCACAACAGGGAACAGTCTCCAAGATGTTTAAAACCCACCCAAAAAATCCCTGCCTCAGAGATCAGTAATTAGGACCATGCCTCACTGGGCATCCTCCATCCCCTGTTTGGGTTCAGTCCAGCAGCATATCCAAGACAGACTTAAAGTTAAGCCTCAGACCCCAGGGTCCAAACTAGGGATTTTTGTGGTGATGTTAAAGCTGCTGAAAGAACAGGGAACTGTGCCGAGTTTCACCCATACATGATCTCCAACACATATATGCATATATCATGCACATACTTGAAAGACCCTAATTTCTTTCATGTGATGCTACAAAGCAGAATAATTAAAATAATTCATTAATAAAGAGCCTGTGAAAGTGTCACCACTCTTGGTCTTTTGATAAGATTTACTTTCACACCACTGCATTTGCAGTGAAGAGAAATAAAGCAGGAAATTCTCCTGACCATTTGCCATTTTGCCAGCAAGATTTTCAATACAGCTCACACCTCATTGCCAGGGTCAGAACATAGAATGGTTTGGGTCGGAAAAGACCTTTAAAGATCGTCTGGTCAACAACCCCTCCCCCCCACCTCAAATCTTCAAGTCTGCATTATTTCATTTAAAAATATTAATAAACCTCCTGTCTCATGCTGCAGTAGTCTAACCTATGGCCCCCCAACCATATGGATTTGGAGAAGCTTATTATAATCATAAGCTACCAAGTCATCATTTAAGTTTTTAGTTCCTCGTTATTAACTTATGTAAATTCAGCTCCTTTGAGAGTGAAGCTGTGGCAGGGACTCCAGGGCACTCCACTGCTCTTAACCCCAATTTATGTATGCTCTTACAGGCATCTTCCACCTGTGCTAAAGAACAGCAGCACTCATTTTTGATGTCACCTATCTTCTCCTGCAGGGGATAATATAAAAATTATATAAGCTTTGAGATTTCGGGAAAAAAAAACCAAAACAACAAAACAAACAACAAAGGGTGCCAGTGTAGCTTTTTTACCTGTCTACAAAATGTCAGTATTAGGCTCAAAGTAAACAGAAGCTATTATGCCAGTTTGCTGCATCCTTTCAGCCTGAAGGCTTTTTCTCTGCATATTTTTACTTCTTTCTCCTTATAGAGATAAAAGACTCTGAAGGTAATTTTTTTCTCTCTCTGATTACAACAGGAAAAAAAGTCATATTATAGCTTCTGATTATAACTGAATATTGTTTCAGCTCATTTTCTGAAGGGGGTCTGTGTACTTACAGATTTAGGGGTAATAAAGATAGAAAAGTGAAGACTACTACCCTACCAGCAGACTGTAGCTTCTTCCCCAACCACATGGCGCCCACTCTCGTTCTGGAACTGCTGAGCCAGTTCCCTCCTTCAGCTCCTGGGTGCAGATTCCTAAATGAAACCACCTGAGAGGGGAAAAGTTCTTCCCAAGGTCTCAGGTGCCCTCAGCAGAGGAGTTCAGCCAGGAAGGGAGTCAAGGTATTTACATGCCAAAGTCAGCTGGGAGCCCTGAGAGAGTTAATGAGGTCTTTAAAAAAATATGAAGCCAGCAAGGACCTATTGACCTCTGAGAGATGGTAAGGACATGATAACTTATTACTATTATTATTATTATTGTTATTGTTGTTATTGTTTCTTTGTTGTTGTTGATAATAATAATAATAATGAGAAGAAGAATAAGGATTGTCCACTAATTCAGCCATTGCAGGCTCACACAAGAGTTCCTTTATCCCATTAAATTCACTTTGACTTTCTCCATACAATACAGAGTAGATCCATTTTATCTTCTTGTACAAAGGTGGAGAAAACCTGCAGTTTCTGACTTTCAACATCAAAGAAGAGTCAAATCCCCTTCTCAAGGCACAACTGGGTTTGTTTGATGGAGTCAATCCTATTTAACTGAGGATATTCAGTCATGAAGACAAATAGACCTTACAATATTTTTGTGCTTTTCAGCACGCAGACCTCAGCACAAATTCCCTCCCTCTTTCCCAAGCATTTGCTGCTTGGGAAAAGGAACAAAGGATGACTGGGGAGGGCTGTACACGAAGGCCAGCTTGTACGCTTGACCAAAGGGCAGGTCACTGCTGCTTTGCAATAGGAAGAAAATCAGGTCAGTGCAGGAATTCTTAGGAAAATGTGATGAAGAAACCCTGCATTGAGGACACCATCTGCTGCTCTTCCTCAGGTCACAACTCGCCAGCTGCACTTTCTATTGTAAAACAAACAGTTTTCACTGTAATTAAAACACTGTATAATTACAGAGCTGCTCTTGTGAAGATCTGGACACCAACAAAGGGATATATCACTAGGTCTTTCTGAAAGAGCAACCTTTAAGGTTTAATATTGGACTTTGAAGGCATTAAACTTATCAGCCCTGTCACAGGGTGTGTTGGGAGGGGTCTCAGGGTGCTCAAGCCTTTGCTGGGGTGGCGCTGCCAGCCCACAATGCAGCAAGGACCAGCCATGGGTGTTCACCCTGCAGCACACCATGCCTCAGAGAAATAACTGAATTTAGACACTATTTCAGTTTACCTGCCCCAGTTCTCTGTGCCTGTGTTTAGGTGAGCCCATAATGAAGTACTCTTTGCTTTGTTGGCTTTTGTAACTTCAAAAGGACAAACCTTGAAACAAATAATGGAGCTGGTTAGTGAACTCAACTGCTTCAGAGAGCTAAGGGAAAAAAGTATTGGAGACTTTTTGTGTCAGAAGTTCAAAGCTTAGTATTTCCAATATAAATAGTATTTTAAGGGGGTGATGGGAGACATACTGAAAGAGTCAGTGTGAGTCAGACTTTGGAGCTAATAAATAATAAGCTATATTACAACATGGATTTTGTAAACAGAGAGAAATAACATAAATTCTTTCTCTGATTACTGACTACTTTTTGAAAAAATGAAAATGCACCAGCTCTCATATATTTGCAAGTTAGTCTGTTATGGAATAAACTGTGAAGTGGAAAATAACTTAATCAGCTAAAGAAGGTGTGGGCTGATTCAAGTGTTGGGCAGGGGAAAAGAGTCAAGGAGGTTTGCTGAAAGGCGAATAAATGAGCCAGAGCTTATCAAATGGAAACCCAGCATGTGTGAAAGATGTTGACTTAATTTTAAAAAAACAAAACACAGGAATAATCAATATGAAGGAAAAGGTCTTTTCATTCCTTTAGATGCAAATATGCTCCAAGCATATGGAGCAGCTCCAAGTACGTGAGACTAGTGCCAGCCTGCCCACCTCATCCTTCTCATCCTAGATTCCCTATCTGGCAGCTGTCCATTGAATTGAATTGGGTTGGGTTTTGTTTTTTTAGGTGTCTTTCATATCAGTCTCATTGACTGTGATAGCAAGAGGAAAAACTGCTACTCAGACACTGCATTAACATCCTCATTAAATAATAAAATTTGTGCTTGTGAAATTTTGATAATTTTTCATGTGGTTTATTTAGCATCCCTTTGAACTGGCAGCAGTTACATCTCCTGGATATATATTTAACACCAGGGAAAACCCCTCAAAAAGACAGAAAAGCGTAAAAACACATGGGCTACCCTTAGTCAAACCAGGCAGAGGTGTTGGTTGGGATGAAGAGGATGTTCCATCACAGAAGGAGTGAGGCCATTGTCAACTTGAGCTGTGGAATTCAGCAAAGAACAGAGCAACTGTGCCTCATTTACACAAAACCCAGCTCAGCTGGGTGGCTTGGGAACAATTTCTGATATATTTTGCTGTTAGAGGCACACTTTCTACATGCTTGTGAGGGAATGACCACAAGGAGCCATCCTGCACAGCCAGGAGAGTTGGCCCAGCACCACACTGATAGGCACACAAGTGCTCTGAGAGGGTTCTGGCATCCCAAACTGTCTCACACAGCCAGAATTGGGGGTTTTGAGCAGCTTCCATCCCACAGGAGCATCAGCAAGCCATAATCAGACAATCAGATGGTGACAGAGGCAATTGCCCCTGGGTGCCTTAGGGCTCCAAGGTTAGCACAGGTGGGGATGTGGAACTGTTAAGGATGTGTCCTTGAAGGTAAAGGAAGGGACAACATGCTCAGAGCAAGGAAAGAAATGAGTAGGTGGTGAGCAGGAACATTACCCCCTCAAATATGAACAGGGCAAATTATGAGCTGTGTATGGGCATGTCTCTACATGACATTTTCCTGGGCTGTTCTTTGCATGGCAGAACTGACTACATTGATATTTTGAGTTAGATTTTAAGCCAACAAAGCCCTCACACTCCCCTCAGCCCATTCTAGTCTGTAATTTCATGTTGAAAAAAATTAGAATAATCTGAAATATTTTCTGCAGGGTCATGTTTATACATATTTTGATTTCTGGACTGTAGTTTGCAAAGATATTAACCAACTCTAGTTAGAATTTGAAGACTAATGTTGTCCCACTCGTTGTTGATCCGCTCATCTTTGATGTGCTTGTCTTGATCTGTTTTCCCTTGAAGCCCTTCTCCTGAAAAAATATCCAGGAAACACTTCAGACATATCTCTGTGTAATAAATAAAGCAGCAACATTAATAGTTAAGCACTTAATAACCATCTATAAAGATATGGCACTAAAGTAAATTAATACTTCAGGGTCTTGATTTGTGTCTCACTTACATTGGTGTTCCAGCACTAAAACTATTGGCTTCTGCTGGGTCATTTACAGACAGGTAGTGGAGGTTAGCCTGACCTTGCATTGCTCCAATAAATACATCACAGTAACAACAGATCTGGAGTCAGAAGGAGTTTGCAACTGTAGCATGCTGTAAATAATACATGGATATTAGAAAAGCAATTGCATCCCAATATCAGAGCCCATATCATGAGCACAAACCACTTTGCAACACAAGCTGGGTCTGTGGGGATGAAGGCCCTTCCTAAATTACAGCCTTACAGATCAGCTGGATGTTCACTCTCTCTGGAGTTATGCAAATCAGCTCCAAGCTTAGGGTCAGCCCAATTTAATTTTTTTTTTTTTTTTTAAGCAGATCTCTTCAAGGACATGAGTTCATCTTTCAGAGAGAACAATGCCCAACTTTGGCCCTGGAAAAGGTGTGGGATGACATCACTGTTTAGCTCTGATGCCTCCAGGCTGGTGCAGAGGAGGAAGAAGGCAGGATGGTCGTCAGGAAAACTGCCATCAGATTGATGCCTTTTGTAGGGAACAAAGCCACCTCCTGGCCTAAACTGATAAATCTGGGGTGTATTTCTACTAAATAGAGCTTTGGCAAGGAGCTGACATGTTGGCTCTACACTGGACATGCCTGAACTTAGGAGACACTCATTCACACTAAGAATTGTTGCTTTCAATTTGCAGGAGGCACGGACTCAACTTCTCTCAGTCTCTGGTTTTCCATATGTAAATGGAGAACATGAGCAACACATATCTGTGTGCTCATTAGTGCTCCTCAGGCTGTTGGAAATCAATGGACAAAGGGACAAATTCTCACTCCTGCATTTGCCCGGGTCTTTTCACACTGGGGTTGTGCCTCAAATGTTCAACAAGCAAGGTCTTAACAGCAGTTTTAGAAATAGCCAGGCTGAGCTCTCTACTTGGCAGAAAGTTTATTTTTCACTCAAAAATGATGAAACGTGACACTGTGAGATGAGCCAGATTTGGTTTTCTTGTGCAAACAGTATGATGAGACCTAAAAAGAGAGACAAAAAGAGGTTAACAACTCAACCAAACCCATCCAAGTCTGTGTGATTTATGGATGGATTACAATGAGCTGTCCTTCATAGCAAGCTCCTTTAAATAGCCATGATCATGCTGTAAAATTATGTAACAAAACCCAATAGTTTTTAATAAAAATAATCTTGCTTAGGATTAGGAGGCAGGGCCAAACTATTTTAATGTCATATTTGATTGCTCAGTGAGTGCATCTTGTTTGTTTTTTCCTTCTGGTTGTGCGTGTAGAATTAAAAATCAAAAGGCTAATAGATGAAAAAGTTGTTAACATAAAGGTTAATTAATCCCCAGAAATCAAATCTTTTGCTCCTGCAGCTACAAAGTTTTCTAATCATAAAAATACATTTTCAAGCAACAGCTTAGCAATACTTAGCAAAACTTTGCTCTAGGGGTGGCCAAAAATACTCAGCAGAGGATATGGAACTGATCTGTGCATAAAGACACACAGCTGGTGCAATAAGGACCCTGCTGAGGACAGTCAGCATCTGGTGAGCCGGTTGAAAACTCACCCAAAACATTTAATGATAAGAGCTTATAGAAATGCAAACACATGCCACTTTCTTCAGAAAACCACAGAGTTGCATTTGTATGTGTCTTATCAGCCTCTTCTCTGTGACAAAGTTTAGCATCCTCCTGGCAAAATTCTGCAAATCCATTTGGGTTTAATATTTGGAGTAAATAGTGCCTACTGATGTGATTTCTTACAGAACACATTGTGTAAGTGCCCTGTCAGTGTCTGTCAGTCTCACCCTTCCACCTTGCATCTCTGGCGCTGAATTTCAACCAAGGCAGAGAGCAAGACTTAAACTGCCAGAGGGCAGGGTTAGGTAGGATATTGGGAAGAAATTCTCCCCTGTGAGGGTGGGGAGGCCCTGGCACAGGTTGCCCAGAGGAGATGTGTCTGTTCCATCCCTGGAAGTGTCCAAGGCCACGTGGGACAGGGTTTGGAGCAACCTGGGGTAGTAGAAGGTGTCCCTGCCCATGGCAGGGAGTGGGACTAGATGAGCTTTAGGCCCCTTCCAATCCAACCTATCTTATGATTCCATCATATTTACCACCATATATAGCAGTGTCTCATGTATTCCTGCCACAGCCAGTCCTGAAGGAAGAAGACGGCCTCAGGGCCTCTCTGCTCCCATAAGAATGGAAAATCCAGGGATACCCCTCTGTTCCAAACACCTGCCGTGCTGTGTACAACTCACTGTAAAAGGTTGCAAGGCAAGAAAGATCAAACAGCCATGAAACTCTGAGTGCTAAGGAGAAAAAGAAATACATTTAAAAATGCATCTTCTGCTGAAGATCAGACAAGCCTGATACTGGGGCTAGTCTGAGGGTGGTACAGAGTGATGTGCAGAGCCTCTGTCCAGTCCTCCTGTGTCCCTTCTGCTTCTGGGGAGAAAAGGAAGCAGAAAGATTCCCTCAGACCATAAATAGCAGCCTTGAGATTGCTGCAACCGAATTTTTTCTGGAGTAATGTGCTCTGGCAGAAACACATCCATATTACCTTCTAGAGAATGCAAACAAGATTTCCCAGGAAAAGGCAAGAGGAGCAGTGAGACTCCTCCCATTGGAATAGGAGAAAGGAGCTGGTGAACATAGCAACCTGCAGTAAGATAGATGTTTAGATTGGGTACTATGAAGACATGAATTCATGAATGTGGTGGTGGTGCTGTGTTGATGGCAGGAATTGGTGATATTAAAGGTCTTTTCCAACAGTAATTCCATGATCGTATATTCCCTTCAAGGGGTTGTGGGAAATCTCACCCAAATCTCATCAGGAGAGAGGGGCACATACATGTCCAATGATCTGGACTCAGTAGTTCTGCACAAGCAACTGACTGTCCACCAAGGACAAAGAGAAATATCTGAGGGTGGTTAATTCCCATTCTCACCACCATCCAAAGAGCCTATTCAATCAGTTTCTATGTAAGGAGAGATTGAAATTCATCACTACTACAAATCCTTCCCCAGTGTTGCCACATGAAGGAAAAATTGTGAGAGATTTATTAAAGATGTGACTGGGGAGACAGATCTGAAACAAAAAAAACCCCAAAACCCATTCTGAGTACACAGTACTTCATGAAACACCTAGATGGGAAGTAAAAAATTTAACTAATCTTTTCAGAGGGAAGGGACGCATATCGCATATTTATCATCCTGCACCACATGCTCATGGAAACCTCCAAAGAGCAGGGCATTAGGGACTCAGTATTTCATTTTATCGCCTGCTGGTTGGTGTCTGTGTTGAGCAGTAAAGACGGCAAATTATTTGCAAAATTATCGGGCTCCCTCAGTGCCTCAGCACTTCTCAAGGGAAATAACATGCTTAGAAATACAGATGTCACCAAGATTAACTTCCAATGCCTGAAAGGCATTCGCCTGCCTGACCTGAGTGCAGACCATGGCTTTGCCAAGTGCCACTCAGCAAACAAAAATGCTCACATGAAGCTCCAGACAGCAGCTCAGACACCTCAATGGCATTTCCCTCACCTCGTCCGGGAGAAGGATCTCTCCAAAATCTCACTCTCAGCCCAGCAAGGCAGAAAGACTTCTAAGAATGACAGTGTGGCTGTTTGTACGGCTGACAAAATCTATTCCTTGCAAAAATAAACAAAAGATGCCCATGAAGGGAAAACAGTGGATTTTAGCCCTTATTATTTCTAAAGATGCAATAAAACCCAGAGAAAGTTGGTTTTTGTGGCTGAATTTCATCACACTCTCTCAGGCCTGGTAGAACACCTTGTATCTTGTATCTGGAAGGCCCTTAATTCACCAGCATGTCTGGAGGGTCTCAAAAGGCAGAACTGAATCCCAGGAATTCAGTGAAATTCCAAGACCCTCTTGTCCTGCCCCTGCAGGACAAGCTTCCCCAACAGCAAGGACCTTCGCACAACCCAGAGCCTCTATTATTCTCTCTGAGGTCTACAGTAATGTATATTCACTTTCAATAAAATGCTCATGCTCTCAAATCAGGGCTAAAACCTTAACTTGCTAAATCAAAAATTTAAAGGTTCAGAAAAAAGTGAGTGGGGTCTGAAACCCTCCTCATAGGCAGCTTTAATGCTGACATCCTTGCAACCAGCATCTTCTCCACCTAAAAAGGTACTGTTGGCAGCACTTATACACATTTAATGTAGTATTTCACCTCTCTGTGATGGACGATAGTTTCTTTATGGATTAAAATGTTTATTCTTCTAGCCAGATCCGTTGTGATGACTGAAAGATGACTAAAAGATGTAGAGCAAGAAAGCAACTGAGTGATAAAATTACCTGACTGCTGGCACTTCACAACCCAGGAGTAGATTTGGGTTAGCAGTGAAAGAAAAAAAAAAAAAAAAAGGAAAGCAGAAGATGAATAGAAATTCATAAAACTTTCATTCCAAGAGGTGTTCCCTGTGATGCTTGTGGTGGGAGAAGGGAAGTCAGTATCTGCCCTGGCTCTACATGGCAGGTCCCACAACACAAAAACATCTTGCTGGGCACCCTTGGGAGCTCATAAGAGCAGAAGGAACCACTTCATCACAAACACAGAGCTGAAATCTGACACTCAGTACCACACAGCATTGCTGAGGCCAAAAACACAAGCTGTCAATACCAGTCTGAGGGAACACCAGCAGAAGGGCCATTTATTATTTCCCCTGTTTCTTCTGCTCTTTCCCTAAGTGCCCACTTCTGGGCACTGTCAGACTGTGGTGAAACATCTCTGTAATTCACTACGGCTTTTTATGGAGACTTTCTCAGAACCAAGGCTGCAAATGCCACTGAGGAAAATGACGGATGCTGCAGGCTTTAGGAAATTAACCATTCTCTGATTGCTTGCTTAGCCGAGCAATTTGCAGTGTGATAGACAGAAATTATATCATCCAGTGTCAATTTGTCTATTCATTTTTCCCTCTCCACATGCTTCCTCTCCTTGATTGAATAATCACTAACAATAATCACAAGCATCTGGGGGAAGGAAGTACATCCATCAGTTTTAATGTCAGCAAGAATGAGGGCTGATTCCTCCAGCATTCACCACAGATCTGCATCTTCAAAGTCATTTACATTTTCCTTATACCAGCACTAATACCCAGATTGTATTATTTCTGTTACGTACTCCCATTTCAGTTTATAATCTAGGAACAATAGAATGGCAATTGGGAAAATACCCAGTTTCAAAAAATAGATGGTTGTTTCATCTGCTATTATGCATTTACCACAAATATTTTTACATCTATATTTTAATTATCTGAGAATATTGATGGCAGCGTAAGCTTGAAAGACTGAGGCTGAATAAGACAGACCAGATCCAAAGAAGATTATTTTATATGAACGATGAAGACAGTAAAGGACAGAGCTGTTAGGAAGGTGTAAGTAGGCAAATCCCAGGGACTGCATAGGCTTTTCAAAGGCTGCCTGTGCACAGGCACAGTTTGCTACTTCCAGTAATAAATTACCTTACCGTGTCTAGATATTTTGTAGACAACAGTCCAGAACATATACTGAATATTCAGTGATCAAAATATCAAATTCTCAGTTTGTATGATTGCAAAACTCTAAATATACTTTTATATATATCTATAAATAATGCTATATCATCATATAATTCCACAGTGGCTTTCTCTAGTTTTGTGAAACAATTTCTACCAGCTAAGCTTCCAACTCCCCCTGTTCAGGGACAGAGAACAGCAGAAAATACAAAATCAGTTTGAAGGCACAATAAGTGGCCCAAAGATTGCCTTTCCCAGAAAACTGTTAAAGTGGTTTGTTTATTCATTATAATTAAATCATCTTTCAAACACAGTAACACAGACAGAAAAAAAAAAAAAAGAAACCCAAAAACCCCTGATTACTGTTCTAGTTATGGCTTACAGCAATTGATAGGCTTTCTATCACAACCATAGTACAGCTACAGAAACAATAATAAGCCAAAATTACAAGTTGTAAGGTTGACAAAACAAAGGTCACCCAAAGGACACAAGAGATTAACATCATCATAAAACCAACATGACTCTGCATGGTTTTCTCCACCCTCATTGCCACTGCCTTACAGAAACAACAAACATGAAACAGCATTATTTTTGTCATAGCCCAAGCTCCCCTACAATGAAGACACGAAGTTTTACTCCAGTATTCCCAAAATAAGCATTTGTTTCCCACCAGGTGAAAATCAGGGATATCCTCAACAGACAGCAGTTGTTCAGTACAATTTACATGGACTCAATGCAGAGGTTTGATCAGGAACCTCATGGTTGACAGCANAGACACATTGGTAACATATTTACATCTTTCAATCCTTGAAGCACTGAGGCAGATTTGTCTTCAAGTTTCCCACTGTGGCCCAGTTCCTCATTTCTGATGTTTCTTGGATGCTCAGAGCTTTGGGGAGCATTTTAAATGCTGACAGCCTGGGACCCAGGCTCCCTCAACCTAGTGCCTCTTGTACATTTGTATTTCCCTTAAGCTGTTTTTTTTTAAAGCACTTAAGTACAATTTCAATTTTGAATAGAATCAGTTTTTTTTGTTTTTTTTTTTTTAATACCATGCAGACAACACAGGATGCCAAGCAGGCTCAACCACATTAGACAGGATGATAACANAAAAAAAAAAAAGAAACCCAAAAACCCCTGATTACTGTTCTAGTTATGGCTTACAGCAATTGATAGGCTTTCTATCACAACCATAGTACAGCTACAGAAACAATAATAAGCCAAAATTACAAGTTGTAAGGTTGACAAAACAAAGGTCACCCAAAGGACACAAGAGATTAACATCATCATAAAACCAACATGACTCTGCATGGATTTCTCCACCCTCATTGCCACTGCCTTACAGAAACAACAAACATGAAACAGCATTATTTTTGTCATAGCCCAAGCTCCCCTACAATGAAGACACGAAGTTTTACTCCAGTATTCCCAAAATAAGCATTTGTTTCCCACCAGGTGAAAATCAGGGATATCCTCAACAGACAGCAGTTGTTCAGTACAATTTACATGGACTCAATGCAGAGGTTTGATCAGGAACCTCATGGTTGACAGCAAGGAGGGCCCAGAAATGAAGCAAAAGTCACCAGATTTTTGTCCTGTCCCAGACAGAGAGGGGATTTTTCTCCCTTCCCTCATCTCTAAGGGGACAGGCTCAAATGCACACCTAAGTGTGTATCACTTGGCCAACACAATGTCAACAAATAGGGATTAACTCTGCCTGTTCCACACTGATAACAAGGCAATAACCAGTGTCTTCACAAGCCATATGGAGCACTGGAGGTACTTCAGTGTCTTGGTCCATCAGACAGTTTCAGGTACAACAAACATCTCGAGAACCAGCCAACACAGTATCTGATTTTTCTGGCTTAATTTGTCACTGTTTTACATGCTAAAACATTTTACAGTGATTAGTACAGTCAAAAATGTACATCAGCTTACCCGAAGATCAAACACTGAGAACATCTATGGCTTCTAAATAGAAAGTCAGACACATTGGTAACATATTTACATCTTTCAATCCTTGAAGCACTGAGGCAGATTTGTCTTCAAGTTTCCCACTGTGGCCCAGTTCCTCATTTCTGATGTTTCTTGGATGCTCAGAGCTTTGGGGAGCATTTTAAATGCTGACAGCCTGGGACCCAGGCTCCCTCAACCTAGTGCCTCTTGTACATTTGTATTTCCCTTAAGCTGTTTTTTTTTAAAGCACTTAANGCTTACAAGCACTGACGTAAGGCCTGAATTCTCTTTCTGCTGAACCCAAATGTGAATGTTGTGGTGGCTTCAAAGGTAGTGGGCTGCATCCTGCCTTGAACACATTCATATCACTGACAAATTCCATGCTGGTATTTTAAAGCAAGCAGAAAACCCCTCTTTTCCTGAGGCCTGTGGTTCACATACATACTGCCAGGTACAGAGGGCTCAGGTATGATTTACACTACCATGATGAAATGCTTTGCATAGATGAGTTTGAAAAGATGAATTGATGAAATCTGGAAGGGAGAGTGACAATCACAACACTTCTGCTTCCAGAGAAGCTTGTTCTTTACTCACACCATTAAAAATATGGTATTGCTGCTGCACTGTATCTAAAGCATATTAAAAAGTGTGTCTGAAATCAAGTGAGCGGGAAAAAAGAGGCTGCTCGTCTTGTCCATGGTCAAGGCCTGTTTCTGGAGCGAACAAAATTTCCACACGCTTCACTGGATTTTGTAAAGGCCCTAAGCATAAATACTGACTTCTTTATTCCTGAAACCTCAGCTCACTCCAGAATTTTCCAGGGAACTTGGCCCTTTAGAGCTTGCCGAATTTTGCTATTTCCTTTTCCCTATACTTATAAAAGCTCCAAGGTTCTCTGCACACTCAAATGCGAGTGAGATTGGGGAAAAGGTCCATTTCAGAGCCCTCCCTGTTCACTACCCGAGCGCACAAGTGGACAAGCCACCTGGCCTCAGAAGATCAGAAAGGACAGATTCCCTACCTCTCCACCTCAGTTTCCCTCACAGACAAAGAAGAGATTGCTCCTCACCGCGAGGGAGGGCTGAGCACGGGCAGCCCACCCACGCAGCTGCGTCACCACCAGCTCTCCTGCCTCCAAGGCTTGAGCAGCACTTCCACTGATTCACCAAACACCCACAGAGGGGACTATTCTTGGAGATGATTTCCTTCCGTCTACTACATCTGGCCATCCCGAGTCACCTTTAATTCATCATCAGCCAAGCCTGCAAGAGGATGGATTTTTTAAGGACTCAGGAGCTACCCCTGATTGCTGCAAGCTGTGAAACTTCATCTGTTGTCTCTGCCGTGTTATTCCACAGCACTAAAGGCCCTGGAGCAGCGTTGTGCTTGCAGCCTCCTATATTCCCTTCACATTGTTTCTCCAGTGATAGACCTGCTCAGCATGGTGCCTCTCCTCCTTGAGATAGCAGCAGAAGGAGCTGTCATGGTTCTCCCTTTTGCAATTCATGAGTTGACTTTGACAACTCTGTTGCAATCACAGGAAATATGCTAAAATATTATAATGGCCCTATCGCCATTGAAGCCATTCTGTCCAACAGCAAAGTTGGATTTCATAAATCAAAAGCAATCAACTAAACTGTTTCAGCTAAATACTTCCTTCCCTTTGATGACATCACTGGCAGATTCATAAGCCTCCTCTGTTGACCTGACAATAAAGTCAAAGCAATCCTAGTTATGATTTCCAACTTGTATTGCCAGTGTATGCAGATATCAGGAACTTCTTAAGGGATTCTACTAAATAATGTGAAGCATTGGGGATTAAGCTATGACATTTTCTCTCTGCCTGTCTCAGGCTTCATATCCTCAGAAGCAGAGCTGAGATTACAGCTCAAGCACAGGATGTGGTACCAGACAGCTGACAGCCTTTCTTCATGGATAGGTCAGAATTATTGGTGGGGGCATTTCTCTGGGGCCTGAAGACTTTTTTCTGGAAAAGCACAACTTGCTACACACATCCTTTACTTGCAGCAAACACACCTGACAGTCACTTATTATCACTCATATATCCCGTTGTTCAGAGGTTAAGATTGGACATTTGGAGCTTAGATCTCATGGGAGAAGGGAAAACAAAACCAGCCCCAAACTCAGACAAATGATTGATGTCAAAAGAATATTTTCTTATGCTCAGCACACAAAAGAATGATGGCAGAAACCAAGGATGGCCCTTCTTTCTGCAAAAGCCCTTCTACAAATGGCATTTCTGACAAATGCCATAGTTTTGCAATCATTTTTGAGCAATACCTGAAAAATGAATCAGAAAGTGAACATGTTGTGACGTGTTTCATCTCAAGGACTATTTTTATATATTTCATTAATTATCTTTCTGGCTTGCAAATCACTTCTTATATCTAACTGTACGCCTATGTACACCTTCACAGAAATATCTGGGGCTGTTTCTGCAGGCCCTACACAAATAAAATACCCACCCACCTGACTGGGGGCTCTTTTCAGATAAATGTGGCAAGATTTGGCCTTTGGTGCATATGTGCAAGTAACCTGCACACACTTCTTGTAATCATTAAAAAAATATAGTAGCTATAGATTTATAAGCAATCAAAATCTAAACACAGTAACACTGCACTTATTACAGTGAATTTACATTGCTCATTTATATGAAGCAAACAATGGAAAGGAAATGTCTGTGACCCTGTAATTACAGATTAACTGTAAATGCAGTTTTGCTTATCCTTTTGTCTGTCCAAAAGGATTTCTTGCAACTAAAAAGAGGGATTTGCACTATTTCCATCAACATATGGTTGCTTCTTAAGTGCTTTCCCATCTTTTTTGAAGTGCCTTTTGCAATGTATCAGACTCCTTTCAGTTGATTTTGTTCACTTCCATCACCACAGTAAAGAAAAATCTCTTACTAAAGAAGGTAACCTTAGCAGAGCAGCAGCAGCAAAGCAAACCTGAAGTCACTACTAGTCCCAAACTCAGGCAGAATAAGGAGTAAGGGCTCTAAGTACCAGCTTCAGCGTCATTACTGTTATCATAAAACTTAATGCACAGCGAGACGGCCAACCTGCAGTGTCACATTGCTCTCTAAATAGCACTTTCATCACAGCACTTCATTGTCAAAGCCCTTTGCACACAAATTTACAGAACACAGCAAAGACAAAGATCTCTTTTGCATATTGAACCAAGGAAACCATTTCACCTGCAGGTCGATGGGGGTGCTGCCTATTTCACAGGTAGATGATACGAGGGGGTGCTCAATAACACACAGTGTAACTCTAAGACCTAAAACACATCACCACAAATAATATAGTAAGCTTAAGCACTGGTCCTTCACCTGCCCCTGGCTGGTGTTTCCCAGGTGAGTTCTGACATCTTCATCAAGGATATGGGTTGCTTCTAAGGCAATCAAACCTCAGGGGTCTAGTGTAAATGAAATACACTCACATGCCATCTAAGTCACTGCTGGCCAGCAGGGACTTTTGAAATGGTGACCAGTGTGCTTTCACTTTCTTTGTGATCATTTTATCTGTAGTGTGAGCAGCTTGCACAGCTCTCAGCATAGCACAGAGGCTTTTAAAAGAAGCTTTGTGCATTCATGCATTACAAAATCAAAATCCAAGTCCATATTTGGATTTAAACCCTCTCCTTCCCCCAGCCCCCTGGCAAAAAAAAAAAAAATCTCTCTCATGCAGAACTTTAAACTTCAAATCCTTGAGCAAAGATCTTGTAATCTACATAAGACAAGACAAGGCAACAGCCCTAGTGCTTCAGACTAAGAACTTAGGGAAACTCTGTTCATTTAACTATGCCAGCACAGCTGGAACAGCAAACCTCACCTCTTGTGTATGCAGTCATACCAGTATGAAAGGGCACATACCAGCAGCCTACTACTACAAAATATACATCCAGCAACTTGTAGCATCTTTTCTGCTTCAGGATTTTGTCAGCTGTAGCAGGTGAAAAATTAGGCTTGGCATACCTGACAGAGCTACACTGATGACATTTAAAGAATACACCACCAGCCCTTTTACTATCCTAATAACATTCTCAATATACAAGAACGCCACATTAAGACGTTTGACATCTCAAGATGCATAATTTTAAAATAAGCATCATAATCTAAGCCACAAAATAACTTCTCTGAATTTAAACTTCATTTCCTGACATTAACATATTACAGATACCTGAAAGTGTTAACTCAACCTGCACAACAGTGAATCAACATTCAGATACTTTTACAAAGTCTTTGATAAAAATCAATGAGGAAATGGGTTTTCTTTCTATCTTATGCTGAACCAAAAAATCAGCTTTAAAATATAACTACATAATCCCCTTGCTCTTCATCTGAAGAAAACCTTGTGAAGGAGCTTGTTTCTTCAGCAAGGACTCCAATGTGATGCTGAGATGGTGGCTGTAGGAGGAAGTGCACACATTGCCATGTGTTAGCCAGAAGAAAAGCATCACAGACAAGGAGAAAGGAAGCACAAGCAGCAGAGGAGAACAGAAATGCAAGGCGCAAGAAGGAAGAAGAAACAATCTCTAAAACAATATCACAACATGGTTCACACAGTTACCTGTTGCTGTGAATGGGAGTTCAACGTTCTGTTCTATCCTGGTTGAAAAAATTCATAAAGTGATTTTGTTTATTCGTAGCACATCTATCTGCTATTTTTGATCAACACTTTGTGACATTACAGAACAAAGATTTTAAGTTATATATCCCCATTAAGCTATAATGCTAAAGAGTATTTTCAAAAACCTAAAGGCCAGAGAACAGAGTGTTCAATAACATCTGGCAATACCCAAGGTACTCGATTCAGAAACCTATGTAAAGTCATATAATCTATGCTAAAATTCTCCACCTCTGTTTTTCCTCAAAAGTTTGGTGCTTTTCTCCATAGTGAAATGATAAATATATTAATGTGCTCTATTTATCCCTAAATGTATTGTAAATGTGCTTCTTATCTGACTTGCTTTCCAGGACAGCATGTACCCTGGGGCCCAGGAGTTTTGCTTCTCCTACACTGTTACGGACCCAACTCTGTTAGCAGGAAAGATGCTGGTGTCCTAGATCTTATGGGATGCAATGCCTTGAGGAAATTTATATCAAACAATTATTGCATAATCTCGGGGTGTAACAAAACCTCCTACACCTTACACAGGCCATCGAGCTCCTGCCACACTCTTGCAGTGTCCCTGTCAGCTGCAGGTCCCCGTGTGAACCCGCAGGATCCCCTTGCTGTGCATGTGGAGGAAATTGAATATCTCCGAGGGCATCGCGTGGAAGCCGGGGCGAGGCTTCACGTTGTCGTAGTAGTGGTGAGTTATAAAAATCCCTGAGGGGTTCATGGGGAAGGCCCAGAAGCCGAAGAGGTGCACCTCCTCGCAGAGCTCCAGGGCCGCAGTCACCAGGATCAGCCCGGTGCTGACCCGCTTGGCCCGCACGCCCTGGCCGAGCCAGTAACGCGAGACGTTGATGAGATACTGGGGGTGGAAGTAATAAACTGCCTGCTGGGACTCGAAGTCGTCCAGGACGTACTTGACCCGGATGGACACGTCCGTGTTGCGCGTGTTGTAGAAGGCTGGCAGCAGCACGGAGGCGTTCTCGTACACCTGGAGCACGTCGTAGAAGGGCTTCCTCCACTTCTCCAGCTTGTGGAATCTGAAGGGGAGAGGGTGCAAGTGATGGTCAGCCCATTCCCATTCCCAATGGGCTTTTATTGAAATATTGAAATATTTCTGACACAGAGATAATTGAGATGATGCTTCAGTTATCAACAGGAATGTACTTAGATTTGTAGCAACATCATCAGCATGAAATGTAGCGTAAAAATTCAGGGCATAAAAAAATTCATAATAACTTCATAATAACCTCGTGACCATTTCCAATCATGTCTCGCTTCTCATGGTATTATTAGAAGTACGTAATTTTTCCAAGATACATGGTGCACCATGCAGTGCAGAGCTGTATAAAAAAGTGGCCAACACCAAAGCTAGCAGGTGTTTAAAATGTCTAATTGTAACATTTTTAAAAGAAATCCAAAGTCAAACAAATTATTTTATGTTGCTTGAGAAAAGAAACACATTCCCCCATTGAGAAAGGAAAGCAGTAATGAGCCTCATGGTCCCAAAAATGTCACAAGGTATCATTAGGGCATTAACAAATTTAAGATTAAAATCACCTAGTCAGTCCTGTCTACAGTAAAGTTTCACTGACATTTCTTTAAAACATTTGACAATGTGTGTTACTTTATATATTGATGATCTTAATTTTCCAACGTTAGTGACTCTGATTCTATGACTTCAGCATTTCGGGTGGGATCCAGTTTCTTTCACCTGAATGTTTCTACGATGTTTCACTGGGACTTGCAAGCAGAGCAGGGGAAGGATGGCTCTGTTGTTTTAATTTAATTTTAGCTCATTGCCTTTCCATTTTCTATCATCAAAGTGCAGGCTTAAGTGTTTAACACATTTCTACAGCTTGTTACTTATTCAATTCAGAATGAAATGTATGATTCATAGTGATGGTATAAAGTAGGATTTGGGAAAAAATTCTGTGTAACAGAATTAAGTTAAAGGTAGATTTGGGAAATCAAGAGAAATGAAAATACAAAAAAAACCAGAAATAACCTCTCAGTGATTATACTGGGATTGACTGTCACGACATCTGTCTTCACCCCAACGTCCATGAAGTATTTCTCAGATATAGGAGGCAAATTGCATCTATAAAAAAGAGAAATTAATAAGAAGGTTTAAAAATTTATTTCACCTTTTCAGGACTAGAAAATAAAATTTATTTAAGCATTTCTGCCAAGCAACAAATCTAGAAACAGAGTGAGAATTTAAAATTGCATCAAAATATGTTGGTGCCCAAACTGTGCAATAATCTAGCAAGTTCTTGAGGGCTGTGTGAAGACCTCTCTTGTTCCCTCACCTGTGAGAGATGACCCCTCTTTGCAGGTGTAGCCAATGCCCATTTTGCTTACTTAATAGCAATTTATCTATTTACTCTGGCAGTTTAGGATGCAAAATGGATTGAAACTCCAAGGCCAATCAGCCTATAAAATCAAAGGCTTGCTGAGCAGTAGCTGAGATGTATTCAATAATTAGTAAACTATATCTAAACCACTGTCTTTAAGATGCTTTGGTTTATACCCTGGAGAATTTAGGGGAAATGTTCCACAAGAGAGAAATCAATCCAGACCTAATTAATCCCAAACTATCTGCTTCACTTCCTTTTCCATTTATAAGCATCTCCCAACACATGTAATACCAGCAATTCTGACTCTACAAGTTCACCACAGGACATCAGAGTTATTGGAAGAAAACTTGTGAGATCTGCAAGCCTTGACTTTGCCCAGCCTCCATTCACCTTGGCCTTGTCCTAGATACACCATCTCACAAAATTTAGAGCATCTCTCAAGAGATGCTGAAGTTACTGAAACGCACACTCACAAGCTGTCACACTGTCTTTCCTTCCAAAGGAAATCCAGCTGAAATAACACTTCAGCATGTGTTTTCAGGGATAAAACATGTGGCGTGGCAACTGGCTTTACACTCAGTCTAAGCCAGAGTTAGGCACTGAGTGACACTTTGAAATCTTTTTGAAGTGACCTGCAAGCCTCAATTAAAACCATCACTGTTAAGACCCCCCACATCTCAAAAATACTGCTGTGCCTAATTCTCAAAGTTGTCCATATTTCTGAAGAACAGGGCTGAGCAAAAACTGTGATGGTATTTAGGGTAAGAGATGCTTACTGTTCTCACAATACCACAGTTCAGCTGTCAGGATAATTTCTCAGTCAAAGAGAGAGGACAGTTTGGGGAGCAGAAGAATGCACAAAATTCCTTCAAAGTCCTTCTAACACTCAAAAGGTTCACATCCACCTTACAGATAGTCTGTCTTTATAGGGCCAGAGAATTGGTTTTGGCTATCCTTTTCACAGGTAATGCCATTTCTAGGACTTCCTTCTGCTGGGTCATGACACTCAAGTCCTTGGGCACCCCCAGTTCCACCTAGCACTGGGCACTGTGCTTATTAGATGATATTTGAGGAAGGTTTTCAGATAATCAGCTTCAATGTTTCTGAATGGGAAATTTACAAAGAGGATTAAGAGTGACTGAATTTTTTGAAGGTGATAATGATTTTTAAAAATGGTCCTATCTGCACAAACTGTACTTTTGTCACAAGACTCCAAAAACTCATCCCCACCAAGAGAGCAGTTCATCTCTGAATTCACCCGATGTTTCACCACAGAGCTCTGCTTGGCCAGTAGATGGAGATAGACAATAACTACTGGTGTGCATTTTATATATTCTATTGCACTATAACTAATTGCTTTCAGAATTTACTTCACAGAACAATCCTGGCTGCATGCTGATGGCCACAAGAAAAGATTTCCCCAAGTGTCCTGAAGGTATCACTGAATGTAATCAGGGCTCCTTAAGCAGTTTGTGAAATGTTTTAAATAATTTTGCTGGTGGCCAAGATGATGATTCCTGATAGTTCGGTGGAGTGGTGACTGGAAAGCAGATGTGTTCAGACCTGACCTTGTGCACAAGCTTTACTTTAAAACTGATGTCAGCAGACCTTGAGTTTTAAAACACTGGCACACCTTTTTGCATAATCCACAATTTGGAGAACCAGGGGTTTCTTTGGCATGGATATATTTATTCATATTCCAGTTCTATAGACTAAATCTCTATTTAATTGTTACAGTTACCAAACACAACCCAATTTCTAAGTTCTGTAATAATCTCCTCTTATTTTCACCAGTTTTGGTACCGTTCAAGGAAGAGAAGCAGTGGTAAAACAGGACCTCTACTAAAAGTCCTTAAACATAAATGAGATTTGCCGGACATATTTCAGCTTCTGCTTAAAAGCTTGCCATCTCCATGTGTCACATGGGCTGCTCCTTTCATCCATACTTATGGTTGTGATCCAACACAACAGCAGGGAATCTATAGTAATTATTTAATGCATATGGAGTACACTAGGCTCTTAAGAAAGAAATTATGTGAAGCCTGGACTTTCTCACAGCCTTTTTTTTCATTGAAAACTAAGATAATAGTTTTCTGTAAAGTTGGAATAAGAGGGAGACACAGGGGTCTGAAAATAATGAATCCTGAATGTAGGACCTGTAAAATTTTCTCATATGATGTCAAATTAAATTAAGACTGCACTGAACCAAAATCTGATCTAATTTTTCCTGGTGTGAAGTCAGAGAAATTAATTGTTTTGTGCATGGTTATTCTAAACTGACAACAACATACCCAAGATCAGAAAATAGGCCAACTGAAATAAAGAGATTTTTCTTTTCTAGAGAACAAGTCATGAATCTGTGAGCTAGTGGTCATATGCCATGACCCAGGCAAAGAGCTTAACAGGATTTAGAGAGGGATTAGTCATGTATATGAATAACAACAAAAAAAATCTTTCTCATACATATTAAGGATTATAAAACTGCTGCTAGACTCTCTTATCCAGGGACACTCATCGTGGGACATCCCGGTTTATGCAAAACCTGGATAATTCCACATATAGTGAGGAGCAGTGAAGACATTTAACTTTTAAAGTTATTCTGATGACTCTGGAGGCCTGGGTTGATTATTGATTACAGTAAATCCTGTTATTGAGCACCTGAGCTCTGTACCAGTCCAGAAGCGCACCTCTGAGGCACATCAGCTGTGAGCTATTAACATCTGACCAAGCTGCTTATCACTCAACAGAGGCTCAGATCTGCCCCAGAAAATTATGCCCAGGTTCATAGGACACTGCTTATAGGGTAATATCCATAGAAGGATGAATCCACAACCTCAGTGGCAGGGGACATCCTGAAAGAGAGCATCAGACTTTGCCAATAAATCAGTGATTAACCCCGTGGAGTTTGGGAGAAATAATTCCTCAAAGCTTTATTTAAAAAAAAAAATGTTATAAAGTAAGATGTTTTGGGGTTTTCGNTTCCATGTGAGACAGACTAGCTTTGCAATGTTCCATTTGTCATTAGAAAAGGCAAAAATAAAAAGAGGAAAATGGAGCCGTGGCTGTTACCGAAACACAAAGTCTGCACTGTCAATCTCCCGGCCACATCTGCTGTTCTTCAGAATTCCTCCGTTCCCAACCACTGCACACCTCTTAAACTGGGAGCGGTGGTACGGCATGTCCTGCAACAGCACAGCAAAGAAACAGTTAAAGACCCCAAAACATGGAGACAGCAAGCCTCTTTTTCACTTTTTCCTTTTTTTCCTCTGCAGCTGCACCTTGATGCATTAACCATAGAATGTTGACACTGGTTCTGGGGTGCAATATTCCCTCTACACAAAGTGATGGGATATTTTGCTGTGCAATTAGAGATGGCACAGGCAACAAACCCAAATGGAAAAGAAAACCAATAACCTGTTCTTTTTTCCCAGGTTCAACAACATAAGGAGTAATTTTAGACATTTACTTTCCCCTTTGATTTCCATGTGAGGGCACAAACCACGATTTAAGTGTAGCTCAGGCACTGTTTTTCTGAGCTGCCTGCAAACTGCTGGCTCCGCAGGCTCTGGTGTCCTGCTTTTGGGAAGTCTACACACAGAGCTCCGGGGCAGCCAGTAAAGCCCAAGAAGTCTGTCAGACAGCACATTGCAGAAAGCAGCCCAAATTTTACTGCTTACCAACTCTAATTGTACTAATAATATTAATGGTTATTAATTAGCATTTGCACTAACAGCACTGCCTTTGGTCAGGCACCTTTATGGACTTGTGGATGATGCATCTTCCTGTAATCTTTGGGCAAAATCCTGCCTTCACACACAGAGGTGCAGCTGCTGCCAAAGCCAGAGAGTGAAAATCACATCTTGAGAGCAAACTGGGATGTTAGGGTGAGAGGGCTGTGACGAAGAACTGAGCCATGCTACACCTTATGAATATGTAGGGAGGGATGTGCTTATATAAGCATGAGAGTGCTCGTTTTTGGTACATACATATTTTATCAATAATCTCACACTGCAAACTACAGAGGGATGCAAGAATGGCTTGACATTTCTGGGTGATTATTCCCAGGATCTTTCCATGGCATCCATAAGCCATGAGGCAAAAAGGGCATGCAATTACACCTGTCTGAGAAAAGCAGCAGCTGTCTGACAGAGAGAAAATATGGAGCTGTCTGTGCTTTATGCAGTGATTTCTTAACACATAGTCCCTTGGCAGCCCTGGAAGGGAAATCAGAAGCCAGGTGTTAGCTAATCCATGCTTAGCACAAGGCTCTTGCCCCTACAGCATTGCTTCTGTGTTTTCAGCCCTTTATTTCCTACATGTGCCAGGCTGCAGCCCTGCTCATATGCAGAGGGTGGCTTTGGTCACTGCCCAGTGACTCCCAAAGGCATTTTGGCATGTAATAAAGCCGTCACAGCATCCTGATCACACCTGGATAAACATAACATCAGCTCTAGCACACTCCTAGCAGATTTCAGGAGTTCAGACTTTCATGCACTAATCAGGCAGGGTTTTGAGGATAATAGTCCTGGACTTAGATGTATCCACTCTTTGCACGTCTCCAGATACCAAAGTGCTTTCCTGGATCTCAGCCTTTCCCCTGCTTCTGCCCCAGTTCCCCATGTGCACACTCAGATAACAATACTTTCCTTCCTCTCAGCAGTGCTCAGAAAGCCAAAGGATTAGGAGTGGTTGGACCCTGAAGGACAGGTTCAATGGCACAAATTCTAAGTACTTAACCTGAATATAAGTCTGACTTTTCAAAAGGGATAAATTTCAGCTACCCCCTCCAAGCATGCTGCTGTAAATTGAAGGGGTGTGCCTCATGACAAATCTGCAGCCACATCAGCCCATTCCTGCTCATCAGTCATTATGTGCAGAGGGAATTGCCCACTGATTATAACCTTGAATACCCCTGGAGGTCAAGCATTATTTGCTGGAAAGGTTTTGAATAATCATTATGATGAATACATTTAAAAATTATGAATCCTGTTCAGAGATAATCTGCAAATGGAAATAAGAATAAAAATAGTCATTGTGAATATTAATTATAAAATAATCATGCCAAAAAGAAAAGAAGACCTACCCTCAAATGTTGGATTTATTATATGTGAATATTATACTTTGAAAGAGTTCTGATAAATCAGTGTCTCTTTTATTTCATTTTCTTATTTCATTATCCACTTTATCCATGATCCTAAGTCAGCANTTGGCTATAGGATAGTGCCTAATGCAGCAAGTACAGTGACGTTGATCCTGCAAATGGGCAGAGGCACCTTTGGAAACATTTTGAAGATTTCTTGGTTGATATGAAAGATTCCACTCGTGTCCACTTCATATTTCAGTTTAGTTCCCAAGGGAGTATTTTTCTGGGTGGTGAACAGAAAGGATGGGGCGTTGCAACACCTTGACAGAGTAGACCGGTGAAATGAAAAAGAAATAAGAACAAAGAGCTCATGGCATGACACAGGATTTGCAATTGCTGTTACTCCTAACAAGGTATTTTTCACCAAAAAGAAATTTTTTAGCTCTAGGATGGTAAAATGGTGGTTTGCTGGATTTTCATTCAGAAAACTTCTGATTCAGTGAAATTTTCTTTGACTGAGAAAACTATGGCAAAACAAGAAGAAAAGAGAGTAAATTAGATACCTGTACTTGTCTCTTCTAGGCTGTGGGGAATTCATGTGGAAATTCTGCCCTGCTCTAGCCCCAAAGATGAGCTTCTGCCTCCAATATCCTGGCAAAACCACCTTAGTGAATTAGTCCCTCTCTACCTTAGAGGTCTTCAACATTTTATGAATTATATACTCATCACTGGGGAGGAAATGTAGGGGTTAAAGAGTCCCTCTGGAGATGTGGAAATATGGCAGGGCAGTATTTAAACACAGCAATACCCAAAGACACTGCCCCACCTGACAGACTGCTGTGGAGCACAGCACACTTTGACTACAACAAAAAAACCTTCAAAGATCTTAGTTTTGCTCTTGGCCTTGCACATGTGTGCATGAGGAAGGTGATGTGGCCCCAACAGGTTGGTGCCAGGCAAACTGGTCTTGCCTAAAACTCCAAAATCTCAAACAAATGACCAAAATTTTCTTTGTCACTGGGACAAAATGGAAGAAATTCCAGTGCAAATAAGAACTGCATAAGATCCCAAAAATGAGATTCAGACTGAGAGAGAAAAAACATTCAGCTCTGATCCCTTTGCCGTGTTTCACGTGAAATGTAAATGGGGAAAGCAGCTTTGTGAATAAGATTCCCTTTCCCACCTCCCATCCTGCCCTGGATGCTTTTCTTCTTTTACTGGTGGTACGGAAAGCCCTGACTTCTGCTCACCCTTATTCCAGAGATGGTTTATTTTTCAGTCAATGCATGTGATACCTTTAGTGAAAAATACATGTCATGGCAAATGTACAAGCATGAAGAGAAAGCCAGATGGCTCTCAAATAACCCAGATTAAATGCCTTGCCTATGGGGTGTGTGGCCTCATATTCTAAGTTGGAAGAATAAGCCTGTCTTCTTTATGGGCTTTATTACAAGCACCAGAAAGCAAATAGAGAATTATGCAAACATTTCAGTGATGTCCAATTACTCTCATATACTTGACTCATGCAGGATGGCACCAAATGATCATCAGATCAAGGCAGCAAATGAGACTGAAAAAGTCAATGAATAATGTCTAACAGCAAAAATAATTACAAACAGATAGTGGAATTGAATTGTTATAGTTGGGATATGAGAAAAACCTCTTCGTTGGCTGCTCCTTAAGGAATTGAAAGAGATGTTTTTCTTTAATGTCCAGCTGGTTTTCCAGAGGCACAATCCATTTTGTGAATGCCTGATAGCTGATGGAAGAAGACTCTCAAGGAAACTGCTTTCCTTAGTCTCTAGATACAAACTTTATTGTGAATTTTGCCTTTCATCCCTCTTTGCTGCTCAAGTAGCTGTCATTTAAATTTGCTGGATTGTCCCCATCTCCCATGATGGGACTGGACTGGCAAAGCTCAAAATCCCACAGCTCAGAGGGTTACATGTTTCATCCTCCTCCTAAACAACCTCCAAACTCAGAGACCTTGATTTGCTTTTAAGGGACAGCAGCTTCCCCACAAACTCACACGCTGATGTCTCTGCCCCACTGAACACAGATGAAACAGGCTTTAGACATTTTTTTTTCTTTTTAATTATAAGCACTACTGCTGTTCCTGAAACCAGTTGACAAAGATTATGTTTACATCTGAGTGGTAGTGAGGTTTCCTGGAGCAGTGATATATCAGTCAGGCAGGTAGAAACAGTGACAGGAGTCTTTCATCTCTTTTTTCTCTCAGCGCACAGGGTGGAGAGGTGTTCTTTGTTTAATGTGCTGGTGCTGGTGGCCTGAGATAGATTGATGGTCCTCCTGGTGGTCTTTGGGAAGTCCTTTCTCATTGCTCCCACCTCTGCTCTGGCCTCCAAATCTCAAAGGGCTCCTTTCCATACCTCAAAGTCCTGCTTTCTCTCTGGGCACAATCATTACTCCTCTCACTCCAGCTGTTTTTAAAATAATGAGCTGTAATCCTGAATGACTCTCCTTTTCAAAACAGGCTCTGATAATCACCTATCAAGTAACTTCCAGGAAAAATGCAGGGAAAAAAGAAAGAAAGAAAAAACCAAACACCTAAAAAAACTTAGGTGTGGAGATCACATTGGAGAAACTGTTATGAGTCTGAGACTAACAATGTTATTTTTAAAGATGTCAATGACTAACTCAGCACATGCATTCTCACATTCTCTCATTAACTCCTGACAGCTATTTCCTGGAATCATGCATAAGAATTTGGGATAAAGCTGGGGGCCTTATTATAAACAACATCTCTGAATTGTACCAATGACTTGCAGACTTCAGTCTACAGCACTTACCCTGACATAGTTTGTTTTAGTTTTTAGTTTGTTTTCTCAAAACGTACTTAAATATGGCACTGGAATATATCAATATATAACATTCAAAAACTGGTTTGGCTTCAATCTACTGTTGCCTTCCCCAGGCCAGTTCCAAAAGCTGTATCTTGAGAGGATCATGGAGGACCTTCAGCAGAGAAGCTACATGAGGAAAGACAGAACACTACAGAAATTAACTGAGAGGTCTCTGAAGACCAGAAAAAATAGGTAGATAATCTGTGTGTAATAG